>CAMZMU010000055.1:21753629-22178309 GCA_947311845.1 Poa pratensis
GAGCTCAACCACCGCACGCCTTTCGGCTGGCCAGCCCTCGTCCGGCGTCGCTTTCAGGCCCGGCCAGCGGAGGCCGCCTTTCTCTGTTTCGGTAGGCCGCCCCGCCATGGCGTCGCCACCGGCCACCGCCACTCTCCTCCCGCTTTCGGTTTTGGCTCGTTTCGGGGGTGGGAAAGAAAGAAAAGAAAATATATTGTTCGGCTGCCACCTTTTCCGTCTCATCATTTGCTCCTCTCGCTGCCTTAAGCCTGCCAGCCCCCTTTTTGGCGTCTGCTCCGATCATCTTACGCGCCGCGATCGCAGATCGGGATCTCGCGAGGCGTGCTGATTCTTGGCCAGGTTCGAATCTCTTTTGCCTAACTCTCTAACTAATGATGATCTGAGCTTAGTTTGCTTCTTTGTCCAGTGTACTGGCAGTTCTGTTGACTCTGTTCCTCTTTCTCTTTTAATTCTATCTACGCTCATCCTAGTAATCGCTTGGGTATACGGTGCTTAATTTTATGTGGAATTTGGAGTGATAGGATTTCACCCAGCTATGAGGGAAAGAGGCTACTCCTATTAGAAATTTAGAATTCATGATGCTGAATGCAACAATTTTAGCTTTGTACTCTGGTTTTCATTGACGGAATTTGCTGTGTTGTTCGCTGAGCCTAGCTGTTTAGATTCGGACAAGTTTCAGCTTACTATTGGGATTACTTCTCCTGCATAATTATTCCCATGCTTCTTCAAATTTTGTTTACCCCCAAAACACCTTTTTGTCGTTTGTTTTTTGTTGCAGTTCATGTTTGATGCCTTATTTAACTCATATTCTCTTGGTCCTGTGGGTTTATCCGTCTATTGCCAATTAGCCATTATGATTGATGCCAGGCACGTCATTTCTGTTACCTAGTGTTTTTCCAACCTGGTAGTCGGGCTTTCTGTCTATTCTCCAGCTAAGCTTGGCTTTAGTCCACCAAACATACCTGTATCGTTGCAGTGACATTCCCATCATTATTTTCTCCTTCATCTTCTCAGTGATAGGACAAAGGTCTTAACCGTACTGAATTCTGATGTCTCTAGTCCCTCAAATTGGTAATTTTATCATGGAGCAGATTAGTTCTAACACTTGTATGTTGCTGATTAACTTTCCTTTGATTACTTGTAGCAATCCTACCTCAACAACCGCCACCTTTGACTAATCTCAATAGCTTTGGAGCAACTGTTGTGAAGATTCGAGTATACTGCTGGACCATGGGAACAAGGATGACAATTCTACGGCGTTTACCAGTCGCACTGTCCTCGGCGTTGCTCGAGTGGATCTTGATGCTCCTGCTATTCACTGATGCAGTTTACTCCTTCCTGATCACCAGATTTGCCCGTCTCTGCAAGTTGCCGGTCCCTTGTCCGTTCTGCTCAAGGCTAGATCATGTTCTGGGTAACGAGGAACCATGCTTCTACAGGGAATTGATATGCAAAACTCACAAGTCAGAGATTTCATCTTTAGCCTTCTGCCGCCTCCACCAGAAACTTGCGGGTGCGGAAACTATGTGTGATGGATGCAGCAGAAGCTCACTTGCTCCAAAAGAGAAACCAAACAACAATGACGATACAGTCGAGCCCATGGCAGATGTCAATGTGTTCAATAGTACTCCAGGAGATGCTGATTCGTTGCATTCCCCTCTTACAAGAATTTGTTCATGCTGTTCACGGCATTTTGAACAACGAAAAGTATCCTTGTTTTCTCACAAGAGTGGAGAGCTCAAACCTGCTAATTCGCCAAAGATCTGTGCAGATTATTCTGTATCATGGCAAGTGGATGAGTCTTTGGAAACCAAAGACATTTGCCACCAGGGTGATCATACATCTCATGAGAGATACAGTGCTCTACTGATGACATCTGACTCCGAGGCTGAGGTTCCTTGTGCTGATGATGACACAGATTCTCGCCCTCATGGAGCCTATGACATAAAAAAAGACTTGCAGGAAGATACAGTTGTTGAGAGACCAGTTATTCCACCCCCTGAGGTGATCAAGCCATCTTTAACAAATGTTCAGAAAGAACAAAAATTGACTGACTCCGGTGATATATCGTCAGCATATCCTGTTCTGGATGATCATCTTGGCAGTTTGATTAATGGGAGCCAAATGGAAGCAAAGGATGTCTCATCCAGACGAGCACATCACAGCATGACCCCCCAATTGCCATCGAAGAGTTATATCTGGAAGGTAAAAAACAATTTCCCAAACAGGGATAACTCCCACTTCCGCTCTTTTTTAATGGACAGATCCTGTAATAGCATGGATGGTTGTGCAGATGCCACTGTTCCCCATATTCCAGTTGCGTCAACTGGTGAGTTAACTAAGATTCTTGGTGAAACAGAATCATGGCAAAGGACAAGTGGCAGCAGCATCAATCCATATACATCTCAATTCACAATATTAGAACAACACTATGCTATCTCAGGGGACAAATATATAAAAGGTATGATATCCTAATAATAATCCATAACCAAATGAATGATATTTGTTTCTATTCGTCTAACAAGGAATTATTGTTAGATAATTCAGAAGAAGCTCACAGGCCAGAAAGTACTGTTAGTATATCAAGTGGTGTGTTTCACCAGGGAATGACATTAGCTAATAATCTAGGTACAAGTGAAACAGTAGCCAGGGACTCTCACTATGTTGCTTCAGAAGATAAACATCTGAAAGGTTGATAAGTTTTGACTCTTTCTCACTGTAGAATTTGCATATCTATCTTAACTGAACCTCATTATTCCTTTCTGCTCTCTCTTTCAGATAATTTCATGGATATCGACTTTTCACAAGTTAGTGCCGATTCAGAAGCTCTCGCTGAAGTTGAAGATAATCCTAAGGAAGCTGAACCCATTGGTGATACGAGAATAGATGAACTGATACCCCAAGATCCTTCAAATTCAGCTACCAAAGATTTAATAACAGAAGGTTTGTTGATTGTACCTAATCTCCAGCACTGATTTAAAATATGGCCCTTATATTTAACCATTTTGAATAGATTTTGCGGAAGAGGTTCATATTCCACCAGCTGCTGTTAGATCAAGTGGTGAAGTATCTCAAGGTCTTGATGCCATTGAGGAACATCCCCAAACAAGTGAATCCGTTGGTGAACGGAGACCATCTCTTAGCACTCAGATTAGCATGAATGAAGCCTACAATATAGCCATTGGTATGAAGAGTAGTTTCCCATCCCCAACCTTGACTGATGTGATTCTTGGAAAGGGCTCTTCGTCTAGTGTAAATGGAGAATTAAGGTTACTGCTCTCACAGCTTTCAGCTTCCAGGGGGTTGAGGCAACTTGGTTTGACCCAGGCCCTAGCCCACGCACATATGGGCGTGGAGATGGTTTGATAGTGCAGAACATAACAAAAAGAATTTCAATCGAGAGAAATGTTTCTGGTTTGGAATCGCTGGATGAAAGCATTGTTAGTGAGATGGAAGGTGAAAGCTCCATCGACCGGTTGAGACGACAGATTGATCTAGACCGGAAATCCATACACCTCCTTTGCAGGGAGCTGGAGGAAGAGAGGAATGCTGCAGCGATTGCTGCAAGTCAAGCGTTGGCTATGATCACCAGGCTGCAGGATGAGAAGGCTGCGATGCAGATGGAAGCTTCGCATTACCAGCGGATGATGGAAGAACAAGCAGAGTATGATAGCGAAGGGCTTGCAGAAGCTAACGAGCTGCTTGCTCAAAGAGAACAACAAGTAGAGGAATTGGAAGCTGAACTTGAAAAGTACAGGACACAGTTTGGAGGCAGAGGGCCACCTAAGAAACAAGACAATCAGCTCCTGTTTGAAGAACAAAGCACCACCACGAGTTTGCTTGAAGATGAAAGGGCATACATATCAGAATGTTTGAGGAAGCTGGAGAAGAAGCTTCACTTGTACTCCAACAATAGTACTACAGATTTATCAAATTCGGATGTTATAGAGGATGTGCTTACCAACAAAATGCCTGTTTTAGACGACGACTCCCATGTTGTCAAAAGAGCTCAAGGGAGACACATGACCCTATTCTCTTGGCTAAGGAAGGTCACTCTTCGAGAATGAACGGGGAGGTTGATATATCCACATTTCAAGACGAAATCTTAAACTTGCATAAAAGATTGAAGATGCTAGAAGGAGACCGCGACTTTCTTGAACACAGCATAAACTCGCTAAAGAATGGCAAAGAAGGTGCACAGTTCATAAGGGAAATAGCTTGCAACCTCAGAGAACTCCGAGCTGTTGCCATCAACAACAAATAGCATCCCCCAACTTGGATTCAACATGTGCATGCAAAACATGTATGTGCAGCAGGTTCCCACGGTCCCACCCAACATGTAAATTGTATATTTATTTACCTCAAAAGGAAAGAAATTGTTGTTAGGCATCTAGGAACTTTGTTCATAGCTCCTGAAGGAGATTTTAAAAACTAGCAACTACACAAGGTATGTATTTTGTTTTCTTTAGGAGAAGAGTGGGTTTGTCTTGGATAAGATAGTAGTGAGTAACACAACATACAAAGTGAGTAATATTTTTTTGATAAACAAGTGATCAATACTTGTGAGTGAACAGTAAGTGTGTGGATATTTACCTGGTTGAAAATTGTGACTTCACATTTCCACAGTATCGGCAATTCTGCGTTCCTTCTCCATGCTTCATTACCCTGGCGATAAATAATCCAGCACAGGTGCTGCATCACATCGACTATTTTCCTTCATTGCTGACAGCTCTCTGCCAATGAAAAAAAAAACAAAGCACGTCCACGTTACAAGCAAAGTCTAAATTCCCACAACCATGGGCGATGGAGTAACCAGCCGTATACCCCCACATGCTTGATTTGTTAGCTGCGTTTCTACACACCCAACACAGCAAAAAGAAAAGCGAAGAAGATAGAAGCACCCAGCAGATAATTAAGAGACTAACTGCAACACTCCACATAATTTATCCTTTCTTTGCCCCTTTGAAATGAGAAGTTACAATTGAAGGCCATGGCAAACCTTTAACCTGGAGCCATGGTCTATTACAACTTACAAGCAGCAGCATTTTCGATTGTGTACAAGCATCACCATTGGCCGTTAGCACGGCGATACAGGTATTCCTCATTCACCCTCCCGCTCGCATAATTGGTGTAGTCCCCCATCTGCTGTGAAAATCCATTTGAGATAACTCCAGGATTCACCATTGGATTAGGATAGTTATATAGCCCTGGCTTCGGTGAAATAGAGTCCACCCTTCCATTGGAATAAGCACCCAACGTGGAAAACTGCCCTTCTCTCAGCCTGTGTAGAGCACTCAGCCTGTCATGGGCCCCTGGGTAATCCTCGTCGTAGTAATGCTCGGTCAAGTTCAACCGGCCAGAACTACTTAAAGAAGCCATGTCAGCCTCTGCTAAGTTGCCTCTTGGAGAAAATGGCAAGCCAAATGTCTGGTATTCGTGGAGGGGAGGATCTGCCATGCTCACATTGCTTTGTTCCTCCTCAAGTAAGTCATTGATGATGTCAAGATGCGGGAACTCTTCACCCACTGAACCCTGCAGCTGGTGTGAGCCAAAATTTGCAGGTATCTCCCTCTGGAACTGCCTATGCTCAATTCCCCCAAATCTGCCTTGTTCTTCTGTTCCACTGTTGCTTGCTTTCTGATATGAATTATCATTCCATGGGCATATGCGCGCATCACCATTGGTCATCTGTTGATATGGAGTATCATTCCTCCACATGTGTTTGTTACCATCACTTTCACCTTTCCATGGGTGCCAGTTATCAAGAGATCCTAATTTGCCATGCCCAGACATGAATCCTTGATTAGCAGGTAACTGGTCATTCCTTCCAACAGGAGGCAACATGACAGATGTCGTCGACGCATATGCTGATAGTGGCTGTGGAAGCGCATTGCTTTGGCCTAGAGAAGTTACCTTATCAAGACTTGACAAGTTTGTATCAAGACTACCATTTCCAATGATGGCATTTCGGTAGGTCTGTGGTACATAACTTGGGACAGGAGGGGAGGGCTCGTTGGTGGCTCGTTTAGCCACAGTAAATGAACGTGACTGCAATGGGGGAACTAGAACTGCAGATGTAGGTGGTAAAGTTGACCTTGGTGCCTGGAACAGAGGAGCACTTGAAGGCCTTGATGCTGCAGGAGTTCGTGGGACAGAATTGACAGCAATCTTTTTAGGAACTGTAATTTTGCGAGCTTCTAAATTAGATACCAGAGGCAACTGCCGTGGTACTGCGTTAAGTGGCACAACCTTATCAACCTGAGGCGCAGGTGATTTTGGCAGAACTGGAACAGCTTTAGCAACTTTTTCAACCTGTGGTGCAGGTGACTTCGGGGGAACTGGAGTAGCTTTAGTAACCCTGCCAGCCTGAGGTGCAGATGGTTTTGGGGGAGCTGGAATAGGAGCAAACCGTGCTGCAGGCGATTTGGAGGTAGCTGGAATAGATATCTTAACTAGCGACGAGCTTGATGTAAGTGTGGCAGCTTTATCAACTGGCAGCGACCTTGAGGTGACTGGAGGAGTTCTACCAATTTTCAAATTCAAACTTGAAACATGTTCTTTGCACAAAGCTGGTTCGACCTTACTTGGTGTGGGAGCAACAATAGGTCCAGATTCTGTGCTTATCCTGGTGTTTGGCATTGCTGGAAGGGCTCCATTCACACTATCGGTGGTTACAGGTTTTGACTTACTAGGTGGTGCACACATACATGCATCAGGACTAGTTACCAACGGTTGCTCTGGGTTCTTCAGAACAATAGGGTTCTTTTCCAAAGAACTGGATGAGGATGATGAGAATGCTGCCTCAGCTGCTGCTTTCTTCTCCAAATGAGCCTTGAGTAGTTTCCTGCCCTCAATTTCCTTCTGAAACATGTATAAAAGGAACAGATTCAACAACCTTTTGCGGTACAAAAACAGAGTAAAGAAACAAGTGCACAGATAGTGGATGTGTTACAGCAGAGAAAATGGTTAAATAAGTTTGAATCTTACTATGAAACTATACAATAATATTAAACGATATTCTGACTCAACAAGTGAATCACAACAAAGCACTACCTCAAAAAGGGAAAAAAATTATACGCCTTATATTTTGAAATAGATTTTCTAGATGCAGAAATTCCATTAGATGTGAATACTACAGAAAAAGATGAAGCACAGACATAGTCATCAAAGATATGCATCGGTAAACACGCAAAACATGACGAGTTTAGCAGATCTGTGGCATCCTGACCCTCCATCCTTTCTAACTGGAGGCTAGAAGTTAAACCCTCACAACATATCAAGGATCAAGCTTTGTTCTTAATTCTTAACTAGCTCAGTCAATAAGCGGATTAATTATGTTTGAATGCTCAACAAGATCTATTGCATTTAGTAGTTTGTTGAGTAAAAATGGTTATCTTAAGAGCTTATGCAATTTTCTCGTGACATGAATTTAACATGCATACTGGCTAGTTTTGTTCCAAAATATAGACGCAGTCCATGCTATCCATGCATACAGAGAAAAGAGGAGGTTCCAAGAGTATTACAAGCCTGGCCAAAACATATTTGCAATATTTACTATCTAACAAATGGGAATTAGTGAGCTTCCATCCACGCCTTCCGCCACCCACATTACTGAAAACATCTAATGAAAAATTAAAACTTAATTAACTAAAAATATAATTTAGCTCCCCCAGAAACTAACTCAGCCACATCCTAAAAATCTCTCTAAAAATAATGAAGCATGCCCAAGTGCAGAGCATGACGCTAAGCAACAAACAATAACTTAATGTGATCGATTATGTTTTCTTTGATCATAGATAAGCACGACATTTTAGCTAGCATAATAGAAACATCAGTTCTGGTGTATGGTGTTGCAACTGAGTTGTGTAACAATCCAAATTCCAGCGCATAGTTGCAATCATAGCAGAACATGTTGCTAATAACATTAAGCTCTATCAATTGCCTCCAGATAACAAGATTACAAGTTTATGGTTAGCAATCTGTTTCATCAAAACAGGGTAATAATGGAATAATTAAGATGACCATTTGAACAAGTAGGGTAAGGTCAGGGAATACTA
The DNA here is from genome assembly GCA_947311845.1 of Poa pratensis. Classification (NCBI taxonomy): domain Eukaryota; kingdom Viridiplantae; phylum Streptophyta; class Magnoliopsida; order Poales; family Poaceae; genus Poa; species Poa pratensis. Next base: position 21,761,687 of record CAMZMU010000055.1, read on the forward strand.
AAAACCAGATCAGAAAGAATGCACAACACAATATAAAAGAGTAATCTGACCTCATGTAAGCGTTGCCCGAGCTTCTGAAGCCTATCTTTTAAGGTGAGTAGGACAGTCTCCTGGTCAAGCTTTGGTGCCGGTCCACAGCCAGATGTACTGCGGTCTGAACCACTGGCAGTGCTTGAGGGAAGATCATCCTTATCTTTGGCAATGCCCATGCTACTTATGACCCTGCGCTGAGTTTTCCCTCTGTACAAAGATTGAAAGATACAATTAAAGACGTTGCAGATGCCATGCCAAGAGAAACAATAAAAAAACTGAGATAAAGTGCTAACCAACCTGAGACAAGTTGATATTCGACTTGAATTGTCTAGCAAGTTGTCACTTTTCCCTTGCAAAATGGCCATAGTACCAGATCCCGATGAACATGACAATGACTTGTTCTCCACAATACAGTTCTTCCCAGTAGACACATTTTCCATCTCAATGCCAACATCATTCATCCCATCCACGGGTTGTAAATTTTTTGCACCAGCTTGACATGCCTCAGCTGATCCGTCTAAATTATCTGACACGTCTGAAGCACCTTCTTCGGAGGTATCAACTTTCATGGCGGCTTGTCCTGCGCGCTTAGAGTCCTCCGTATCATGAATGATGCTTTCATCTTTATCCTTTTCTGGAAAAGTTGAATCAAATTTTCCTCTCTATCCTTGTCTTTAACCTTCCGATTGTTCTTCTTTTGTTTGGCCTGAGAATCGTAATTCAAGATTAGGTAAGTGAAACAATTCCGACTAATTAAAGAAGTGATGAGGCAGCATGTATGTCATAAATAAGAACACTAACAATGAAGCAAAAACTTTAAGTGAAGTATCAAGCTCAACCTAATATGGTACTATAAACGGTGATCCTGACATGCGACCCATCTAGTAATATGCACTTCACAGTGCACATGACAAATTGACAACTGACTTTTTTAAAGACATACGCCATAGTGTACACGTCTATATTAAGATGTAAGGATAGCGTACAGAGACGAGTACAAAAACAGACGTATACCGAGAGGATACAGCTACCTCCACCATGAAGCACTACTGGCCGCTTGTTGGTAACAGGGCAGAAGGGATGGTGAGCAATACCAAAGCTACCATACAGCAAGCCAACCAAAAAGGTTACAGGAGTGAATAACAAGAACAATCATTCAAAGAATCCTAACCGTAATTTTCCATTCAATAGATGCAAGTAGTTGGACATTCTTCCAGTTCAAACTTGTTCAAGCAAACTAAACTAAGGAAAGCTGTCACCATCTCACCCTGCTACCAGCTACAGATCATTCAATGCAAGGAATTCTTATGAACCAATTTCAATGCAAGAAATTAAGACAAAAGGGCAGGTTTGGTGAACCAAATTAAGAACGCAACCTGTTTTTTCTTTGCACGCTTCTCCTTTTCAGTGATACTGCCTCGTTTCCCCTTCATCTCATTTTCAAGGAGCCCAGCTTCTTCCTCTTCACGAATCAGCTCTTCTTGCCTCTTCAAAGCAACAGCTTCTTGATAAGCGATCTCAATCCCACTAACACAAAAACAAAACATAAGGAACAATGCATAACATGAAAGAGTATCTAGTACCTAGCAAAGATTACAGTCTGTATCATTATATTTCTACGCAGAACTGAAGGACAAGCTCAAACTTCGTGTAAAAAGCAATTCATTCAGCTCCCTTAGATTTTAAAGGTGCATATTTCAATGTTAAGCAGGAAATCATTGAAATTTTTCATGATTACTCAGCAATCATATGACTTGGAGGTGCATGTTCGATGCAAAACAGCAGGAAATCATTGAACAATTTCAAAGTTACTCGGCAATGTAACAACCTTAATGCAGGGATGACATGAATCATCCCGTTGATTAAGGACTACACAGAATATGGTACTTTAAATGGTCGACCAAATTAATGATATCTACCCAGTAACCCAATCAGGCAGAGGCCATAAATAGTCGACCAAATTTATGATATCTAACAAGTAACCCAATCAGGCAGAGGTAACAAGATGAGAATAAATAAAGTTTTTACCTAAATATATGAGATAGAACAAATGTTTCAAGTATCTTCTGACCAAACACAGTTAGGCGCTTTTCTTCATGCTCAATTGAAACTTTAACTTCTCCAGAACTACCATCCTAGAAAGATGATAACAATGAAAACTTAGCAGCACGATAATATACTGCAAAAAATGAATGTAATGCTTGCAACCATCTGACTCAATACAACGAACTAGCCCAGAAATGAGCTTGTCCGTCTGAATGAACAATCTCGCTCTCGCTCCAACTGCCAGAAAGCCCAGATAACTGAGTTCGTAATGCAGTAACAAATAAGAATATATTGGGGTAGTCTCTAAATTTAGAAGTGACGTGATGCAAGGGGCTTAATAATCTAACCAAATAATTGCACTTAGGTATCACCAAACTGAACTGTGGCGAAATATCAAACTGGAATTTTCAAAATAAAGACTAGTGACTGCAGCATAAGCTTATCTGGCTAGCTAAACCAACTAATGGTATAAGATGAAATAGTATTGACATAACTCATTCAATGGTTATGTGGCCACACTCAACCAAGAGCCTCCATCGCAAATGGCAGATTCGAGAAAATACACTCTGCATGGGAAATTCAGTATGCAGAACACGACAACCAATTATGATGTAGAAACCATTAAATAGGATGCCAATATGAAATCAAGTTAAATGACTGTGGGGACTGGGAGACATGAAAAGAAGCTCAACACGGGCACAGCAGACAAAATTTGAGCTAAACTAAGTTAGTTCCATATTACAGCAGCTAATTTCAAGAAATGCTAAGGTATAATAAGAGGGCATCATAGTAGAACTCATTGTTGGGATGGAGAGGGGGGCAATAGGCCAATATTACCAAAAAAAAAACTGAATCAATAAATCATACACTAATACTACCTTAGTGCGGCTCTGGGAATATTTGTCATCCTTTGGAGAGAGAGGTTGATAAGGCAAGGGTTCTAAAGCTGCTCTCACAAGCAAAGCTAGGACATCACCAGGTAAAACAAACATGTCCACATCAACATGGACCATAGGCGCTGATAACTCCTCGGAGTCCATTAATTTTCCTCTACCTTTCTTTCCCCTGCATTGGTGCTCAAGTGCCTTCAGCCCCGTATGCAGGGAGTCCATCACTAGTGTTGAAGTGACTTCTTTCTCTACAAAGAAATGCTTCACAATTATTTTCAATATGACGTCACTCTTCTCTCTGGACATGCGACGTCTTGTGCTTGGGTCAATTGCAAGCCAGAAAGCACGAAAACTGCAACACCAAGGAAGGCATGCATTGTAATTAAAAATGAAAATATTTAGCTATCCACAGGACGACATAGCATAACATTCAAGGACTAACCGACTAACCTGGACCATGTCAATTTGTCCTCAGTGAGCTTGGTAAGTTTACTTCTGTGTTCTTCAACAAAGCGACGGTAAATTTGCTCTATATTTGTCATATAGACGCGGAGTAATTCTCGCCGATAAGGCCGGTCAAGGCAACGAAACGGGCGGTCCACTTTCTCCCTCCAATATTGAAAAAGACGGGCAAAGAACAGTTACATAATGCTTTGCCGTCAATTAATAAGCATTAGTACTGAGGAAAATAGAGGCAATGACTGGAGTATGATATATCCAAATACCCGAGCACAAAATAGTTAGTGTGCATTGAACACACTAAAGATAGATAGCTAAATTTAAACAGTATAGAAGTGACCTTACGGCCTGAAGCCCTGAGCATAAGAAGAAACTCTGGATATTTGCAATCAGAAACAGTCCAAAGAGATTAATAAGGAGCTACAGCTCGCAACAGGAAGAGGATAAATTATGTACAATCGCAAGGTAAAACGAAAAAGAATCAAGGAGAAAAAATACCGAAAAAAACTAAACTAAAGTGTGCAGTGTGAACGATCAAATTAAGACGTCAAGTACTACAGAAGCAATGTAGATTATTTTAAAACCATAGGGAGCCTGGTGGAATTAATAGTCTTCAAAATGTCAATCCTGAAACTCAGTATTACCTAATGACTTGAACTTGAGCTATGATTTCAAGAACATCGTCAACAAGAAAACCATCTTGAATCTTTGACAACTCCATGAACTTCTTCCATCCCCAGTCATGCTCCTTCTTCCAGAATTTGTGCAAGGTGTCTGCAAAATTACTTAGTTAACCTCTAATTGGCTGTTTAGCTCAATGGAGAAATAAGCCAAATTGATTTTTACCAGAATATTTAACTTTCTTAGGATCAAGATTGCCCACCGCTATGGTGAATTGCGCAAACTGGCTCCATCCTGAAAGTGTCAAGCGCATGATTGAAGAATCAATTTGGGGACACAATTTTATTTAGGAAAAAACTGTAGCACACTAGCACCAGACCTGGAAGGTGTTTGTCATGATCAGCAACACATAGAAACAATGACAAGTGATTGGAGACATCACATCCTTGAGGGTAAACTAGAATATACCTGGAAGAAATAAAGATTGCCAAGGTATCAACAAATGATAATAATATAGCATGTCATGAGGGATATAAGCTAGGTTACAACTTCGCATTGACTAACTTCGCATTGACTAACTGGCTCAATGATCTTGGAAGTACAAAAGAGCTAGAGTACAGAAGAAAAAATATTGGAGATAAAATTGTCTACTAGTATTCTCCAAGCACCAACTTCCGTTTGGAAGAGGTGAAACACAGTGAACAAGACTTGTTTAATAGGTCAGGCCCATTGAATACATCAATCAGTGTCATGCCTAATGACAGCAAAGATGCACCGCAACTCAAAGAAACTGAACAAACTGAAACAACTTGAGACATAGTAAAGCTTTTTGACATTACGGAGATATTCGAGTTATAGGCCTATCTTCTTTGCACATCAGTAACTGAAAGCTTTAAGCCTTCTATTATGTATAGCCGGTTCTTTACAGAGACTCGAAGCTTTCTTTTGAGGATTTGGTGAAAAAGAACAGCACATGTACAATTGAAAAGAATCTAGCATCATGCTTCAATATAACAAAGACTAACCCATCTGTTCAACAATGAATTTGAATATATAGGAAAAGCACACATGCATTTACCACTAACAATAGAGTTAACACCATTATGAAAGATTTGACAGCCTACATGCTCTCTTACTTGCAACACTGCCAAACAAAATAGAGAGAAAACATGAGCTGGAAAGCATAGTACACCAGCAATCATTTATGTTAAGACAGTCCAACTAGAAAAGGAATACTTGTCAATCCATAATAGCACACAAAAAAGAATATTAAACCAGGCACATTTCAATCTTGGTTCATCACCAGAACCAAACAAAGCGGAAAAGAGAAGGGTACCAACACCATTCATTTGAGTTATTCATCGGGCACCCTACCACTTAAAACCACCAGCTTCAAATGGTTCACTTTTCATTTCTCTCTTCTTCTCCTTTGAAAAGTTTTCAATTCGCCAAGTAAATCGCCCGAATAAATTTGAAGGACCGGGCCCTGAGATAACAACAGGTGAAGATTAGCTAACCGAAACATAGCCACAATTACCATTGAACAAAACTCTATCATAAATGACTAAATGTCGGTAAGGAAGAGGAAAAACACATATTAGTTGGGAGAAGCTGACTACAACAATTTATGTCAAGGTCTGCACTGAAACATGTGACCAGGTTTATTCCTTCAGCCAACCATAAACGAAGATACACAAATTTAAAAATATATAGGTAACAGAAGATATGGTTAATGTGTACTTTCCGATTCAACACTATATATGAATCAAGACTACAAGGATAACTAATCAGAATGTGCATACGCAGATAATAATTTTTAATCAAGTTTACATGGTGAGTTACTGGCAGCACCGAAATACTGTACAGTACATAGGGTGCAGATCTAAAAATATAAGGACTACCACATACTTCATTTTGGCTGCAATCGTGCAAGTCCTCATGCAGTGCATATGGTGAAGACCTAGAAATATATTGGTTACTGCATAATTACTTTTGGGTGCAACCGTGCAAGCACCCATGTGTTAACAGTTAACTGTTTCCAGGACAAAAATTACAAATGGTCAGTCAATCATCATACCAAACCCTCGTGGTTATGATTTTCTGCTGTTTCAAGGTGTAACAGCAATCTCCCTGTTCTAGTGGAAGAGTGACCAATTAAGTGCGACTGTCCACGGATCAGAATATCTGTGCATGTATTGTTGTACAAAGATCTTTTAGTTGGAGGTACGTAAAACAACCCGGACTACCAAAGATTCTCAACCCTCTAAAGTCTCAACCCAAGATTAAGCCGACTCACATTTGAGGGTAATAAGCTAACCCACCAATATTAACCCTTCTGGGTTCTCATCACCAACTGTTAACCCAGCTAAACAACCTAATTCGAGACAAACAGCATTCGTAATGACTCTTTGCTGCCAAACGCAAAAAATTGGGTTAAAGTAACCTAGTTATTTAACCCAGAGTAAAGCAGAACTTTGAAGGTATAGACAGCACAGGGACCCAAAAATGCAATATTCAGCAGAAGAGCTTTTTTTATCCTTTGAACTTGCTAAGAAACTAATGACAGAGCTTAGTTAAGCAAAGGTTATTTGATTTCCTTTCAGCAAAGGTTATCCAAATTTTAAACACCGGTGATATCCTCTAAAGTTAGATTGATTGGACAAAGAAGTTCTAGTTGCGCACCAGGATCATCATCTTCGCCATCGGTGTCCCAGAAGGGAGGGGACGTAGAAGGGCTCCCATTATCGACCTGGTCGCAGGACCGCCACTCAGACAGGGAATCACCGGACACGCTGCGGTCCTCATCCCCAGCTCAGTCGTGCTTCCAGCAGACTCATCAGATAGCATGGCTCCAGACCTCAACAATAGGTCCAACCCCCGCCTGTCTTCAGCTGCGCAACAGAAACAGTAGATAGAAGAATAAATTGATGCTGAACTAACTCAACACGCCCAATACCTCGAAACGAACATTTCTAACGAAACGTGTACTAATAAACCCTCAAAGCTCCGTTTTATCAAGGGGAAATTTCAGCGACAGACAGAGACAAACAGGCGGAAGCTAAAAGCCGGTAGGGGAAACCTAACACGGTACTCCCACAAGGCAACGTAGAATCCGTTCACAGCCGGAGTAAGCCCCAATCACCGACCAAACAGGGCCAGAACCTAGCCCCAAACCCTAGCCCCGCGGTCCGCACGCGCACCCGCCGCGAGCATCGCAGCTGCGCGTGGGCAACGGGCGGGCGGGCGCGGGGCACCCGATCCAGTGGCCGGCGGGATAGCCTAGAGCGTTACCTGCGACGGCAGAGGCGACGGGAGCTGGCTCGCCGGGAGAGAGAGCTGCGGCGGCTGCGGGTGCGGCGGCGGCGAGACGAAATGGGCAGACAGGAGAGGGAGGGAGAGAAAAGGAAAGTGGCGAGAGAATTTGGATTGGGGAATTTATATCAGCGACTCCGACGAGAGAGATGAGGTGTGTGATTTGTGTGTTTCGTTCTTCCTCGCAAAGATGTCTGGTACAAAACGATTTTCATCAAAGAAAAACAAATGCAGGTACGCTTTTCTGACCCCGAGATGCGCGCACCCGTGCGGCGGACCACGGACGGATGGATGGGGCCGAGAAGAAGTGGAGGTATGAAACCGGAGGGGACAAACCTAAACTTCAGATGCGCAGAGAAAAGCCATTCAAAACTTTTAAACCAACAGTTTAAGGACATTTCGCATATGTTGTGTGCTTGACGTTCATTGAATTCTCGAATCTCAATAGATCGTACCTTTCTGTTTGGCGCGACGGCGATGCTCGTGACATGAGTATAGCTGCACGAAGTTGCCGCCTCGTCGAGCTAGGTTATTCGGCGTCGGATCGTATCGAGGATACTGTTGAGTGGCGCCATCAAAGGTGGCCAAGACCGTTGGCGGCCGCGGAGTCGTCTGGATGTGTGAGGTATCGAGGTCGCAGACCGATGGTGGATCTAGTTTTCCTATGCTTCTAGGTTTTGGTGGGGTAAGATCTAACCGTGGCGGCGGGGCGGGGAGGGGGCAGAGCGGTCGTCTAATAAACATGGCATAAATAGGCTAAAATGGGGTAATTTATTTGGACAACATTTATTGATTACCGAATCAACTAAGAAATATTTATTGATTTACAAATATATATATATATTTCCTTAAATGGGACTAGCAACGGCTTGTGAAACTGTCAAAGTTCAAGACATGCCCTATCGCGCTATGGTTGTGTCTGCTTAGGATGAAGCCTTGTGCAATTGGATGAACCGGGGTCGTAGTGTTGCAGCCAAGAAAATAAAGAAGCATTGCTCGACTGAAAGTTTCGGAATTTTTTGAACTTTTTTTATTATTGAATTAGTTTTAAATATCAGGTGCATGAGAGTCACTACGTATTATCGTAGTAGACACATGTATGTTTAATGAGCTTCACGATGAAGTAAAAAATTCAACTGAAAGTGTCTCTGCTCTGACCGAATTTTAGTTTATTGGGTAGAGAAAACATAGGCATAGCAACATAGTAGTAGGTAGCAAGGCAGCAGCCAGCTGAGAATTGAGTTGATGAACCTGAAAGATATCAGGCAACGAACCTGGTAGAAGCCCCTGTCCTGGCAGACCCCCTATGGAGGCAAGCAGACTCCTCTGCATTTTTTTTCTCTTCTTTTCTTTCAGAGAATATGTACTTTCCAATTAAAAAATACTTCTAAGATGAAATCACACTGAAAAAAATTCAATAATATGGTATAGCTAGCTCATGGCCTCACATCTCATAATCCACTTTGTTGGAGACATGAAACAAATAGAGGAATTCATAGTGGATAGGAAGATTCCACACACTCACACACATGGTTCTGAGCAAGTACGGAAACTACACATGTATGTTTGGCAAGTTCAATTCTTATGATCCAACAAGAGGGCTATCGGAAACTAAATTAGGGCCTTAGGGGCATGGGTTGGTAGCCTCTGCAAGAGACGCAGATCGTTCATTCACTACACCGGTTGCAGCACACGAAGAACAGAGTCATTCCCTCTTCGCCTCTTGTTGTAGCCTGCACATTGTAAAAGATAGCAAGATGTTATCAGGTGTCGTCAGACAATGGGGGCAATACTAGCTAGGAACATAGAATTACATATGCAAAAGCCTCGATGTAAGATCAAAACATGCAAATTTTGCTGGAGTAGTTCAATAATAAGGTTTGGAGTAAAATGCACCACAGGTCCTATAAGTATTCAGGGGGTCTCAACTAGGTCCTAGTTCTATGAAAATGCATATTTGGATCCTAAAAGTTTGTAAGTGGTTCACCGCAGGTGCTACCCAGGTTTGACCTTCCTAAGTGGCGCATTGACTGATGCCACATAGACATTTTAAAAAATCCCTGGATTTTTCTATCTTCTGATTTTCTATCTTCTGATTACTCCCTCCATCCACGTGTGTCCAGATCGTCTAAGCTTGCCGGATACGAGCGTGTCCTGCTCTACCTCTGGCCCCATTCCCATCCTCCTGGTTCATGTATGTTGCCCAACTCCATTTTTTTCACTCCTCTCCCTAGGTCGTCGCTTGCCCAAGCTTTAGGTGTGTCACCACAATGGCATTGCCACACCTCCAAGTTAATAAGGTTACTCCGGTTAGGTTAGATCAAAATTGATCGAGGGGTTTAGATACGAGCAGCAACATTGACGACACAACATCCACTTTGGAGGACGCGCCTCCAGCGGCGACGGTGCAGGAACCGCCTGGACTGCACCTTCCGCAGCTGCTCCTAGAGTAAGAATGCAGCCGGCAGCAGGGCTCCTCCCTGGCCCGCTCAGAAAACCTCACATAAACAAGCCATAAGGAATCTCCCGGGAGAAAGAAATAGGACTCGGTCATGTCGGCATCAGGAACACCTACCCCATGGCATGCAAGGAGATGCACGCCGCCTCTACTCCGGTGCTCGACCCCCGTGCACAGATGTACACCAACATCAAAGCCTTTTTCCCAAGCAAGTTGGGGTAGGTTAGATATGAAACCCAACAGAAACGTAAGGCAACCAAGAGATAATAGTCAACAAGGAATGAGTAAACTAAGATTCTCGCACATGAATAGCTGATTTCCATGCAGTCCTATCGAGAGCCAAATCTCGCAGTACATTCCACTCCCACAAGTCCCTTTTTACCGCCTCCGCCCACGACAACTTTGGTCGTCCTCTGCCCCTCCTAATATTTTCCATACCTAACTGGTGCTTCTGGAGGCCTCCGCCAGATGTGCCCAGACCACCATAGTTGGTGTTGGACTAGCTTCTCGTCGATCGGCGCCACCCCTATCCTATCGCGTATTGACTCCTAATTCGGTCCTTTCTTTTATGGCCACACATCCACCATAGCATGCGCATCTCCGCAACACTCATTTGTTGGATGTGTTGTTTTCTAGTGGGGCAATATTCTGCTCCATATAGCATCGCAGGTCTGACTGTCGTCCTAATAAACTTGCCTTCCAGCTTTGTGGGACCTTCTTGTCAAATAGGATGCCAGATGCTTGTCGCCACTTCATCCACCCTGCCTAGATCTTGTGGCGAACATCCTCGTCGATATCACCATATTGCTTTGCAGCATTGATCCCAAGTATCTGAAGGTGTCCCTCTTAGGCAATATTTGCCCTTCTAAACTAACCGCTCTGTGCGCAGATGTAGTTCGCATAATTTAGAAGTGAATAAGAGGACTACTAGATTAGAATAATTTTAGGGACCTTTTTGAACAGGCATATGTGGCATCAGTCAACACGGCACTTAGGAAGGTCAAACCTTGGTAGGACCTAGGGTGAACCACCTACAAACTTTTAGGACCTATGTATATGCATTTTCATTGAACTAGGACCTAGTTGACCCCCCTCCCTACAGACTTTGAGTAAATAATGTCAAAGTCACGACATTTGAAGGCAAACAAGGGAATAAGTAAACTGTCTACATAAGGAGCTTACCACATACTCCTCCACCACCACCTACAGACTTTGAGTAAATAATGTCAAAGTCCAATTCAGTATCCGCCCCAAGGTGTACTGGTAAAGGAAAGGGAAGTGCAGAGTTTCCCATATAATACTTGCGCGATTGTGGATGGACGATGATGCTCAAATCATTCTCACAGACGACACAACGACCTGTTTTGAAAAATAAAACAAAGAACAAGTTAGGGTCGAGCCTAAGTTGACAAGTTACAAATTACTCCGTGTTGTCGATATCATAGTTGATATATACAAGAGTTGAATAACTCGTGATTATAAAAGCTTACCGGGATATTCTTGATCATCCGGTATAGGGCAGCAAAAGGGGTTTTCTGACTCTTCAATTCTATTATGTGGTTGGTTCCAGAATTCAGCGAAAAACAGCTTCCACGATGATCCACCATCTGAGCTAGCCAAAAAATTGGCATGGCGAACATCCGTGTAGTTGTAGTTTCTTTGTCTTGTCACTCCACAGATGACACCCAGTTTATATAGTGGTGCCTAGAAAAGGGTGAAAAATTAAACGTCTTAGCAAGTACAACAGTAAAAAAACATGCAGTAATTATTTGAAACTAAACAAACAAGCTAGGGCAACCATGATATACACAACACCATACTTCTCTACCATATCCATACACAAGTCTTAGAATCGTCTGACTATACGATCCCATCTAGACGAAACAACCCAAAACATACGAAGAATCGTTTTTGGTGAAGTCGTCGTAGTGTCGCCGTGAGGACGTTTGGTCGTTTGCAATCGAGCTCTAAGTCTTAAACATGAACAACTCCAGCCAAGGCTTCATGGCCTTCTTTTGATGATGGACGGTGGAAATCCCTTATGCTAACACTAGGCTCATGGTTTCTACTCGCTGTTTAGTGAAAGGGGTATGATTTGGGAACCCTACAGATGGGTTTGGCAGGCAGTGATCCCTCCCAGGCACAAGGTACTCCTTTGGTTGGCCTATCGTGGAAGACTGAACACAAGAGACAACATGACACATAAAAGCTGATGTACAGATGCAGGGTGTGACCAGTGCCCGGCGAGTCAATTAACCACATGTATGGGAAAAACTGGAGGTTGCTGAACCTGCTGCACGTTCAAACACGCTAATTCAGTTCGTTCAGTATGAGAACGAAGTGACAGCAGCCTCCAAAGCATGGCCAGTTTGTGTGGCGGCATGTATTATGGGTTTATGGAAATCCAGCAATAATCACCGATCCAAGAAGCTGAAGCAGCACCTGCTAGGTTGGACAAACAAGCTGGCTTCTGTATAGGCTTTCGTTTTGTCTCTCTCTTTTTTCTTTCCTTCTTGAATCTCCTGGGTAAACCCAGTTAGTAAATCCACCCGCTGTAACCGCATAAGGTAGAGGTTTTCTGCCCCTACCTTCTTATATAGAAATATATAACGTTAAAAAAAGTAGAGAGGTCTAAAAGAAGAGAAAACAACACAGCAACATAATTTCCTAAATAAACAAAGTAAATGCAAGTCCTACTCAATTCACACTTAAAATATATAACTGCAGTAATTAAATGGGCAGGACAAGTGTATGTACGTACCAGGGGATCATTGTAGCCATAGCCAATCAACAAAGCCTACAACACTCTACGAATCTGAGCTTGCTGAAATATGAAGGACGACCTCTTTGCAGACAGTATCTCCAAGGCTGTTTTTTGGATTGGCGCTGATCTGCCCATGTCCTGAGCACATCTTTGCACTGTTGCATTTGCAACACATGTTGACTGGAGTAGAGCAATCTTTATCCCCTCGAAAGCACTATCTGGATTTCTGTGGACCCTATCATGGCAGTACTGTTTGTATAACTCTCGAATGGACTCGGAGCATTTGAGAAATTCCGCGAAACAGCAGGCTGGAGGTGTTTTGCGACCTGTGCCACATCACACATATTGTATAAATCCAATATTGGGATGTCCAAGCGATGTTTGCAGAGAAGTGTCACCGCAGCTTGCTCATCCATTGAGGGGGATCTGCAGAGGTAGGCAACTAGGCCGTTGATTGAACGAGATTCAATGCGATGCATGGCTCGGGCGTTGAGAATATCTGCTGCTCCAAGTTTGGAAGCTACATCATTTGAGAGAGGGAAGAGAGCATGGTACCAGATTGTGTTAATAACGATATTAGACACAGGGTCCAAGGGCCCGTAACAGTGACCAGCTGTTACTAGAGAGTGAAGGAGGTGGTCCTCGCGTAGAGCGCGAACTGGCAGCATGGCAATGGCCTTCAGATACACCTCATGTACCATATCAAGAAGCTGGAATCTAAGAAACGGCAGGAACTCTGGAGTCTCTAAAGTCACCGAGCAAAGTTCTTTGTGGCTGACTAGCCGCCTCCCATGGTGGATAGGAAGCATATTTAGCAAATTGGTCGCGTCTTCCGAAAAACCAGCATAAGCCGGAGCAGATGTGGTGAAGTTGGCTGTGGCGACACCGTCCTTTGAGATGTGAGTAGTGATGAAAGAACCATCTCCGAAGCAGACGATATTGGTGAGGCCGCCATTGCTGTCCCGAAAGATACCAGGAGTAGGAGATGGGGCACGTGACAGCGGCGGCGACAATGGATGCCGCAGCAGCTTGCAGAGTCTGTAGACGCAGGCAGGTGTGAGTTTCCCCCCTCGGCGCAAATCTTCTAATACCGGCTCGACCATGGAACATGAGTAACTTGATGTCATTAGACGCAAGAGGTCAGGAGCAGAACACCGTGGGTAAGCGGCCTCCTCAAATGCTGACTTGGTTATGGCGGAATCTGGGAGAAGCGAGCCACCAATTTAACTGTTGCCCGTGAGATAGAGAGAGAGTGAGAGGGAAATGTGTTTCAAAGAAATGGTTTACCTCGATTTTTTACTTAGTATTCCTCCCTTTAAATAGGGGCTGAGCCAGCTGGTGGCCTAATAGTCAACTATCCAGTCACATCACAGCGACGTGACCGGTCATCCCTGTCTACACTGACGCGCCACTGTTGGCTGCGCCACAGGCTATGCTATACTGTATGTGACGTCTAGCACGTCCTACGCTGTACTTGATGCTGTAGCATCACTTCAGGACATTGGCTACAGGACAAAAGAGTCACTGTACCAGAGGAACCTGGCAACTAGTTCGAATCGGGACAGACCCCGGAGTCGAAACACATCCTCGACTTGGGACAGACCCCGAAGTCGGCACCCTACAAACTTGTCGACTCCCCACACTCGAAGGGATCGTCGACTGGACACACAAGACTATTTTAACAATCACTCCCTAGGCTTGAGTTCCGGAGACACCTCCACCATGCCGATCCTTGTGCGCAGCTCCGCCAGGCGGACTCGCCCAAGTGGCTTGGTCAGCATGTCCGCGAGTTGGTGTTCGGTGGGCACGAACTCCAGCTTGACCTTCTTCGCCTCCACGCAGTCTCGAATGAAGTTGTACTTCAGGTCGATGTGCTTTGATCGCTCGTGGAAGACGGGATTCTTGGCGAGCGCGATAGCCGATTTGTTGTCGACCTTGAGCACCAAGTGCTCTGCTTCGCCGTTGCTGAACTCGGACAGCAACCGAGCCAGCCAGATCCTCTGGTAAGTGGTTGTGGCAGCCGCCACATACTCCGACTCGCAGCTCGACAGAGCCACGACCTTCTGCTTGAGTGACTGCCAGGTCACTGGGCTGCTCCCGAGGAAATACAGGGTGCCCGACGTACTCTTGCGCGAGTCGATGTCGCCCGCCAGGTCGTTGTCGCTGTAGCCGACCGGGCGCGGTGCACCTGCACTCCTCCCATACCTACATCCGAGACGCGGAGTCCCGGCGATGTAGCGTAGGATGTGCTTCACGGCCGCGAGGTGCTCCAGCGTTGGAGCCTCCATGAACCGCGATACGAACCCGACTGCGAAGGTCAGGTCCGGCCTCGTGTGCACCAAGTACCGGAGGCTCCCGACTATGCTCCGGTACTCGGTAGCATCTGTCGCGGGTGCCGTGCTGCACTTGGACAGCTTGAAGCGTGGCTCCATTGGTGCGTGGACGGGGTTGCACCCGCCCATCCTCGCCTTCTCCAGCAGCTTCAGGGCATAGGCACCCTGCGAGATATCGATCCCGCTGGGTCCTTGTCGAACCTCAATGCCGAGGTAGTAGCTCAGCAACCCGATGTCGGACATCTGGAATAGGCTCCGCATCTCCAGCTTGAATCTGTCGATGTCGCTGGAATCCGAGCCCGTGATCACCAAGTCGTCGACGTAGACACCGACTAAGAGCCGGCTCGGAGTCGCTCCTCGCGCGTACATGCCATGCTCTGACTCGCACCTTGCGAATCCGAGCTTGACGAGGCATGCATCGAGCTTGGTGTCCATGCCCTTGGTGCCTGCTTGAGGCCGTAGAGCGCCTTGACGAGTCGAAGCACCAGGTGCTCCTTCCCCTTTGCAGCGAAGCCGGTTGGCTGCTACACATACACCTCTTCCTCCAACTCGCCATTGAGTAAGGCTGACTTGACGTCCATGTGGTGGACGTCCCACCCTGCACTCGCCGCCACGGCTAGCAGTAGCCTGACGGACTCGAGTCGAGTTACGGGTGCGAAGACCTCGTCGTAGTCGACTCCGTGCTGCGGCACATAGCCCTTCGCCACCAGGCGAGCCTTGTGCTTAAGGACTGCGCCATGCGCGTCCTTCTTCACCTTGTACACCCACTTCAGGCCGATCGCCCGGTGACCTGGTGGTAAGGTGGCTAGCCTCCAAGTCGAGTTGGACTCGATGGCCTCCAGCTCCTCCTGCATCGCTTGCCTCCAGCTGGCATGCACCTTCGCCTCATCGAACGAGCCTGGCTCTTCGGAGGCGAGATAGTGGAGCTCCTCGTCCGGCTCAAGGGCCGAACCCACTTCGAGCACGTTCTGCAGAGTGCGGAACCGGTGATCGAAGCTCATGTCGTCTTCTGCATCGAGCATACCTGAGTACCTCGAAGCGGCGTAACGAACTCGACGCCAGGACAGCCTGAGTCGAAGACTCGGCTGTCGGGTGCTCCGGTGTTGTTGGAGAACCAGCTGGGGATGCACTCCCGACTCCTGGAGTTGGCGAGTCTGGAGCCGGCGAGTCGGGTGCAGGACCCGCACTCCCGTCTCGGAGTTGGCTGCGGCTCGAACACCATGTGCTCGACCGCGAAGGTGTCGACTCCGAAGGTGTTCACCGGAGTGTCCGGCGAACTCCAGTCCCAGCGCGTTCTCGTCGAACACGGCATCTCGCGTGATGGTCACGCGGTTAGTCACCGGGTCATAGGCCCGATAACCCTTCGTCCCAGGTTGGTACCCGACGAAGATCATCGGCCTGCTCCGGTCGTCGAGCTTCTTCAGCCCGGGCGCGTCTCTCTGACATGCACCACGCACCCGAACGTGCGCAGGAAGCTCACATTCGGCTTGCGGCCATGCCAGGACTCGAACGGCGTCTTGCCGTCCACGCTCTTGGTTGGCGACCTGTTCAAGATGAACACGGCCGTCGTCACCGCCTCACCCCAGAATTCTCCGGGTACCTTCTTGGCCTTCAGCAGACTGCGGGCCATGCCCACAATCGTCTGGTTGCGTCGCTCCACGACGCCATTCTGCTGCGGGGAGTACGGAGCCGTCAGGTGACGCTCCACTCCGAGCTCAGCGCAGTATGCTGTGAAGGACCCGGAGGTGAATTCGCCTCCGCGATCCGTGCGCAGCGTGCGCAGCTTGCAGCCAGATTCCGACTCGACTCCCGCCTGGAGTCGAATGATGGCGGCTGCGGCCTCGTCCTTCGTCGAGAGAAGGGCGAGCCACATGTACCGCGACAGGTCGTCCACCAGCAGGAGGAAGTACCTCTTCCCGCTCGGTGTGGCCGGGGTGATCGGCCCGCAGAGGTCGCCGTGGACCAACTCGAGTCGCTCCTTCGCCCGGAACTTCGCTTGCTTTGCGAATGGGGCTCGCCTCTGCTTCCCTGCTAGGCAGGCGTCGCAGAGCTGGTTCACGTGCTCCACCAGAGGGAGGCCACGCACCATCTCGCCCTTCGCCAGTCGGCGCAAGCTGTCGAAGTTGAGGTGCCCGAACCGCGCATGCCAAGTCCACCCGGGTCGTCGCCAGTGCCCACGACTAGGCACACTGGCTGCGCGACTCGCGCGTGCAGCTTGTACATCCGGTTCGGCTCTCGCCTGACCTTGATCAGGAGCTGCCGCTCCCTATCACGCACTCGAAGGATCCCATCCTCGATCAGCACCTGGCAGCCGTTCTCGTCGAACTGGCCCAGGCTGATGATCTGCGTGTTCAGCCGGGGTATGTAGTACACCCCGGTGACGGCCCGATGCTCGCCTGACTTGCAGACGAAGAGCACCGTCCCTTGCCCGCAGATTTCGACTCGCGAGCCGTCACCGAACTTGACAGTCCCGGTGACGCTTGTGTCGAGTTCCGCGAACGCGGCGCGGTCACCAGTCATGTGATTGGTGGCGCCCGAGTCGAGGTACCAGACGCCCTTCTTGGCGTCCCCCTCTTGCGCCAGGTTGACCTGCGCCTTCTCCTCTAGCATGAGGAGGACCGGCTCCTTGCGAGTCGGGTCGGCCAGCTCCTTCCGAGCTGCCGCGGTTGACTCCTCTCGAGTCACCGCAGTCGAGTGCTCTCCACTCGACGAGGCTGTCGGGTCCTTGCGACCCACACTCCCGGCTGCTGGAGCCGGGTGGCCAACTCCTCCCGAGTCGCCATGGTCAGCTCCTTCTGAGCCAACGCTGTCGAGTCCTCCTGACTCGATGATTCTGTCGGGTCCTTGCGACCCAACACGGCCGACTCCTCTCGAGTCGCCGAGCCCAGCTCCTCCCGAGCTGGGGCAGTCGAGTCCTTGTGACCCGACGATGTTGTCGACTCCTCTTGAGTCGACGTGTCCCACTCGCGACCCACTGGATCGACACGAGTTCCTTCGGAGGAGTCGACGATCCCTCTGACTCCGCCACCGGTCGAGTCGCTGACTCTGTCCACCGGTCGAGACAAGAGTGCCGCCTCCGAGATGCTCGACTTGCCTGGCGAGTCGAAGCAGGGAGCTGTGGGGCAGACGTGATGGTGCAGGTCTCCATCATGAGGAGTGCGCTGTCATCTTCGTCGTCTCCGCCACGAACGAGGTGTGCTTCCGCACCCTCTGCGCGCACAAGGTGTGCTTCCTCGCGCTTCTTCTTGCGGCAATCCCGCGCCCAATGGCCGGCGACTCCGCGTAGCGGCACGTGTCTTTCGACGCACCGCGGTTCCCGGCTCCGCGAGCTGAGCTGCTCCTGCTACGACTGCGTGGCTTGCCGCCGCCGCCGCGTCCGGCCTGGCTGGAGGATCCACCTCCGTCCTGCAGGCGCATCCGAGAGAACCACTCCTCCTCCGTGAGGAGTAGTTTCCCGGCCTGCTTGGCCTCCGGCTTCTCCGCCTCATGTCGCTCTCGGCCGTTTTGAGGCGGCCGATGAGCTCCTCCATGGGGAGCTTGTCGAGGTCGAGAAGAGTCTCGATAGAGCATGCCATCTGCGAGAACCTCGTGGGAACGACCGAGAGAAACTTATGGATTGTGTCTGGCTCGGTGATGGTGACGCCGAACACCCCAAGCTGCGACACGAGCGATGACAGCCGCATGGCGAAGTCGTCGATGTTCTCGTCGTCGCCGAACTTGATGGCCTCGTACTGCTTCTTGAGCGTCGTCGCCTTCGCCTCCCGGACACGGGTGTCTCCGACCCGCATCGTCTTGATCGCCTCCCACGCCTCCTTGGCCGTCTCCTTCAACGCCAGTGTGGAGATCATCTCCGGCGGGACGGTGAGCAGCACATACTCCAGCGCCGCTCGGTCCGTCTCGCACTCCTCCGTGCCATCGTGCACGGCGGACCAAACACGGCGTGCCTCAAGCTTCACCTGCATGAGCAACGCCCAGTCCGCGTAGTTTGACCGCGTGAGCAGCGGCCACGAACTACCGGCCTCCCGCACAACACGCTGGACTGCCAGCGTGCTTGCAGCCTCCTTCACCTTCGCCGGCATGAGCGCCTTTCCCTCGCCCATCTCCGGTGAGATCTCTCAAGAACTCAGGCTCTAATACCAATTGTTGCCCGTGAGATAGAGAGAGAGTGAGAGAGGAGAGTGTGTTCCAAAGAAATGGTTTGCCTCAATTTTCTACTTAGTATTCCTCCCTTTAAATAGGGGCTGAGCCAGCTGGTGGCCTAATAGTCAACTATCCAGTCACATCACAACGACGTGACCTGTCATCCCATGCCCTGTCTACACTGACGCTCCACTGTTGGCTGCGCCACAGGCTATGCTATACTATAGGTGTCGTCTAGCACGTCCTACGCTGTACTTGATGATGTAGCATCACTTCAGGACACTGGCTACAGGACAAAAGAGCCACTGTACCAGAGGAACCTGGCAATTACTTCGACTCGGGACAGACCCCGGAGTCGAAACACATCCTCGACTTGGGACAGACCCCAAAGTCGGCACCCTACAAACTTGTCGACTCCCCACACTCGAAGGGATCATCGACTGGACACACAAGCCTATTTCTAACAATAACTATGAACGACTTCAATGGCAACGCGGAGGTCATATGCAGCCATGTGGAGGAAGAGGACGGCTTGAGCCCCCGTGAGATATCGAAAATAGCACATCATGAAATGGTTTAGAGCCACATAGGAGCTGCGAGCGCTTCCAGCGATGGAAGCTTTGTTCCTAGTTTCCTCTATGGCTGTGTGGTCCGCGAGACGCATCATGTAGGGATCAGTTCGGGCAAAGGCGTCGATGGTGCTCAGGAGGATGTTGGTGACGGGGTCAGCGAAGCCAATGGCGAGAGCACTCAGCTTGACGCATCGGGCCAGGAAGGGGATTTGAGCGAGGGGGAGGCGGTAGGCCGCCTCGACAAAGTAGCCGGCCAGCTTGTCGAAATACTCTGGCACCAAAGCGTCCGTTGGAGACCGAGGCCGCCACTCGCCCTGGTCCCAGGCGGAGGAGGAGTCTCCCATGGGTGGAGCGTTGCTGTCGGAGGCACACTCATGACTAGGAGAGTTGCCGGCGGCGGTGGCTCTCCCCGGCGCGAGGGAATCCACGTCCCACCTAGGCGGAGCGTCGCTGTCGGAGGCAGTGGTTGACAAGGGCCACGCATGACGGGGACGGTGGTCGGCGGGGCCCGGCGCGAGGGCATCCGCGTCGCCAGTCTCACGTGGATACGGCATGATCAGGGGGTGGCGATTTGGGGATTTTCTGCCCCGAGCTCGATTCGACCAAGCTAGGGATTCGGCGCCCTCTTTTTTGTCTTTATTTATTCTTGGGACGCGTCTAGGGAGCGCCCAGGCGCTCGATGGCAGCCTGGGGCGCTCGCTCGCTCTAATTGAAGGACATTAACTTTCCCCTCCTCTCCCCACCTCTCTCGTTTCTTCCTCCTTTTCCTTTGAGAGTCGCTGCCAGATCCCCGGCTTGCTCGGCTCGGCTCGGCTCGCCTCTCCGGCGGCGCTGCCGTCCGGCGTGGTGGAGAGAGTAGAGCGTGGGTTGTACAGAGTAGTTTAGGTTGTTTAGTAGTTGTAGCTTTGTTTGCCTTTATGGCGCTATTCGCCTCGATGGCGTCTTTCCCCCTCCTCGGCTGGACTCCGGTGGCTCGCAGCGGCGCCGGAGACAGTTCTTCTTTCTTTTGCAGGTTTAATCCATGGCGGATTGCTTGCAGGGTGGAGGAAGATCAATGCCGACTCAATAAAGCCGCTTGCCGTATCTCCTGCTTCGCGATGCGGGAGTTCTTCCATATTCCTCTGGCCGGCCGTGGCGGCGAGGGGAGGAACTTGTGCTTCTGCTTAGCGTGGTGGTTCTTGCTGCATCATGGAGCTCCACACGTGGTAGTATTCTTCACTGCCTCAATCCAGGGCCAAGAAGATGGCCGAAGTTCAACCTCCACTGCGGAGGCCTTCTCAATCCAGCGCCAGTGCTCGGTGGCTCGCCACTGCCAAGTGGTTCGTCCCCGGCGGCGTCAAGTTTGCTGGCGGCTGCGATTGCTCGCCGGAAGAGAGAGTCTGAGCGTCCTGAGCTCTGATGATCTCGGTGTCGGCGCCTGGAGATCGCCGGCGAGGTGTGGCAGAGGCACTCAAGGGCTTGATTGCTTTTTATTTTTTAGCTCTAGGGTGCTTTTTGTAAAATCGAAGGCTCTTTCTTCGAATACTAGGTCTTTCAGGGCAAGAGTTGTAAAGGGCTTTTATGTAAAATGTACCTGCCACGTGGTTATATAAAATGCAGCTTTTGACCCCACCCCCTTGTACAATTTTTTTTAGGAAATTAGGAATCTAACCCACGAGAAAACGCATGGTTAAGCAAGAAAGAGAAAAGTCAGCCCACGTGCCTCCAGTTAGTAGCGGAAATGCTGCACATGCACATACGATGACGCCATGCACATTTTTTTAAAAAAAGAGAGTCCCCCTCCGATTTCTATTAATAGAAACCAGAATCCTGGTAGTTCATTACAGAAAAGTAAACGAAAGCAGTAAAATAACAACCGACTAAGCTATCAACCTCTCAAAGCAAACTGAGAAAGCTAAGCAAAGCCTAAGCAGAAAAAGAACTACCTATTCCAACTTTTGTTACAGACCACCCTTGCTAAGCAAAAGCTCCCAGGTACCAGCACCAGCACAAGACCCACTGAAGAAACCGGACATCTGGAGAAACCACCGTGGAGACTTCAACCAGCAATCCGCAGTACGCCCGGACGCCATCCTTTTGAAGCGTGGAAAGCTTCACTTGCCACCCGCTCGATTAGTCTTGTTCCCCACAGCAGCACCTCTTTGTTTGTCTGTTTTGTCTGTAGAATGGCCCAAGAACTAATCAGATGCGTAACCGAGTGAATTATCGCAAAAGGATCATGAATTTTCTTTCTTTCGAAGCAAGTCGCGTTCCTGGCATTCCAAATAGCCCATAACACAGCTGCTATTTCCGAAAGAATCATTCTCTTATCATTCTTATCAAATTTATGCAACCACGCCCCAAACACTTCTTGAATTGAAGTCGGAAGTGACTGGAAGTTAAACGCACAACGGAAGATACTCCAGATAATTTTTGCTGTTGAGCAAGATAAAAACAGGTGCTCAATTGTCTCAAGTTGCCCACAGAAAAGGCATTGTGGGTTCCCTGTCCATCCCCTTTTCAAAAGGTTATCTTTGGTCAAGATACTATTTTTTACTACCAGCCACAGGAAAAAAATTATTTTATAAGGAATTTTCGCCTTCCACATAAATTTATGAGGAAAACCAATCTCATTCAGACTAAGTTGTCTGTAGAGAGATTTACTGTGAAAATCCCATCTTTATTCAACATCCATCTAATTTTATCATCTCCTTGTCTCAATACTACATCATTACATGATTGTTTAACATTCTCCCATAACAGCAGCGTATCCCCTAGCAGCGTTCTCCTAAAAGTTAGGGAACCCCACCCATTATTCATGACCGATGCAACCGTGATATTCTTTTCTCTGCAAAGGTTATAAATTCTGGGACATCTGTCTTTAAGGGGTTTATCATCAACCCACCAATCCTCCCAGAATCTAGTATTCTCACCATTTCCAACACTTTTTTTACAATTTTTATAGAAAATATCTTTAACACTCAGCACACCAGACCAAAACTGGGAATCCCCAGGTTTGCGTCTAATACCAGAAATACATTTGTTCTTAACGTATTTATTCCTAATGACAGTTTGCCACAGTCCACTCTCAGTTTCCAGTTTCCAAAGCCATTTCGCAAGGAGGGCTTGATTCATCAAGTCAATATTCAAAATGCCTAGCCCACCCTGATCCTTGGGTTGGCAAACTACCCCCCCCCCCCAACGAACCAGATGGTATTTTCTTTTGTCTTGCTCATCTTGCCAGACTAGCCTAGCTCTAAAATAATCCATCCTTTTTCTGACGCCAACCGGCATTTTATAGAAGGACAACATGTATAAAGACATATTTGAAATACAAGTCTGGGCCAGGGTAGTCCTTCCAGCTATATTAAGAAGCCTTCCGTGCCATCCAGCACAATGTTTTTCGATTTTCTTTTCTACATGATTCCAATCCTTGTTTCTAATTCTTACCTTATGTACTGGAAAACCCAAGTATTTCATAGGTAAGAAACCATTTGGGCAAGTGCAAATTTCTTTGTAAATTCCACTTTTATTCTGGGCCTCCCCAAATAGGAAAATCTCGCTTTTGTGGAAGTTAATTTTTAATCCAGACATTTGTTCAAAGGCGCACAGAATAAATTTCAAATTCTTAGCACTCACTACATCATCCGGAAGCAGAAACACTGTAGCATCTGCATACTGCAGCATATTGATACCTCCCTCGCTTTCTAAATTTAAAACTCCTTTTACCAGACCCCCAATTTTGGCATTATGTAGCATGATAGCTAAAGCGTCCGCCACAAGATCAAACAACAAAGGGGATAAAGAATCTCCCTGTCGCAGACCTTTATGGGTGACTAAATACTTTCCTATGGAATCATTGACACGAATAGCCACATGTCCTCCTCTCATCGATTGCATTATCCAATCAATCCAGATATCTGGATACCCTTTCAGTTTCAACATCTTACAAACGAAAGGCCATTTAATCTTACCATATGCTTTTTCGAAGTCCACTTTAAACATTATCACACTCTGTTTACCGACATGGATACTATTTAAAGCTTCATGTAAAAGTAATACCCCTTCCATTATAAACCGGCCTTTAATAAAAGCAGTTTGGACAGGCGATATCACTTTATTAACAGTTTTTTCAAGTCTTTTCATCAAGATTTTTGTGAAAATTTTAAAGCTCACATTTAAAAGACAAATTGGACGAAATTTCTGAATTTGTTTTGCATCCTTACACTTAGGCACTAAAATAATTATGACATAGTTAAGTCTAGACAAATTCAAATGTCCCTTATATGGAAATCATCTAGCATTGCTTTCAGATCCCATTTAATTAGTTCCCAGACAAATTGATAGAATTCGGCAGTGAAACCATCAGGACCCGGTGATGTATTGTGCTTCATTGAAAACACAACTTCTTTCATCTCAACTAGAGTGAAGGGTTTAATCATCTCCCTAGCCTCTATGTTATCAATTTTCTCATTGTTTTCAATATTGAAATTAATATTGGAAACATCCGGACGTCCAAAAAGGTTTTTATAGAAATTAGTAATGTATTCTTTCAGATTATTTTTCCCTTCAATCACTCCCTCCTCTTGTTCTAAAGAAAGAATCATATTCTTCCTGCGCCTCCCATTAGCTTTCTCATGAAAGTATCTCGTGTTAAGATCTCCCTCTTTATTTCTGTATCTTTACTACGTTGTTTCCATTTTAGTTCTTCCTGTCGCAGGAGAAAATTTAGATCAGATCTCAAAGTTTTCTAATCTTGTCTCATGTCGGCAGTGAGACCAATGTTTTCACTTAATTTATCGATTGCATCTAATTTCTGCAAGATATCAGCCTTATCTTTTTTTGTATTTAGCGTCCAAGTTTCTATTCCAGCCCTTTAGGAATTTCCTAAGAGCTCGAAAACGAAATTGCCATCGATCAATATTGTCTCTCAACGAGCAAGGTCCATTCCAAATCCTTTCCATGTTTTCTTTCAGATCTTTTCTTTCAAACCAAGCATTTTCAAATCTGAAAATGGGTGGATTACTATTTTGGGTCCACGTATCAATAATCAAAGGGGTATGATCAGAGATTTCTTTTTCCAGAGTTGAGAGAATTGTTAAAGGATATTTATCCTCCCAATCAGGACAGATAAGCACCCTGTCCAATCTTTCAAAGGTAGGATCAGCATGATTGTTTCCCCAGGTATATTTCCTACCATTAAGAGGCAGGTCAAGTAACCCAGCATTTTCAATAATGATATTGAAAATGAAACTCCACCGAGAGAGATTACTAGGTTTATTCTTCTCGTCTACACTATGAATTAGATTGAAATCTCCCCCTATAAGGCAAGGGTAAGAGTTATCATGACAAACCCTTGCCAATTCAGCAAGGAAGACCGCTTTCCCAGAGGGTTGCGCATCCCCATAAATAACCATGAGATTCCAGTTGAAATCTGCCATTTTATCATGTACCAGAACCCTAACAAAATAATCACCAATTTCATGTTCAATATACTCTAGCGTATCTTGATTAATCCGCACAAGAATACCCCATGATCTTCCTTTAGAAGCAGCCCATTTCCAGAGAAAGTTTCTGCCACCTCCCAATTTATGAAGATCATTTTTTGTAAAATTTTGTTTGATGGTTTCTTGTAACCCCAAGAAATTCACCCTTTTCTCCAGCACAGTTTCCGTAACAATTTTTTGTTTACGATCATCCCCAGCCCCTCTTAAATTCCAAATGAAGCCTATCATCTTTTATTTCTTTTTACTTTTTTCCCCTGTTTTTTCTTAACTGACACCTAACCAGCAACTTTCACACAACCCATAGCTGCGGCGTTGCTGGTCACTTTTTTCTTTGCTGAAAAAATATTTTTCAGCTCACCAAAATTTACTTCCTCATTTTCATCATCATTTCGCTCATCATCCGAGAACAATTCATCGACATCAACATCCCCTGTATCAATATGAACAGGGAGCTTGGGTCATTTCCCTCAATGTCATTTACCGCATTTAGTTTCATCATGTCATGTCTAGCTTTTTCCAAGTTTCTCATTATATCAATATTAGTATCTACCATTTCTATAGTACATCCTAGATCAATTCCTACGCATCTAGCCATGTTCTCTAGAGAGGCATTAGAATTATTAAAAACATCAAGGTTATTGTCGTTACCATAGTCATTCTTTGCCGCAGCACGTTCCTTGGCTAGATCTTCAATTTTGGCGTCTTCCTTGGTCTTGAAACGATCACTTCTTTGGAGCAAATCCTCCTCCTCTTTTGCACTGTTGTCTTCTGCGTTTACACCCATAATCTTGTCCATCTTGGTCTTGAAAGACTCCACCGACTCCTGACTGTTAGTGTAATCCACCATTTGTTCCTCATCTTTTTCTGTCTCTTCATCAAAATCATCTCCTGGTGGGTCATCTTCCCTCTTTTTCTCTGATTGCGCCAACTGTTCTAGCGTTTGTTTTAACAGTTCAGATTGCATAGACATTTCTCTCTCCAGCCGATCTCTGACTTGTTCTGCCTCCAGTCTTTTCTTCTCTTCTACTGCAA
This sequence comes from Poa pratensis, assembly GCA_947311845.1. Classification (NCBI taxonomy): domain Eukaryota; kingdom Viridiplantae; phylum Streptophyta; class Magnoliopsida; order Poales; family Poaceae; genus Poa; species Poa pratensis. The sequence goes on from CAMZMU010000055.1 coordinate 21,787,833, forward strand.
TCCTAGCTGCTTGTCTAGCAAATTCCTCTTCCATTTGCTTGAGTCTTTTCATGATCTCCTCATTCTCAGAGACATGCACAGTTGTATCTTGCACAGGTCTAGTATGAGAGTCTTTTATCAACAACGATTCCACGCTCATCGTGTTGCTCATCTCCTTCTGCAAAGCTTCAAATTGACTCAGAGACCTACTCCCAAGAGAAATTTTGTTGCTCTGAGTATCATCCGATTTTGCCTTTTTATTAGCATTCTCTTGGACAGTATCTCCAACCTTCCCAGTTTCCACTCCTTCTGTGCCATGCCTCTTATAATTGCAGTTGAACCATCCCTGCTCTACCACCTTCTCGAGAGTGAAGAAAACATCGAAGAAGAACAAATCCTTAGAGGTGATCTCAGTAAACTGTGGGATTTTGTTAACATCTCGCACTCCCACCTTGATGAGGATTTCTTCTTGCAGGATAGTATCCATGTTGATTTCCAGGACAGGGCCCAGAGCCGACCCTATTTCACACATGCCAAAGAAATGACGCATGCAGTCAGGAACCCCTCCCACTCTGACCCAGACAGTGTGAAGTTTCCCTTTAGCTTGGCTTTCTGGAGTCCAACTAGTGACACTCACAACTGCATTGGTGCCCAACAGGTTGAATTCTTTTGTGCCCAGCGTCAGAATTTTGATCCGTTTGCACTTTGGAATCCTCGCGACGAGTCCTTCAAAATTAGATCTTAATTGCATATGTTTCGATGAAATTTTTCTAGAAGCAACTTTTATACGCGACAAAGCAACTCTAGTGTGCAACGAAGCAACTCTGTGTAACTAAGAAATTAGATTCTGAACAACCGTAGGCAACTTTACAATACATTGGGCAACTTCTCACAACAAGCAGAACAAGTTCACAAGAATAATGGTCCGTTATGTACTAGTTGCTTGATGAAAATGTAACTTCACAATGTTGTTGTTCAATGAGGCAATTTCACAACAACGGTAAGAACTACGTAACAACTAAAAGCAACTTTGATACGCTATGAAGCAAATTTTGTCGCTGTAATCAACTTCAAATTAGTTAAAAACAAATTTTGTTTGTGTTGAGACAACTTCATAACAACGGTAAGCAACTTCGGGTTACCAGATGCTAAAGTTTGAACTTTTTGTTACAAGATGCTAAAACAAACAAGCGAAGCAACTTTGGTATGCATTGAGACAACTTCATAACAATGATAATCAACTTTGGTAGTCAACTTCATAACAGCAGTAAGCAACTTCACATCAACTATAAGCAACTTTGAGCGCGCTGAAGCAACTTTCGTGTGCGTTGAAACAATTTCACAACATCAACAAGCAACTCTGTTCTGCAATGAGACAAACTTCACAAATAGAGGTAAACAACTCCATAACAACTAAACAGCAACTTTTGAATGAGTCAATTCATAACAGCGGTAAGCAATTTCGCATCAACTAAAAGCAACTTTTGAGCGCGATGAAGCAACTTTCGTGTGCATTGAAACAACTTCACATCATTAGTAAGCAACTCTGGTCTGCAGTGAGGCAACTTCATAAACAGTGGTAAACAACTCCATAACAACTAAAAGCAACTTTGGAATGAGTCAATTCATAACATCGGTAAGCAATTTCGCATCAACTAATAGCAACTTTTGAGCGCGATGAAGTAACTTTCGTGTGCGTTGAAACAACTTCACATCATCAGAGAGCAACTCTGGTCTGCAGTGAGGCAACTTCATAAACAGCGGTAAACAACTCCATAATAACTACAAGCAACTTTGGGATGAGTCAATTCATAACACCGGTAATCAATTTCACATCAATTTAAGCAACTTTTGAGCGCGCTGAATCAAATTTCGTGTGCGTTGAAACAACTTCACATCATGAGTGAGCAACTCTGGTCTGCAGTGAGGCAACTTCATAAACAGCGGTAAACAACTCCATAGCAACTAAAGGCAAGTTTGGTGCAAAGTGAAATAAATTTTTAGTTGTACCACATGGATCTCAACAAAAAATGGCCCACGAATGCTACAAATGCTCAGGCCTAACTTTGTTTTTTGAGCATTTCTCAGCCATAGCTAACAAAGGCCAAAAAAGCCCATATTTCGGCCCACTTTGGAGCTAGTAGATCGTACGTTTCTTCTCTGATGAAACTAACGAGAGAAAATCTCCCGTGTCCCGAGCTTGGCTTCTCCAATGGCGGCGGCGCAAGAAATCTCGCTCCTGAGTCCCGCCCCCTTCCTTTCCCGGCACAGAGAAGTCCATGCGCATGAGTTCGGCGCGGGATCTTGGGGTTGGGGCCCATCGGTGTCGCGCGGGGGAGAAACAAGGAGGGCGGCGGCACGGGGAGGACTGTGGTGGACGCTGCTTGACGGGGGCGGCGCGACCGCGCTCGCCGGCGACGGGAAATACTGGAGGAGGGCGGCGGAAGAAAACCAGAGCTCGGTGGCATGACTACGGCGAGGTCGCGCCGTCAGAGCAGCTTGGTCGAAAGAAAAAGGGGCGAAGGAGGAGAAGCGAGCGCCATATATTTGTCCGCTTGCGTGAGCGCTCGAGATGACCGAATAGCGCAGCTGCGCTTTGTGGTATTTCCCTTATTCTTGAGCCCCTCTCTCTCGCACGCGGCTGGCCCACGAAGAGCGGTCCATATATGTGTCGGTGTCGGTATTAGTGACATCCACCGTCATCCTCACCCTCAGATAGCCACCAACCGAATCAAATACAAACTAACTGGGTAGCAGTTTTTAGAGGTAATTACACCGGTAGTACAACAACTTGTCCATCATGTGCATTTTTATACAAAAACTTGTGTGCGGTGGTACAAAACTTTTTCTTCTATGCGCAAAATCATACAAAATCGCTGAGAATGCGATACCTGTCCCCGTCCAGTGTGGAAAATGACAAGGGCCCAGCGCGTTGAAGGTTTACAAAGAAACCCTGTTGTCTTTTTTTTTATTCTAGTCCTCCCACGTCGGTGGAAAAGGGAAGAGCACACCCCGTTCTGTTTTGTGACCTTGCTCTTCTCCTGCCTTGCTCTCCACCTCTCCCCCACACGGGCGACCAGCCGATTTCGCCCCTTGCTACCGACCCTTACCGATGAAGATCTCCGATTCGTGCTCTTGAATCCGCCCCTAACCCCGCAGTGCCGTCGATTCATTCCCGATCTTGTCGTACCTTGCTCTCCGCCTCTCCCCGACACTGGCGACCGACGATTTTGTCGCCCGGATGGCCAGCGGCAACGAGGTGGTGGTGTTCAGCGCCAGCGGCTGCTGCATGTACCACATTGTGAAGCGTCTCCTTCTGGGCCTGGTCGTTGCCCCGAACGTGTACGGGCTAGACAGGATGGGCGGCACCGGACGAGAGATCCAGGCATTGCTGGCGCAGCTGCTGTCCCCCGGCCCCGGCCACCAGCAGTCGGTGGTGTCCGTGGTGTTCTTCAGCGGGAGTAATAAAAAAACAGGGATACCAAGCGGAGCAGGACGCTACTGGCCAGCCACGACCACTGCCGAGACCCATGCCCTGCACACGCACTGCGGTGCACCCCACTCAGCTCACACTGCACCCAGCTCCATAGTGCGGAACCTGGGCAGGGTGGAGAAGGCGATGGCAAGCTGCGGGTGTGTTAGTGTGTGCGCGCTCTGAAGCCTAAAGCAATGCAGTGCTCCTCTGAAGTCTGAAGTAAGCCTGAAGCAAGCAATGCATGTGAGATGTTAGTGTGTGTGTGCTGTCAGGGTGTGTGCTCTGAAGCCCGAAGCAAGTATGTAGCAGAAAGAGTAGTAGATAGGTAGCAGCAAGAAAATGTGTGCAGTATTGTATCAGTGATACATTTGTTAGATCAAACATGGTTAGCAATAGTAGGATTGTATCAGTGTGTTGTGGAAGAGATAAATGAAACTTGGTTGTTTTGCCATGAAAATTTCAGTTTTGTCAAGCAAGCCACTATTTCATGCAAGAATGAACAAGTAATACTTCACAGATTATGGTCCTGCTCTACTACTTCTATACTAGACTTCAGTTTTCTGATATTTTTAGGTAATAGTGGTGCAGTTAGTAATAAGTGAAAGGATCGGTATGGCCACCTAGAGGGGGGTGAATAGGTGCTACTCAATTTTTAGCTCTTTCTCAAATTTAGGCTTGACACAAAGGTAAATTCTCTAGATATGCAACTACGGTGAATTTACCTATATGACAAGTTAACACTAGACTAAGCAAGATACAAGTAAGAGTTAACGAGTAAGGAATAACCTAATGGGAAGCACGCAGGGACAAGGATGTATTCTCGAGTTCCTCCTTTTTAGGGGAGTACGTCTCGTTGGAGGGGTGTGAGTTTCAAACTCAAACGCCACAAATGGCCTCACCCTATTCTCCGATGAACCTTGCCCAAAAGTTCGGTTCACCTTCCACTATTGGAATCCTTCAAGGCGGAATCCGGAGCCCTTACAGCAAACTTGAGGCTCAACCCACAAAAGGATTGGGGGCTCCCAAGCACCACAACACCTGCTACACAAAAGTAACAAGCAAGTAAGTACAACAAGATGCCTAGCTTTTCCTAGTGGAAACCCTAGGCTCAAATCTCTCAAGTGAATGAGGGGGAAATAAAGAACGCTTTGGTGATGTAGTAGATCTGGGCCTTCTCCTTCAATCCTCCAAAGATCAACGAGATTGGGTGGAGGGATTGGAAGATCTAGTGATTCTTGAGCTTGCAACAATGGTGGACTTGAATGTTGGGCGAGCTAGCTGGCTGGAGGTAGGTGGAGGGGTATTTATGCCCCTCCCAAAATTATAGCCATTGCAGTCCACTGGGCGAAGACTCCGGCTCTGGGCGGAGACTCCGGGGTTACTCCGCACCGACTTCGGACCCAGTACAGAGAGCACCGTCTTGTGGAGCTCTTCGCTCGAAAACATGATGGGCCGGAGACTCTGGCACCTGAGCACCCCTGAGGCCGGAGATTCCGGCCAGGACAGACATGTTGCATTCTCCTTTTTCCTTGACAAGTGTTTCGATGCAAAGTATAAATATTTCTTTTAATTCCTGCACCACTTGACATCATATTAGATATTTCCTAGTGTTGTTGCCTAACACACAAAACACCTAGGGGATATAAAATATGTCCTTTCAATCTCCCCCTTTTTGGTGTTAGATGACAACACTAGGATTTGCAATAAAGCACAAAACAAATATCGACATGTTCCACATAGGATTTGAGAAACTCCCCCTACATGTGTGCTTATAAGTAGTTTCCATTGGAATACAAATGCTCAACATGTAGAAAAGAGGCAACTCACAAGTAATATTGGAACAAGATAAATTTGCATAAACATAAGACATATCATGACAAGGGGTTGAGATAAAAGGAAACATACCTTGTGCATAATAATGTAGGATATGGACCAATGCACAATAATATGTCACAATAAAAGATACCATCTCAACCATAGATAATATGAAATCCACAAAGTCTCACACCACAAATTGGAACATAGTCTCACACAACAAATAGCAAAGCCAAATAAGTTCAACGACATAAGATAAATGGACACAAGCTTTAAATAAATGATAAAAGGGCATGCTTGTGTCCGAACCCCTTGCAAATCCCATGGTGAAAACCTAATACAACAACTTTCCCCTTTGGCATCGAAACGCCAAAAAGGGAAAAGAGCGATGCTAACGTGTCCCAAGGCGATCACTCATCCTCTTCATCATCATCGGCATCATCACCACTTGCTTCTTGGGTCTCCTCATTATACTCTTCATTGTCATCAACATCCTCATCATCATCTTCATCAACATCTTCATCATCATCATCATCTTCATAATGCATAGGAGCCTTGCCGGGGTTGCGAGACGAGGAAGGCATGAAGGTAACATCGTCATAATCACCCCAAGGAAAGTAGTCCACATTCCACTCCTCAATTGGAAGAGTAGTATCGGACTCCGGTGACGTGGGAGTACCTTCGGGGCGAGGAGGGGTCTTACCACCGTTGTTGCACTTGCGCAACTCTTTAAACATCTTGTGTTGGTTGGAAAGGATGTGCTTCCTCTCAACATAGCCATCATAATTTTCCTTGTGGATGGCAATCCCCATACAAAGCTTTGCTTTTTGCCATCAAGTGACGTGTTGCACCTCATTATTGACTCTTTTTTTGCCACCACTATTCCATGAGGGTGGAGTGGCATTCTTCCTTCTTGCCCTTGGATCTTCTTCTGCCTCTATCTCTTGATAAGTAGCTTGGGGAGTTGTATGAATGCCTAGCACTTGGAGGTTTCCATACTTGTGTTGCTTGAAGCGAGATTGATCGAGTTAGGGAACCTTTTTGAGGATAAGCTTCATGACATAGGGAGCATACATAGGATTCTTCTTCTCATGAATAGCGATGTTTATCTCACACTTGATATAATCCATCACATCAATCTCATACCCATGACAATTTGGTCCGGCAAGGTATGTCGTGTGAGCATGATGCATGAGATTGACAAGAGCTCCACGGATAGCATCCGTATTTCCCGCTTGGGGTACAATGCTCCAACGAAACATGCGAATCAAGATGTTATAGATGGGCTTGAATCCTCGGGTGGTAGGAATGACACCCTTTTTAGCACAAAGAGGGGCAAGTAACTTCTTATCATAATCCACCCCTTCAACATGCATCCTTCGACCAACGGAAATGGAAGCTCCTTTGAACTCATAACCCAAAAGCTGTCCAAACTCTTCAAAACTTGCTTCACATTTGAGAGGGCCCGTCATCCAAGTCAGTTTTGGTGTTCTCCTCCGGTCCTAGCACAAGAGTGGCAAAGAATTGTTGGACCATCTCAATATCATAGTTTTTTTGGGTGGAAATGAGCTTCTCAAGGCCTAACTTTCTAGCAACCCAAATTGCCTCCATAAAGTATTGCTTCTTGCCCAACACTTCAAACTTCAACGGTTTTTGAGGGCACACAAGGGTTTTGGGTCCAAGTTGGCATAGATTTCTTTCATGATGAGCTCTTGCTCCTTTCTCCAAAAGTGACCATCGGTTGTGTTGTTGGGCATATCATAGAACCTCTGTGCCCTCATGGTTCTAAAATCCTCCTTGTTCAAGTCCTTCACGCTGGTCATGTTGTCAAACTTGGCCTTCTTGCACCTTTCTTCTCGAAGGAGAGCAGCCTCTTGCCTAGCCCTTCTTGCATCGGACTCCTTTTGCTGCTTTGCAACACCACGCTGCACATACCGGTCTTCCTCTTCATCATAGTCTAAATACTCTCGACCCGACTTCTTTGGTGCTTTCTTGGGATTCGATGATGATGTGCCCAAATAGTACCTCTTGTTATCTGTGAAACATGAGTAGGTAGGTAGCAAGGAGGGTAAGCATACATGTCCATGGAAGCCAAAAATAAGGGGACCATTTGTTACAGCTTTTCACTCAGATATGATCCAGGCCGGAGTCTCCGGTGTGCAAGCACCAAAGTCTCCGGCCCTGGGACTGGAACCTCATCCTAGGTCAAATCGAAGGGAAAAGTTGGCACAAATAATTCCTAGAGAGTACATTGCCACTACAAAGGGTTTACACCACGAATTTCTACAGGAACTACTCTCAAAAACAGATCTTGGATGAAACCCTAGAAGAGGAGAGAGAGTGTTAACCTTTGTCCTTCATGGTGAGATCCGACGGAGGGGAGGAAGTTCCCTGGCGTCGGAGAGGTGGAGGAGGCCGGTGGCACGGTGGATTCCAGCGACGAGGGTGGCCAGAGCAGCAACTTGGAGGGGAGGCGGTGGCAGGAGGAGTTTTGGGGTCGGGGTGAATGGAAAGTTGTGGGAGCAACTTCCACCCCGACTCCCAATAGAGTCATGCGGAAAAGCCAAGACCGGAGTCTCCGGGGTAAACAGACTGGAGTCTCCGGCCAGGCCGGAGTTTTCGTTGTTTACTGCGGAGACTCTGTCCAGACCTGAGTTTTCGATGTTCTCACACCGGAGTCTCCGGCCCCTCCAGACAAAAATTGCCAGATTTTGTGTGGGACATGTATGTATGCAAGATGAGCAAGTTTAAAGGTAAGAATAGGCTTAGGATGAGAACATTGTCACTGATGGTGGGATACGCCCTTGGAAGTTGCAAGATCAAATATAAAGGCCAATTCCAAGTGTTTCTCCCAAAAATAAAATAAAGGTCTAGAAACCCAAATAAATCCAATAAACCCAAATAATATCCAACTCCTCACAAAGAGGAGGGCGGTGGCCTAGGCCACCATGTATGAGTTTTATGGCGTGGCACCGCGAAGATATATCTTTGGTTCACAACCACTACTCGTCATTTAAGCTCACAATTCATAGAAATGAATATAGAGAAGCAAATGAGTTCTTAATGTCGGCATAATGGGGGGAGGGATAGTCCAATGTATTAGGACCGCACTTCCCCTATGTACATGCCTACACATAAACACAATAAATAGTCAAGACATAGGTGTGTATGCAAGATGGTCAAGCCAAGCTCTTTGAATCCGTGATATTTAGCTTATTCCTCAAATAAGTGAATCTTGCTTCATCAAGAGGCTTTGTGAAAATATCGGCAAGTTGATCTCTTGTGGGAACATGGCCTAGCTCAATATCACCATGGGCAACATGATCTCGAATGAAATGATGACGAATCTCAATATGCTTGGTTCTTGAATGTTGCACGGGGTTGTGGGCAATCTTGATAGCACTTTCATTGTCACATAAAAGAGGCACTTTGTCACAATTGACACCGTATTCCTTTAAAGTTTACCTTATCCATAACAATTGGGTGCATGCACTTTCAGCCGCCACATACTCGGCTTCGGTGGTGGAGAGAGATATACAATTTTGCTTCTTGGAAGACCAACTCACCAAGGAATCACCAAGAAATTGGCAAGCTCCGGAAGTTGACTTCCTATCATGATGATCACTGGCCCAATCCGAGTCCGTGTACCCACGAAGAGAGAAAATCTTGTCCTTGGGGTACCACAAACCAAACTTTGGGGTATGAATCAAATATTGTAGGATTCTTTTGACCGCCGTCATGTGGCTTTCTTTAGGAGCGGCTTGGTACCTTGCACACACCCCTACACTCAACAAAATATCGGGTCTAGATGCACAAAGATACAACAAAGAGCCAATCATGGAACGGTATACCTTTTGGTCGGCATCTATACCCTTTGGGTTAAGTTGTAGATGAACCTTGGTGTCCATTGGGGTGTGCTTCTCCTTGACACCTATCATATCAAACCTCTTGAGCATGTCTTGGATACATTTGGTTTGAGAGATGAACGTCCCTCCCTTTAATTGCTTGATCTCAAAACCAAGGAAGAACTTCAACTCTCCCATCATGGACATCTCAAACCTATCGGTCATAAGCTTTGAAAATTCATCATTGAAAGCTTTGGTAGTTGAGCCAAAGATAATATCGTCCACGTAGACTTGGCATATGAAAAGCTCCCCTTTTACTCTCTTGGTAAAGAGAGTGGGATCGATTTGCCCAACCTCAAATCCACGGTCTACTAGAAGCTCTCTAAGGTGCTCATACCATGCACGTGGAGCTTGCTTAAGTCCATAGAGCGCCTTATCGAGCTTGTAGACATGGTTAGGGAGTTTGGGATCCTCAAAACCCGGTGGTTGCTTAACATATACTAATTCTTTAAGTGGACCATTTAGAAAAGCACTTTTCACATCCATTTGTTGCAAGATAAAATTATGATGAGATGCATATGCAAGGAGGATACAGATGGACTCAAGGCGAGCCACGGGAGCATAGGTCTATCCAAAATCAATGCCTTCAACTTGAGAGTACCCTGGAGCCAGCAAACTTGAGAATATCCGGCTCATAAGGACCAAACTCCTCATAGCCAAACATAGAACCAACTTCTGACCACTTGAGTTCCATTTTCTTGTCCCTTGTCATCCAAATAATCCGACGCTCCTCCTCATTGCCCATGTGAACAGTGGCAAGAAATTGAGCAACCAACTTCTCATCAAAGTTTTGCTCCAACTCCATCATGGGTAAGAGGTCAAACTCCTCAGAAAGTGCAAGAGCTTCTCCAAAGTAGGCACTTTTAGCTCTTATGTGCTCCATATTGATGAAGTGCTGCTCCACATAGTTATCCTTCGGCTTCTTCACCAAAATCTCATTGTAGCATTGCTCTTGGAACTTGTTGTGGAAGAAGGGATTGTTACCCCGAATAGAAGGAATTTGCTCCATCCTCTCAATCACATAGCAGTTCAAGCTTCTCTTTGCGACAAAATCCTTGTCAGAAAGTTGACTAGCAGACTTGCTTCGTGCAGGCAAGGTCTTCTCCGGTGCCGGATACTTCCGGCGAGTCACATGAACTTCATCAATCTCATCTTGAATCTCATCACCAGGTTTAGCGTGTGCCTTCTTCCTCCCCCACAGACTTGGTTCGACTACCAGAAGGCGGACCACATGTGAACATCATATGGGGGACAAGAACATAGGTAAGAATGCACAAATTTCATTATTTTGGGGAATAAGAACACAATGTGTACAAATTTATAGGAAATTAAAACTAGAGGAAAAGTACCAAACGTAGTGTTGAAGACGTAACACGAGGTAGTAGTGAGGCTTGAAAAAGCCCTAATACTATCTAGGGTTGCATCTCTAGTTCTAGGTAGGGAACTCTAAATCTAGCCACAAATTCCCAAGAAAATCTCTACACAAGGTTCTAGATCCACAAATACACACCTCCATCTGCTCAAACAACCACGAATCCATGAGGAACACCACTAATTTCATCTCTATCTATCAACTAGATGAGAGAGAGAGGGATAGGGCATACCCGAAGCCATGGAAGTAGACCGAGGAGATAAGAAGATGCAGGAGACGACCCGGGGCGTGGAGCACGAGGTTCCAAACCAGGGAGGGCTCCTTCCCGGCGGTGAATGACGGTGGCGGCGGATGTGGGAGGAGAAGAGAGAGGTTGGAGAGGAAGCAAATGAGAGAACTGCTCTCAAGCGCTTCCTCCCGACCCCCTTTACTCGCCCAGGGTCCGCGGCGGTACTACCGCTCGATCCATCGGTAGTACCGGCCCTGGTACATAACGCGGCCACCCGGGCGGTACCGCGCTGCACTGTGTTTGCGAAAACACATGCAGCGGTAGTACCGCCAAGGTGAGCGGTAGTACCGGTGCCAGGGAAAAAAACAAAACATAGCTCAAAAAGAAGCTGCGAATCCGTTTTCGCCACCGGTTACAACCATCTACACCACTAGGAGTATGAAAAGACTGCATTTTAGAAAGAGAGGGCTAGAGGGATAAGATTTGTGGCTTGGGATAGAAAAGTAACCGGGAAGAGGGTATGCCCAAGATTGCAAGAATCGACAAGAAAAAAACCAAACTTGAGCACCCTCCCAAAGCAAAAGGTCTAGAAACCCAAATAAGAACCAATTAAAATCAACTCCTCATAAGGAGGAGGGCGGTGGACGAGGCCACCATGTATGAGTGTATGTGGCGTGACATCGCGAAGATATATCTTGGGTTCACTACCACTACTCGTCATTTAAGCTCACAATTCATAGAAACGAATATAGAGAAGCAAATGAGTTCTTAATGTTGGCATAATGGGGGGAGGGATAGTCCAATGGATTAGGACCGCACTCCCCCTATGTCCATGCCTACATAAACACAATAAATAGTCAAAACATAGGTGTGTATGCAAGATGGTTAAGCCAAGCTCCTTGAATCCACGATATTTAGCTCATTCCTCAAATACGTGAACCTGCTTCATCAAGAGGCTTCGTGAAAATATCAGCAAGTTGGTCTTTTGTGGGAACATGGCCTAGCTCAATATCACCTCGGGCAACATGGTCTCGAATGAAATGATGACAATCTCAATATGCTTGGTTCTTGAATGTTGCACCGGGTTGTGGGCAATCTTGATAGCACTTGTATTGTCACATAAAAGAGGCACTTTGTCACAATTGACCTATTCCTTTAAAGTTTGCCTCATCCATAACAATTGGGTGCATGCACTTGCGGCGCACATACTCGGCTTCGGCGGTGGGAGAGATATACAATTTTGCTTCTTGGAAGACCAACTCACCAAGGAACCACCAAGAAATTGGCAAGCCCCGGAAGTTGACTTCCTATCATCTTGATCACCGGCCCAATCCGAGTCTGTACCCACAAAGAGAGAAAACCTTGTCCTTAGGGTACCACAAACCAAACTTTGGGGTATGAATCAAATATCGTAGGATTCTTTTGACCGCCATCATGTGGCTTTCTTTAGGAGCGGCTTGGTACCTTGCACACACCCCTACACTCAACACAATATCGGGTCTAGATGCACAAAGATAGAGCAAAGAACCAATCATGGAACGGTATACCTTTTGATCGACATCTATACCCTTTGGGTTAAGTTGTAGATGAACCTTTGTGTCCATTGGTGTGCGCTTCTCCTTGACACCTCATATCAAACCTCTTGAGCATGTCTTGGATATATTTAGTTTGAGAGATGAAAGTCCCTCCTTCAATTGCTTGATCTCAAAACCAAGGAAGAACTTCAACTCTCCCATCATGGACATCTCAAACCTATCGGTCATAAGCTTTGAAAATTCATCATTGAAAGCTTTGTTAGTTGAGCCAAAGATAATATCGTCCACATAGACTTGGCATATGAAAAGCTCCCCTTTTACTCTCTTGGTAAAGAGAGTGGGATCGATTTGCCCAACCTCAAATCCACGGTCTACTAGAAGCTCTCTAAGGTGCTCATACCACACACGTGGAGCTTGTTTAAGTCCATAGAGCGCCTTATCGAGCTTGTAGACATGGTTAGGGAGTTTGGGATCCTCAAAACCCGGTGGTTGCTTAACATATACTAATTCTTTAAGTGGACCATTTAGAAAAGCACTTTTCACATCCATTTGTTGCAAGATAAAATTATGATGAGATGCATATGCAAGGAGGATACGATGGACTCAAGGCGAGCCACGGGAGCATAGGTCTCTCCAAAATCAATGCCTTCAACTTGAGAGTACCCTTGAGCCACCAATCTTGCCTTGTTCCTCACCACCATGCCATGTTCATCTTGCTTGTTCTTGAAATCCACTTAGTGCCTATAACATTGCGGCACTCCTTTGGCTTCTCAACTAGCTTCCACACCTTGTTGCGCTTGAAGTTATTGAGCTCTTCATGCATTGCATTCAACCAATCCGGATCTTCAATAGCTTCAAAGACTTTCTTTGGTTCCACAAAGGATATGTGCGCTTGATGTTCACTAAAGTTTGCACATTGTCTTCTAGTCACAACCTTGCTCTTCAAGTCACCAATAATATTTTCCAACAAGTGTTGTCTTCTTTCCATGGTCTTGACATTTCTTGCATGACGACGGGTGTCGATCTCCTCACGAGAGTTGGAGGAATCTCTTGATCATCTTGATCATTTGTGTCCCCGTCTTGACCGGAATGTTGACCTTGATCATCAATATGCACATCTTCAACAATAGAAGGAGAAGGTTGATCTTGGTCTTGACCTTGGCTAGCATCAACAAATGGAGAACTTGGTTCTTGCATAGCAACTTGGTCAACATGAGGAGGGTCTTGAACTTGTTCTTGGGTAGGTGCATCATTTGCTTCCAAAGTGGTGCGGTTCAACTTGTGATGGTGATGAAGTTTCCACATGGTGGAGCTAGGTCCTTCTTGAGTGCCTCATGGTGGATCTCGATTGGGCGAAAGAATCCCACGCCCATTCGCCTTATTGCATCTTGAGGTTCCTCATCATCTACATCACGAACATGAAATTGCGCCACTTGGGAGCCGTCATTCTCATCGAACTCCACACTACAAGATTCTACAACGGTCCCGAAGGACTTGTCGTAGATTCTATAAGTGTGGGATTCGGCACCGTAACCAACAAAAGTACCCTCTAAAGCCTTAGACTCAAATTTAGATAAACGATAACCTTTGATCTTATAGAAACACTTACAACCGAACACCCGTAGTAGGAAATATTGGGCTTGTTGCCGGTAAGCATTTCATATGGAGTGAACTTCTTTCCCGTGCGGAAGTAGAGCCGGTTAGATGAGTGACATGCCGTGGAGATGGCCTCGGCCCACAAGAAAAGTGGGTCTTGAACTCCGCCAACATAGACCTTGCCATATCCATAAGGGTCCGGTTCTTCCTCTCGGCTACACCATTTTGTTGAGGGGTATACGCAGCGGAATATTGATGACGAATTCCCTCTTCACTAAGAAACTCATTTAGGGTGTAGTTCTTGAACTCGGAGCCATTGTCACTTCTAATGGCCAATATAGGGACATTGTGTTGACGTTGAACTTCATTGGAGAAGTCGATGACGGCTTGTTGGGTCTCACTCTTCGACTTGAAGAAATAAACCCAAGTGAATCTTGAATAGTCATCAACAATCACCAAACAATACTTCTTCCCACCAAGACTCGGTTGAGGCACGGCACCAAATAGATCAACATGAAGAAGTTCCAATATCCTTGTTGATGAATGATGGTCTTGCTTGGGTGGGGAGAATCATGCATCTTTCCTTCAACACAAGCCCTACAAAGACGATCTCTAGAAAAGAAACATTCTCTTTTAGTCCAAGAATGTGGCCACCCTTGTGAAGACTTTGCAAAGTTCTCATATTGACATGGGACAAGCGGCGATGCCACAACCACCCCACGTCGGCCTTTCCGAAAAGGCACATTGCTTGAGTGTTGGTAGACTCCGAAAAGTCCACCACAAACAACTCATGTTCAACATACCCAACGAAAGCGACCTTTAGAGTCTTGCTCCACATGAGTACCACAATATCAAGATCAAAATGGACGGCAAAGCCCATCTTTTAAGTGCACGAACGGACATTAAATTGTAACCAAGGGACTCGACAAGCATGACGTTCACAAGGGTGATATCCCTTGCTACTACCACCTTGCCGAGGCCCGATACCTTAGCTTTAGACTTGTCTCCATATGTGACGGTTGCATGATTATCATTTGGTCTCATCTCCGTCATAAGCTCCTTGCTTCCGGTCATATGACTTGTACATCCACTATCAATCACCCATTTCGACCCACCGGAAGCATAGTCCTACAAGAAATCATTGCTTGGTTTTAGGTACCCATCTTGCAATGGGTCCTCTTTTGTTAGCAACAAGGGTCTTAGGAACCCAAATAGAGTAAGCAATGAAACCATCATAAGGACCAACATATTTAGCACAAACATCCCCATAATAATCAACATAAAGAATATAGTTGGGGTTAGCATGTCCCGCAAAGTCACTACGAGGAGTGTTGCCCCTTGTGGCATCACCACTCGCAATGGTAGTCTTCTTTGCTTGTGCGGGCTTGGCCTTCTTCTTGTTCTTCTTCTTCTTCTTGGCAACATAACCAAGACCCTCTTTCCCAATGTGTGGCTTTTGCATTTGCAAAAGATCATCAAGAGGCTTGCTTTGGGAAATAGAGGCCTTGGCAAGTTCGACCTTCAACCTAGCATTTTCCTCAATGACATTTGCATGATCACAAGAAGTAGTAGAGGAACTAGGAACATTAGTTTTAGATGATTGAATTTGAAGTTGTTCAAAAGACTTGGTGAGAATAGAGTGTTCACTCTCCAAGGCCTTGTGAGCCTTGGTGACCTCCTCTAGTTCCTCGGTTAGTCTATCATGACCAACACCAAATTCAACCTTTTCTTTCTTGTAAAGCTTATATTTTGCAATTGCATGGTCACGTTCTTTAATGATTTGAGAAAAGATTGCATTTTGTGACTCATCAAGATTTTCAAGTTTCTCTTCAAGAGAAACACGAAGCTCATGCTCTTCCTCAAGAGCCACGGTGAGAGCGGCAATATCATTAGCATACTCTCTTTCAAGTCTCTCCTTCTCATCAAGCTCCTCTTGAATCCGCCCATAATCGCTCATAAGAGCTTCAAAGCGTTTCTTGGCTTCACCTTGCAAGTTAGTCATGAAACGATCCAAAGCAACATTTTCTTCCTTTACTCTAAGACTCATAAGATCATCCATTTCATTTATAGTCTTGGAGGAGGAAGGAGATGATACCTCGGTGGCCTTGGCCATGAGACACTTGGCGGATTGGATGGGGATGTTCTCATTGGGGGATTCAAAGAGAGAAGGTGATGTTGATGAAGTAATAGCAATAGCGGCAACTTCACTTGTGGTTTCCTCTTCATCGCTCTCACCCCGGACATGTACTCCTCTCTTGTCACCAATACCATTCTTGAAGGAGGCTTCTTGTTGGGAAGGTTCTTCTTGAAGAAAGGTTTCTTGCTAGGGGACTTTGAGGCATTCTTGAGAACAAGCCTTCCTCCATGTTCTTCACGGTTCTCATAGGGACAATCGGCAACATAGTGATATCTATCTTGGCAATTGAAGCAAGTCTTCATCTTTGGGTTGCCCTCCTTGAAACCACTAGATTTGAACTTTTGCTCCACTTGAGCTTTAGCTTTGGATGGGTTCTTCCAAAAGGTCCTTGCCGCAAGAGCCACATAGTCCCTATGAGCAATCTTGAGTTCTTCGGGGTCCATGGAGGACACATCTTCACAATCTTGATCTTCATTGTGTTCAACCACCTTGGCCTTCAAAGCAAGTGAAGCTCCTTGTTGCATTCCAATAGCACGGGCACGAGAGTCTTGTGCAATTTTGGCTTGGACTTTGAAAGATTGCATCTCTTGCATGACTTCATTGGAGGTCAATTGTGGATAGTTGTGCCTTCCTTGGAGACTCTTCAAGTCGGCCGGTTCAAAGGGCAAGAGAGCATTCACATACTTCCTCTTGATCCAATCATCATTCACATGGGTTCCACCAAGAGCTTTATAGGCATTGGCAAGGGACTTGAGTCTTCGATACATTTGCTCATGGTCTTCTCCATCTTCCATGAAGAACCCTTCGGCCTTGTTGCTCATTTCCTCAAACCGGTTTCTCTTCATGCTTTCATTTCCAACGAACACCTCAATGAGGCACGTCCAAGCTTCTTTGGCGGTGGTGCAATGCTCGATGTGAGACATATCATCATCTCCCACGGCATCTCGGATCAAATCAAGAGCGGTGGCATTTAGTTGACAATCAACCACCTCTCTTCTTGTCTTGTTGGATTCATCCACGGCTTGATATCCTTGCTCAATGATCCTCCAAAGCTCGATAGATGCACTGTTCACATAAGATCTCATAGAAGATTGCCATTTAGTAAACAAAGATGCATTTAGCTTAGGTGGGTTTCCCCTTAGGTGAATAGGAGGATGAGGGATAGGTAGGTCGGGAGAGTATGGAAAAGGAACGCACCATATACTCCCGAACCATTAGGTGGTTTAATTGGGGTGTCAATTTTATCTTTATCAACCCCCTTCTTCCCACCAACCTCTTCATTCTCGGGTTTGTCACCTCCGAAGAAAGAGCGGTGGGTGGAGGTGAGATATCCTTAGCTTCCATGAGTTTCAAGATCATCTCTTGCAACTTGTCCATTTTAGTTTCCATAGAGGACTTCAAGGTATTGAAGTCCTCCACGGAAACCGAAGTGGACTCGATGGGAAGCTCGGGAATCTCAACTCCATGCTCATCGATGGGCATACTTCTCTTAGGCGGTTAAGCCCGAATAAAGAGCCGAGGCTCTGATACCAATTGAAAGGATCGGTATGGCCACCTAGAGGGGGGGTGAATAGGTGCTACTCAATTTTTAGCTCTTTTTCGAATTTAGCTTGACACAAAGGTAAATTCTCTAGATATGCAACTATGGTGAATTTACCTATATGACAAGTTAACACTAGACTAAGCACGATACAAGTAAGAACTAGCGAGTAAGGAGTAACCGAACGGGAAGCACGCGGAGACAAGGATGTATTCCCGAGTTCCTCCTTTTTAGGGGAGTACGTCTCGTTGGAGGGGTGTGAGTTTCAAACTCAAACGCCACAAATGGACTCACCCTATTCTCTGATGAACCTTTCCCAAAAGCTCGGTTCACCTTTCACTATCGGAATCCTTCAAGGCGGAATCCGGAGCCCTTACAATAAACTTGAGGCTCAACCCACAAAAGGATTTGGGGCTCCCAAGCATCACAACACCTGCTACACAAAAGTAACAAGCAAGTAAGTACAACAAGATGCCTAGATTTTCCTAGTGGAAACCCTAGGCTCGAATCCCTCAAGTGAATGAGGGGGAAATGAAGAACGCTTTGGTGATAAAGTAGATCGGGGGCTTCTCCTTTAGATCTCCGAGTATGAGCTCGATTGGTTGGTGGAGTAGGGAGATCTAGGAGAAGGAAGCTTGCATTAATGGAGAGAGAGAGTAGACTTGAAGATTGAGTGTTCTTGGGGAAGACCACTCCTTAAATACCCCTCTCTTCCAAAGGAGCCGTTTGAGCTGCAATTCCCACAGCGGTACTACCGCCACAGGCGGCGGTACTACCGCTGCCTTCTTCTGGTCAAAGGGCAATGGCTCTGGGCTTGGTCAACACGCGCCAGAAGACGTGACGGTACTACCGCTAGAGGGCGCGGTACTAATGCTGATGAGCGGTACTACAGCCCTGGTACCGCCAGAGGTACCGCTCGTGGTAACAGACGGCGATTTCGGGCGGTACCTCCAGCGGTACCGCCAGCGTTAGCGGGACGCCTGGCAGCTTCCATTGCGGATGAAACCAACGCAGCGGTACCACCGCTAGCAGGAGCAGAACCACTGCTGGGGGCCGCGGTACTACCGCCGTGGTACCGCCAGAGGTACCAATCGCGGTAACAGATGGCGATTTCGGGCGGTACCAACAGCGGTACCAGCTACTTCAGCTCCCAGTGCCGGTGCAGCGGTACTACCGCTGCCTCTAGCGGTACTACCGCTGCCTGAAACTTCTTATCTGTAACATCCTATAAAGCTCAAGAACATATTAAATTGACTAATTATGTTGTTATAAACACCAAAACCTTTAAGCACAGGAGATGCTCTTTCACCTTGGTCTTCAATGTGCACACCTTCATCGCTAGAAGGAGAGGATGGACCTTGGTCTTGATCATGGCTAGCATCAACAATTGGAGAACTTGGTTCTTGCGTAGCAACTTGATCAACATGAGGAGGGTCTTGAACTTGTTCTTGGCTAGGTGCATTATTTGCTCCATCGGATGGTGCGGTTCCACTTGTGATGATGTATGCTCCACATGGGTGGAGCTTGGTCATTCTTGAGGCGCTTCATGGTGGATCTCGATTGGGCGAAAGAATCCCACGCCCATCGCCTTATTGCATCTTGAGGTACCTCATCATCTACATCACGAACATGAAATTGCGCCACTTGGGAGCCGTCATTCTCATCGAACTCCACACTACAAGATTCTACAACGATCCCGAAGGACTTGTCATAGATTTTATAAGTGTGGGATTCGGCATCGTAACTAACAAAAATGCCCTCTAAAGCCTTAGACTCAAATTTAGATAAATGATAACCTTTGATTTTATAGAAACACTTACAACCAAACACCCGGTAGTAGGAAATATTGGGCTTGTTGCCGGTAAGCATTTCATATGGAGTGAGCTTCTTGCCCGTGCGGAAGTAGAGGCGGTTTGATGAGTGACATGTCGTGGAGATGGCCTCGGCCCACAAGAAAAGTGGAGTCTTAAACTCCGCCAACATAGACCTTGCCATGTCCATAAGGGTCCGGTTCTTCCTCTCGGCAACACCATTTTGTTGAGGGGTATACGCAGCGGAATATTGCCGACGAATTCCCTCTTCACTAAGAAACTCATTCAGGGTGTAGTTCTTGAACTCGGAGCCATTGTCACTTCTAATGGCCAATATAGGAACATTGTGTTGACGTTGCACTTCATTGGAGAAGTCGATGACGGCTTGTTGGGTCTCACTCTTTGACTTGAAGAAATAAACCCATGTAAATCTTGAATAGTCATCAACAATCACCAAGCAATACTTCTTCCCACCAAGACTTGGTTGAGGCACGACACCAAAGAGATCAACATGAAGAAGTTCCAATATCCTCGTTGATGAAATTATGGTCTTGTGTGGGTGGGGAGAATCATGCATCTTCCTTCAACACAAGCCCTACAAAGACGATCTCTAGAAAAGGAAACATTCTCTTTTAGTCCAAGAATGTGGCCACCCTTGTGGAGGCTTTGCAAAGTTCTCATATTGACATGGGACAAGCGGCGATGCCACAACCACCCCACGTCGGCCTTTCTGAATAAGCACATCGCTTGAGAGTTGGTTGACTCCAAAAAGTCAACACAAACAACTCATTTTCGACATACCCAACGAAAGCGACCTTTAGAGTATAGCTCCTCAAGAGTACCACAATATCAATAGAGAAATAAACATAAAACCCATCTTGTTAAGGGCACGAACGGACATCAAATTATAACCAAGGGACTCAACAAGCATGACATTCACAAGGGTGATATCCTTGCGACTACCACCTTGCCGAGGCCCGATACCTTAGACTTTGATTTGTCTCCATAAGTGATGGTTGCTTGGTTTACATTTGGTCTCAACTCCGTCACAATCTCCTTGCTTCCGGTCATATGACTAGTGCACCCAGTATCAATCACCCATTTCGACCCACCGGAAGCATAGTCCTACAAGAAATCATTGCTTGGTTTTAGGTACCCATCTCGCAATGGGTCCTCTTTTGTTAGCAACAAGGGTCTTAGGAACCCAAATAGAGTAAGCAATGAAACCATCATAAGGACCAACATATTTTGCATAAACATCCCCATAATAATCAACATAAAGAATATAGTTGGGGTTAGCATGTCCCGCAAAGTCACTACAAGGAGTGTTGCCCCTTGTGGCATCACCACTCGCAATGGTAGTCTTCTTTGCTTGTGCGGGCTTGGCCTTCTTCTTGTTCTTCTTTTCTTCTTGGCAACATAAACAAGACCCTTTTTCCCAATGTGTGGCTTTTGCAACTGCAAAAGATCATCAAGAGGCTTACTTTGGGGACTAGAGGCCTTGGCAAGTTCGCTCTTCAACCTAGCATTTTTCTCAATAATATTTGCATGATCACAAGAAGTAGTAGAGGAACTAGGAACATTAGTTTTAGATTGAATTTGAAGTTGTTCAAAAGACTTGGTGAGGATAGAGTGTTCACTCTCCAAAGCCTTGTGGGCCTTGGTGAGCTTCTCTAGCTCATCGGTTAGTCTATCATGATCAACACCAAATTCAACCTTTTATTTCTTGTAAAGATTATATTTTGCAATAGCATGGTCACGTTCTTTAATGATTTGAGAAAAAAAATTGCATTTTGTGACTCATCAAGATTTTCAAGTTTCTCTTTAAGAGAAACACGAAGTTCATGCTGTTCCTCAAGAGCCACGGTGAGAGCGGCAATGTCATTGCATACTCTCTTTCAAGTCTCTCCTTCTCATCAAGCTCCTCTTGAGTCCGCCCATAATCGCTCATAAGAGTTTCAAAACGTATCTTGGCTTCACCTTGCAAGTTAGTCATGAAACGATCAAAGCAACATTTTCTTCCTTTACTCTAAGACTCATAAGATTATCCATTTCATTTATAGTCTTGGAGGGGAAGGAGATGATACCTCGGTGTCCTTGGTCATGAGACACTTGGCAGATTGGATGGGGACGTTCTCATTGGGGGATTCGAAGAGAGATGATGAGGTTGAGAAGCAATGGCAATAGCGGCCACTTCACTTGTGGTTTCTTCTTCATCGCTCTCACCCCCGGACATGTACTCCTCTCTTGTCACCAATACCATTCTTGAAGGTGGCTTCTTTTTGGGAAGGTTCTTCTTGAAGAAAGGTTTCATACTAGGGAACTTTGAGGCATTCTTGAGAACAAGCCTTCCTCCATGTTCTTCACGATTCTCATAGGGACACTTGGCAACATAGTGATATCTATCTTGGCAATTGAAGCAAGTCTTCATTTTTGGGTTGCCCTCCTTGTAACCACTAGATTTGAACTTTTGCTCCACTTGAGCTTTAGCTTTGGATGGATTCTTCCAAAAGGTCCTTGCCGCAAGAGCCACATAGTCTCTATGAGCTATCTTGAGTTCTTTGGGTTCCATGGGGACACATCTTCACAATCTTGATCTTCATTGTGTTCTACTACCTTGGCCTTCAAAGCAAGAGTAGCTCCTTGTTGCATTCCAATAGTTCGGGCACGAGAGTCTTGTGCAATTTTGGCTTGAACCTTGAAAGATTGTATCTCTTTCATGACTTCATTGGAGGTCAATTGTGGATAGTTATGTCTTCCTTATAGACTCTTCAAGTCGGCCGGTTCGAAGGGCAAGCGAGCATTCACATACTTTCTCTTGATCCAATCATCATTCACATGGGGCGCACCAAGAGCTTTATAGGCATTGGCAAGGGACTTGAGTCTACGATACATTTGCTCGTGGTCTTCTCCATCTTCCATGAAGAACCCTTCGACCTTGTTGCTCATTTCCTCAAACCGGTTTCTCTTCATGCTTTCATTTTCAACAAACACCTCAACAAGGCACGTCCAAGCTTCTTTGGCGGTGGTGCAATGCTCAATGTGAGACATATCATCATCTCCCACGACATCTCAGATCAAGTCAAGAGCGGTGGCATTTAGTTGACAATCAACTATTTCTCTTCTTGTCTTGTTGGATTCATCCACGACTTGATATCCTTGCTCAATGATCCTCCAAAGCTCGATAGATGCACTGTTCACATAAGATCTCATAGAAGATTGCCATTTAGTAAACAAAGATTCAATTAGCTTAGGTGGGTTTCCCCTTAGGTGTATAGGAGGATGAGGGATAGGTAGGTCGGGAGAGTATGGAAAAGGAACTGCACCATATACTCCCGAACCATTAGGTGGTTTAATTGGGGTGTCAATTTTAGCGTTGTCAACCCCCTTCTTTTTCCCATCACCCTCTTTCTCCTCGGGTTTCTTAGGAGGCCCCGAAGAAAGAGGAGTGAGAGGAGATGCGATATCCTTCTCCCCCATGAGTTTCAAGATCATCTCTTGCAACTTGTCCATTTTGGTGGCCATACTTCTCTTAGACGGTTAAGCCCGAATAAAGAGCCGAGGCTCTCATACCAATTGAAAGGATCGGTATGGCCACCTAGAGGGGGGGTGAATAGGTGCTACTCAATTTTTAGCTCTTTTTTGAATTTAGGCTTGACACAAAGGTAAATTCTCTAGATATGCAACTACGGTGAATTTACCTATATGACAAGTTAACACTAGACTAAGTAAGATACAAGAACTAACGAGTAAGGAATAACCGAACGGGAAGCACGCGGGACAAGGATGTATTCCCGAGTTCCTCCTTTTTAGGCGAGTACGTCTCGTTGGAGGGGTGTGAGTTTCAAACTCAAACGCCACAAATGGCCTCACCCTATTCTCCGATGAACCTTGCCCAAAAGCTTGGTTCACCTTCCACTATCGGAATCCTTCAAGGCGGAATCTGGAGCCCTTACAACAAACTTGAGGCTCAACCCACAAAAGGATTGGGGGCTCCCAAACACCACAACACCTGCTACACAAAAGTAACAAGCAAGTAAGTACAACAAGATGCCTAGGTGTTCCTAGTAGAAACCCTAGGCTCAAATACCTAAAGTGAATGAGGGGGAAATGAAGAACGCTTTGGTGAAGTAGTAGATCCGGGCCTTCTCCTTCAATCCTCCAAAGATCAACGAGTTTGGGTGGAGGGATTGGGAGATCTAGTGATTCTTGAGCTTGCAACAATGGTGGACTTGAATGCTGGGCGAGCTAGCTGGCCGGAGGTAGGTGGAGGGGTATTTATACCCCCTCCGAAAATTGTAGCCGTTGCAGTCCACTTACACCGGAGACTCCGGTCCAGGAAGGTCGGAGACTCCGGCTCTGGGCGGAGACTCCGGGGTTACTCCGGACCGACTTCGGACCCAGTACGGAGAGCGCCTTCTTGTGGAGCTCTTCGCTCCAAAACATGATGGGTTGGAGACTCCGGCCCCTGAGCACCCCTGAGGCCAGAGACTCCGGCTAGGACAGACATGTTGCATTCTCCTTTTTCCTTGACAAGTGTTTCGATGCAAAGTATAAATATTTCTTTTAATTCCTGCACCACTTGACATCATATTAGATATTTCCTAGTGTTGTTGCCTAACACACAAAACACCTAGGGGATATAAAATATGGCCTTTCAATAAGTAATGCAGTGATAAGCTAGATAGAGTACAAGCAATTGCAACTTGTTAATCGGATTTTGTGATGAATGTCTGTTGTAAATTACAGATCCCAACCCACTGTACAGATTGGATGAAACTTCTTGTTCTTTAAGGCATGAAACCACATCGAAACAGAACAACATACAAAATCAGAACAATTCCACAATAATTGCGGGGAAACGATTCGTACACACTAGAAGCACGTATTACCTCGTTTTGCATCAGATTACCGCTCAATTCCATGAAAGTTCTATAGCTTTGCGGCAACAATCCAAACCGATACAGGACAACATGAAAAATCCAATTTCATGCAGATTAATTGCCGGGAAACGATGCCTACACACTCACAAGACAACATCACCTTGATCTGCATCAGATTATCGTGGGGGAACGCTACCTAAATCCCTACCCACACCGAGGCCATGAGCGAAGCAGAGAGCAGGTACACATCATTGCCACGAGGGGAGAAGGATCTCATCGCTGCACAGAGGGTCTTCGTCCCAGTTCCATCGGTGCGGATCACCAGCCATCTTCGCCTCGGTCGAGCTCCTGCTCCGTACCCGAGTCCATCCTCCTCGCAACCATCCTCCTCGCCTCTAGTTACGTATCGGGTAGTCGGGTACCACTACAAACTAGCTAATGGAGTACTACACATAACTGCCGAACGGGAGGAGTTGAGTGAGAGAGACATCAGAAAGGTAGGGTGTTATTTGCAAAACAACCTGACGCCGGGCCTTGCCAATTTTCAGCGTGGACAGACAGGTGCCGGATCCACATCGATTTTGTATGATTTTGCACATAGAAGAAAAGGTTTTGTACCACCACACCACACATTGCAAGTTTTTGTATGAAAGTGCACATGATGGACCAGTTGTTGTATGAGTGGTGCAATTACCTCCAGTTTTTATATAACTCGTTGGCAATACGCTTTCCCCGGGTTGGGTTTCTCAGATTAAAGAGCCCAAAACTGAATCTTGTCAAACTTGAGTTCCGACAGTAGCATCGCCTCGACGAAATCCTCCCAAATCACCGCATTTTTTTTTCTTTTTCGAAAAGGATATCCCAGCCTCTGCATCAAAATGATGCATACAACCGTTTTATTAATTTATTTCAAAGTTTTGAATTTAGTCTATTACAGCTCACGGATCACAAAGGGTCGACACATGTATCAACCAACGAAAAAGCCCTAGGCAAAAAAGGTTCCTCATAGCTCTATTCTCTTCTCAAAACGCCATCCCGAACGGTTGTAAAAATCCTTGGCGACCGTCTCCAACCGGATACATATGGCATTGCTCCACTGGTTGGAGATACGACCATAAACGAATCCAGTGGGAAATCAAAGGAATCACCTGCAAAAAAAATGTTTTTTTTGGCTTGTTAAAAACAAAATTGTTGCGTACATTCCATATTGCCCACATGACAGCACAAACTCCCACCCGAATTGATTTTAATTCCTTCTTCTCTATTCCTTTTAGCCAATTTTCAAAAAAATGAGTTATATTATTTGGGGGCATGATATTAAAAGATAAATGCACAATTCGCCAAACTATTCTAGCAAAAGGGCATTCAAAAACAAATGTTGCACCGTTTCATCTTTATCACAAAAGGAACAACACTTGTTGCCATTCCAATTCCTTTTTGTTAAGTTATCTTTTGTTAGAATTATTTTACGATACAGGAACCACATAAAAATCTTGATTTTTAGTGGCACCTTTATTTTCCAGATATACTTCTTTAAAAAATTTGTATGATCGTATAAGTAGTCTAGATACATTGACTTGACCGTAAAATACCCGAGTTAGTCAAGCGCCACTTAAAAGCATCCGACTCTTGTGTAAGATTAATATCCATTAAGCGGTTTACCAAGTGTAGCCAACGTTCCCATTTGTTACCCGTAAGAGCTCTTCTGAAAGTAATATTTAGAGGTTGAGATAGGTTTTGAGCACCGACACTTGTTTTCGGTGAGCTATATTATACAACGTTGGTTATTGTTGTGCGAGAGGAGAATCCCCTAGCCACACATCTTCCCAGAACCTTGTGTTCTCGCCGTTACCAATTACAAAAGGGCCTCGTTGCAAGAAATCCTCTTTCACTTTCATAAGGCCTTTCTAGAATGGAGAATGAAAGGGTTGTACTGTTACTTGAGATAGGCCTTGGAATGTAAGTATTTATTTTGCAATAGTTCTTGCCATACCCCTTGTTCGTTCATTAATTTAAATAGCCATTTGCTTAACAAGCATTTATTTTTAATTTCGAGGACTTCAATACCAAGACCCCCCTGATCCCTAGACCGACAGATAATATTTCATTTAGTAAGGCGATATTTCTTTTTGTGACAAGAGAATCTCGATCTATAAAAGTCTAATCTTTTTCGCACTCACTTTAGAATTTCGAGAAAAGATAGTATAAACATGGGCAAGCTGGTAAGGACCGAATTTATTAGAATTAATCTATCTCCATAGGAGAGGAATCACCTCATTTTTCTAACATCGGTGACCCATCTCTGACCCGAAATCAGCCCAAAAGTGTTTTCGACAGCAGAGCGAAATATCTAGGGCTTCCCTATGCTGGTCGTAGCGCGTTTGATATCGTTTGTATGTGAAAAGTTCCCCGTACAACCCCGCCAGCATCCACCTCGGCTTGGCGCCATTGTCGACGTCGTCAAGAATCAGAGGAGTCGCTTCATCCTCTATGAGATCCAACTTTCCCATCGCCCTTCCATCCGATCTCGAGCTGTCTTCGAAGAGTCAGCTTCCCCTTTCTTTTGTTTGCCGCCTGCTGCCGAAGAATCCATCTTCAGCACGGAGGTTCACTGCGCGGCTGCGCCCTGCCGAGAGATCGACGTGTGCGCCGCCAGAACTCCCGTGGAGCCCTAATCGCCTAATGAGATGCTCCTAATTTTCCGGAAATAGACTAATGCAGACGATGGCACATTGTTAACGCTCATATATATACTCCAGTAGAGATAGAGACAGATAATATACAGATACAGTCACGTGCAAGCGTGGATACATATGGATTATATATATAGAGCGCTCCCCAGGCTCATATACGATTAAGCGCCCGAAACCGCCGCCGAAGGCTGATCGCCGGCGTGGTCGACCTTGACCTTAAGGAAGTCGATGGTGCGCTCCCCGAGTGCGAACGCGTCCCAGAATCCGTCCGTAAAAACCTTGGCCTCGAGTCGCCTGTACATCGCCGGCCGTTCCCCGCCGACCAGCTCCGGCGACGGCCCCAGCACCATGTGCGGCTCCGCCTGTTAGAACACCGCTAGCGACACCCTCTCCGCCGCCTCACCCGGCGCCACCACCCGGTGCATGGGCGCCCTGAACACCGCGTTGCTCATGATCTCCATCTCGTCGCCGACGACGACCAGCAGCTGGTGGCGGCCGCCGCCGAGCACGGGCACGTCGACCCAGCCGCCGTCCTTGAGAACCTGGAGGCCGCCGACGTGCTCGTCGAGGAGGATCACGCTGACGACGGTCTTGTCGGTGTGGGGCTTAAGCCCGTTGACGAGGTCCGGGCGCGGGCAGGGCGGGTAGTAGGTGAACCGCGCGTAGGACGGCATCCGCTCGCCCACCTTGTTGGCGAAGAAGCCCTCCTCGAAGCCCAGGCTCCTAGCCATGGCCGCGAGCACGAGCCTCGCCACCTTCTCGCTCTCGAGGCTGAACTCGTGCAGTAGCTCGCCGAGGTCCGGCGGGTGGGCCGGCCAGAAGCGGAGCTGCCGCTCGTCCTCCGGAAGGACCTGCAGGTAGAGGCGGTCGCACCAGTCGAGGACCTGCTCGTCGGTGTCCACGCGGTCGACGCCGTAGCCCTCGGCTGAAACTTGCGGCCGCCGTCGTCGGCGTCGACCACGTTGCTGTACTCCTGCTTCGCCTCCGTCGGCAGGTGGAAGAACCCGCGCGACGAGCCGAGCGTCGCGTCGAGGAACGGCTCCGGCATGCGATGGCCGGTCACGGAGAAGAGGCCCCAGGACTGGAGCGCCGACCGGAGCTTCGCGGCCTCGCCGGGATCGGCGTCGGCAAGGAGGCCCACGTCCACGGTGGGGATTAACAGCTCGGTCGGCTGTGCGACGACGGCGGTCGGGCGATCCTTTTCCTTCTTCAGCACGTAGCGGCTCGGCGGCGCGAGGCCGCCGTCCGCGGCCACCTCCTGCACGAGCTGCTCCTGAGCTTGATGCACCATCGTTCGTAATTCACAGTGCGTTGTGTACTTCAGGGGTGTGTGTGTCTGAAGCTTGTGGTAAGTCATTCATTTTATATATGGTATCAGCTCAGTTCACTCTGCTCAGATGTGTCCAAACTGAAGCGAGTTTGAAGGATCAGTATGGTTTCTCACATCCATCCCACCGTACACATCCATTCCGCCATCGAAAAGGGGAAGGATTCCAATTTCCCATGCAATCAGCCTATGCGCTACCCGGGCAAAAATCGACGAGAATGCGTCCCGCCGCAGCCGCCGCCGCGTGCACGTCACGTGGCTGTGTAGTCGTAAGAGTTTGGGACAAGGCAGCTTTGTATAAAATGGAGTGCCGCCATAACGTCTTTCCAGATCAGAACAGGCTATGTCATTTACATCTTTGCTATAGACTGAATAAGGAAATGAGTGCAAATGCTATCTAGGATGAACACATAGACATCGAATATTTGCTCCATACACTACTGATGCAGGTCCAAAAAAAATGTAAAATGCTCCATAGCATAGATACATGGGACAGACGAGAAACCTACTATCTAAGTACGAAGCCACAAAACTGAAGCCATGCTCAAATATCAGTCTCATATTCTCAAAATTGCAGCATCAGCAACAAAGTCTGAACAAAACAAGGAAAACAGAACAGAGATGAAACAAATGAACATGTTAGCGACGGACAATCACATTAACCTGATTTATTAACGTCGCATGATACTTCGTGTCGAACCAAACAGAACTGTGATCAGTTTCTAGTATAGTATATGCAACATAGAGGCCATGTTGTTTACTCAAATCTGCTTCTTACTTGAGTTAGTAATACTGAATAATATAGCTCATGCTAACATCATGTAGATGGACATGTCAATCAGCCATTACCATGACAGGGAGCCAATAATTTTTGAGTTAATTGCAAAACAAAAACACCACATTTCGGGGTAGGGTTTAAAAAAAACACCACGATGCGATTTTTTGTCAAAAAACACCAATATTTCGGTAACAGTTTCACAAATAGCACTGACTGGCAATTTTACCCTCCCTAAGCGATTTTCTGACCGGCGGACCCAGTGTCAGGCTTATGTGGCACGACGAAAATATGTATCAAAGGAAAAAACAGAAAAAAGGTCAAAAGTGACAAATATGCATACAATTTAGTTCTAGCTTTGCAATGGAGTATCAGTGACAAATATGCATACAATGTAGCGCTTCCTCCAACCTTGGTGTGTTGATAGTATCAATCTGCACAAACCTAGATTGATATTCACCTTTGGATGCCAAAGATTTCCCTTTCTCCCTGGTATGACTATCTGTTTGTAGCACCCGTAATGCAACAGCTGTATGCGCCATAAGTGCTCTCACAGAGGTGGGCTTGTCACTTGTGCTATGTTCAGTATTCGGAACACAAAAAATCATTCGTTGTAAAAACCGTTTTAGCCGCGAAAAAACCATTCTACCACGAAAATTTGGCTTGGCAAAAGCCCATCTTTTTTTCTAGTGGATAGGTTGTACTGTAATCGATATGAACCCATTCGATTTGTAATACACTCCAAAGTCCAAATGATACTATAACATAAATAAATTTTATATGTGCAATCTTGCTGAAACAATTATATACCGATTTGGTTTTTTTGAGGTTGTGGTCGTACAGTAACATTTGTGCTCATTTTCTTTTTTGTAATTGCTTTCTCGAAGCCACCAATGAGTCTTCTTTACCCTCGAACACTCTTCTCCTTGACCATGATAGTACTTATTTGTGTCTGATCTTCGAAATTTATGCTTGTCTACATCTTAGAATATAAGCAATAATGCAGTTACTAGTACTAAATTGCTCTCACGTCAAAAAAAAAGTACTAAATTGCTCGAAGCATTAATATTCTGAACATTAATCACGTGTGTTTGACATAGGTATCTATTTGGTTGTGGGATGGGGACTAGACAATCGGTTTCGAAAAAGAAAAAATGTGAATGCTGAGAGGAAATCGTGAAGTATACGAGTGGGAGTTCCTACTTTTGGTGTTTCTGATCCGTCATGATCCTCATTGTTCCCATGACCAACCTGTGGAGAAGCCATCAAGATCTATTTGATAGGCGTAGATGGTTGGACACAGTTCCGAATGATGTCAGGTGCGTCAGTTTAATGGAATAAAGTTGTTCCAGTTCAAAAAAAAAGGAACAGATCTATTTGCATTGCGGGATGGGAACTAGACAATCGGTTCAGAAAAAAGGTACTGGAATTGATGAGAAGAAATCGAGAAGGATACAAGCTAGAGAGTTCGTACTTCCCTATGTGTTGGCACCATCAACCCCGCGCCAGTTTCTTTCGGTTTCAGCCCGTGTAAGCATTACGGAGTGAATTTGCAATAAGACTAGTTGACGACGCGCTTTTGCTATATATTTTTTGTCGGCGATATTTTGTTGTAATATTTCGCGAACAATGCTTTATTAAAGTATTGCAGATTTCCAAAGCGTATTGATGTAATGGTATAGAATTGAGAAGATTAAGTAACAGAATTTGTTATAAGTATCAAAATATTTAATTTAACTTCATAGTCTGAGAAAATGCATTGTAAGGGAATTTGTTAAATTTAGTCCGTAATTAGAAGAAATGGGTTTTTATTTTCTGCAAACATTTAGTGAGTGAAGCATTTTTGGAAGTTATGTGAGTAATTAGACAGATTTCAGCTGAATTATCTCTGAATATGAAACAATTTGGGAAGATTTAATAAGTTTGTATTTTGCGTTGAGAATTTAATTGAACTCCAAATAGTTGTCGAATTGAAATTTTGAAATATGTTTGCACTATGTCATAAGTAGTGCAAATAATGAGTGATATTTTTTCTTGTTGTTTCGGTTGCATAGTATAATCAGGGGAAATGTATTTTGTGAGCATTTATTTAATTGTAATTCATAATTAGATGAAGTGCACGTAGAATGTCGACCAATATTAGGCAATTTGAATTGTTTAAGTTTGTTTGTATTTTGGCATTAGTAAGTTTTCATTTTTTTTTTGAGCATGTTGACATATTTTGGGGTACCTCAAATATTTTAGCAGTTTGAAATATTGAAATGTGCTTCTTTTTTCCAAATAATATTTAAGTTAAGTATGTAGTTAGTGGTACTGCATATTTTTTGGATTCGTGCTAACAAATGGGGAAAGTCCGTTTATATTGCATCCAAATTTTGACCATTTTGAATTGCTTAACTATGTATTGTGTTTTGCTATATGTAGTTAGCATTGATTTTCTTCTGGGCATTTTTTATATAGTTTAGAGAGTATCCAAATATTTAGCAAATTTGAAGTTGTCAAGTGTGTTGCACGTATTTTTTTGTAAGGACTTTCGTATATTTTATCGTTGTTCAAAATATTTAGCAAATTGGAAATGTGACCATGCTGATATATTTTAGAGTTGGTGAAATGTTCTTTTATTTCGTAAACAATTTGAAATGTTCAAGTTTGTATGTTGTACTAATGTTAATCAAATTAAAGTAGTCAAATGCCGTAAATATGAATTTGAACTCCATAATGAGGGAGAGCGCAATACGTGAGATAATTTGTGAGGTATATGTATTTTAGAGCATCTCTAATTTTTTTGTTTAGCAAGTTGAATTTTATAATGCGTTGTATGTATTGTTTTGTGAGAATTTTGTTATATGTTATCGTAATATTTAGCATATTGGAATTGTGGGCACGTTGCTATATTTTAGAGTTTTTGAAATGCGTTTTTATTTCGTAAGCATTTGCAAATGTTCAAATTTATTTCATTTTTTTTTCTTTTCATGCACTTCGATGTATTACAATGTATTTGAAAATAAGTAGTACATTTAATTTTTGAAATGACTTTGTATATGAAGGTAGTAAAAACATTTGTCAATTATTTGTATTTGGGAAATTGTAAAAGTTATTTGTGGGAAAAGAGAATTTGGGAAAAAAAACGGTGGGGAAAAAAAGAGGGCCGAGCCAGCTGCGAAACAGCCAGTCCAGCCCAGCCCAATAGGGAAAAAAGAACAGAGAGAGAAAAAAAAAAGGTCCAAGCCCAGCAAGCAGCCCAGCTGCGCGGCCCAGGGAGCCTAGGCCCGCTGCGACGTCATGCTGATGTCAACGGCGGCCGGGCTCGGCCGTGGCGGCGGCGAGCTCGCCGGAGGCGCAGCAGGGCGAGCCGGGACGCGCGCCTGGGCGCGTCCGACGCGGCTCGACGCGGGGAGCCCGCGAGCGGCGGCACCGCTTCCTTTAGGTCGCCGGGGTGTCGCCGGCGACGTCGAAATGCGGTGGACGGCAGCGGGCGCGGTGGCGGCAATTCCCGTGCGGCCGCGGCGTCCCGGCACGCGGCGGTCGGCCAGAAGGTGGAGGCGGCGACGGCGGAGCGTCAGGCGGCCGTCGATTTGTGCGGGGAGAGCTGCAGCGGCGGTGAGGCGCGTCGGCGCCGCCGGCGATCTCCGGCCGCGCGCGAGAGAGACGGGGAGGGGGAGTTGTGCATCTGTTTTGCACGGAGGTCCCCGCATTTTGCACAATTTGCAGGTAGGTCTACTTCTTCGTGAAACGTGGGTTGCGAAGCAAGCTCTGGATTAGTGAGGTTTTTTTTTTGCAAATCTGTCACGGGCGTGTGGTGAGAGCCGTTCGATCGGCGACGGACGGCGCGGGATGAAAACACTGTTCAACACTGTAGATGATACAGTGCTCGGGGGCTTGTTATATTTTATCGTAATATTTAGCATATTGGAATTGTGGGCACGTTGCTATATTTTAGAGTTTTTGAAATGCGTTTTTATTTCGTAAGCATTTGCAAATGTTCAAATTTATTTTATTTTATTTTCTTTTCATGCACTTCGATGTATTACAATGTATTTGGAAATAAGTAGTACAAATAAGTAGTACATTTAATTTTTGAAATGACTTTGTATATGAAGGTAGTGAAAACATTTGTCAATTATTTGTATTTGGGAAGTTGTAAAAGTTATTTGTGGGAAAAGAGAATTTGGGAAAAAAAACGGTGGGAAAAAAAAAGAGGGCCGAGCCAGCTGCGAAACAGCCAGCCCAACCCAGCCCAATAGGGAAAAAAGAACAGAGAGAGAAAAAAAAGTCCAAGCCCAGCAAGCAGCCCAGCTGCGCGGCCCAGGGAGCCCAGGCTCGCTGCGACGTCATGCTGACATCAACAGCGGCCGGGCTCGGCCGCGGCGGCGGCAAGCTCGCCGGAGGCGCAGCAGGGCAAGCCAGGGCGCGCGCCTGGGCGCGTCCGACGCGGGGAGCCCGCGAGCGGTGGCGCCGCTTCCTTTAGGTCGCCGGGCCGGGGCGTCGCCGGCGACGTCGAAATGCGGCGGACGGCAGCGGGCGCGGCGGCGGCAATTCCCACGCGGCCGCGGCGTCCCGGCACGCGGCAGTCGGCCAGAAGGTGGAGGCGGCGACGGCGGAGCGTCCGACGGCCGTCGATCTGTGCGGGGAGAGCTGCAGCGGCGGTGAGGCGCGTCGGCGCCGCCGGCGATCTCCGGCCGAGTTGTGCGTCTGTGTCTGTTTTGCACGGAGGTCCCCGCATTTTGCACAATTTGCAGGTAGGTCTATTTCTTCGTGAAAGGTGGGTTGCGGAGCAAGCTCTGGATTACTGAGGTTTTTTTTTTGCAAATCTGTCACGGGCGTGTGATCGGCGACGGACGGCGCGGATGAAAACACTGTTCAACACTGTAGATGCCACAGTGCTCGGGGGCTGAGAGCTCGCAGAAGTGCACGTCTTTCATATACTTAGTATTAGTATATATATAGGTAATTTCCATTTATTTTTCACAGAATACAGGTGGGCTGGAGGGAGGCGTGTCCCTGGCACACTGATGGGCACAGGCAAGCCTCGTCTACCCCACAATCTCATACAGGGTTAGTAGGGCAAATTGCTGAAGAGTCAATGCTGCAAATTAGCGAAACAAACTGATGCAACACTGGAGCAGCTCATTACTGAAGAAAGTCAAGAGTGGCAAAGCATCATCATCCAGAGTGGCAACTGAAAACATTCAAAACTTGCGACAGAAAAATCTTCCAGACTCTTACACGCTAAAATAGAGAACAGCGGGTGGGACTTGGGAGAGCCTTCACACTATCACATGAACAGGTTGGGCCTCGTCGCCTTGTAGGTGGTCTTCAGCTTCCTGGTAGGTGGCCTCACCTTCTGGTAGACCAGCGGGAACTTGATCGCAGAGTTGTGGAACTGCTTGGTGTTGTCCCTCTTGCATAGCTTGAAGTGGACTGTGGCTGTCTTGATGATCTGGATGCAGGGGGACCTCACGCGGTGACGCGAGGCCATCTCCGTGTACATCTGATCCACAGCACCGTTCAGGGTCGTGTCACGGTACTCCTTGTACATGTTGTGGTAGCCGGTTCTGCTCTGGTAACGGAGCCAGATGCCATAGTTCTTGATGGTGGTTGGGTTCTTCTCGAAGATCTGAGAGATGTACAACAACACACTTAGAAGTGGAAAGAACAACAGAACACAGCCATGTATACACTGAGAAAACATCATGAAGACAAAGCACAGTATAGCATGTTTGAACACTTCCAATCTTCCTACTTAACCCATAGCATGAATACAGAACACAATCATACCAAAGTTCGATGATACCCCAGATAAGCAAAGCTTAACTTGTTTCTACCACGACAATAGTTGGGTGACTAACTCATTAACTGCATGGATTAGATAAAATACAGCTATAGAAAACCAGTTGCAAACTACTGAATAAACTAAATAAGTTGGCTTTAGCCAGGTATAATTGAGAGAGCAAGGATATCAAAGCGACAGATTATCCTTTAGGGTGCTGGATAGAAGTTAATGAAGTCCTTATACAAGAAGATAACTGGATAACCACAGCTACACAAGCATTACTATGGATGGCAAGACTCTGAAACGGCAGAAAGGCTCACCTAATCCTTAACGAATCTAACAACCAAGAACAGCAACAACACGATACAAAAAGAAATCACGGGCAAACTATAGCTCCACAGAATACCCTATTTCAGCAAAATCACAGGACATAGGAATTAATCCTAAGCATGCAAATTAGGACGAGACCAACATACATGATCTAACACAAGGAGACTAAAGACTTCCAGTGTAACACGCTAAACCATTAATCATCAGAAATCTCCTTTGGTCAAGTTAGTACATTCAAAACCTCTCTACGCAGCAACGAACATCGAGCATATTCACCGATGTAAGATCAACATAGTAAAACATCTGATCTATTGCGATGCTGGCTCTAACCCGAACCAACACAGGTAAGGTTACATCAGTGGCGAACAAGTGGTACCTCGTTGATGGCGAGCATCTGCCATTGGCCTTCTTCACCTTCTTCAGCTTCCTGAGAAAGTACCTGCGCACAGACACAACCAGATGGAACCATCAGGAAACGCTCACGGTACCACACAAAAGCGCGACGAAGACGATGACTCTGCCACTGCGGTTCGGGAGGGAACTGACCAGAACTTGGACTTGGCGCGGACCTCGTTGGTGGCCCAGAGCTTCATGCGGTAGATCTTGGGCTGCTCATCGCCGGGGGTCGGCAGGGCGCGACCCACCACCTGGTACTGATGGAACTGCGCGAACAAACACAGAGAGAAACGAAGAGATCAGCGAACACGGACGGATCAAGAGAACAGGGGAGGACGGCGGCGCGGGAGGGAAGCTTACCCTGTGGGCGACCATTTTGGCGAGCTCTCGAGACCGGAGGCGGAGGAGACCTAAACCTGAGCAGGAGATGGCGGCGGACGGGGGAGGCGGCGGATTTATCTGTGGGGGACGAGGAACCCTAACGGGCCGTCCTTTATGGGCTTTGTATATTGGGTATTTAGTGGGCCTCACGCATTAGGCTGCTCTCTTGGTTAATGGGCTGTCAATACTTGCGTTCTTTGTCCTTCATTTATGTGTTGTATTGCGTGTACTTAACTGTGATTTCTTGCATCCAATTCTTTACAGCTCATCGCAACATTTTAGAATTAGAGGAAATGTTACCTCTCTGGCCTGAATAGTAGCCAACTTGTGCAATATTCTTATCTTATTTTGTGCTGAGTATGACACATTGAGTTAGCACGCGTTTCAAAGGCCATGTACAGCAAACAAAATGTACCTCTCAACCTTTTTATATTTTTTGCAGAGTTGTTAGTTATTTAGATGTGCAAATGTGATGACTTAGCTTATAGGTCTATTGCAAGTGGTTATTTTAACCCATACTAATATACCATTTATTCTCGCATGTATTTTTCATTGTCATCACATACTTTATTTTTCACCATGCCCCGATTTTCTCTGTTGAGCATAGAGAATTTTCATGTGCACCTTTCAACTAAGAATAAATATATATTTTCAAGTTTTCTACCTATTTTCTTCTCCTGGTGTCTAGTGCGGCATCCTAGGTTGCCTTTCTTGCACTGCTTCATGTAGGCTCTGATTTGTTTTGGCCAAACAAGTACTTGGCTGATTCTGATGAATCAAATGCCACCATTTTTCATGTTTGGCCGCTTAAAATAGCCATATTTTTGTTTCCTTATGCATCCACTTTTCTTGGGTATATTAATTGATTTTGTTTTGTTTGGTAGCAGTGTCCTCGCTTTTCTGCATCGTGCCATCCATCAATGTTATCACATATAAATGCATTTTTTAAATCTTATTAAGTTAGTTTATGTTGAGAAAACGAGAAAATGGTGAATTAAGCCAAGTTATAGGGATGTATATAGAATTTTAGTTCTTCAAGATGCATGGTGAACCTGTAGTTCAGTGTGAAGGTTTATATTTTTGTAGTGCTTCTATTTCCTTCTGTATAGTTCAACGTGATTTTTTTGCTTGTCTCCCCTCTTATCCCACCCTTTCCTCTTTTTAGTTCAGACGTGCCTCTCATCACCAAGCAGCGTTGCTGCGACCAGATTAATGATTTCAAGCCCCACGGATTAATGATTCCAAGACCCCATGATGTGCCTCTCTCTACCAAGCAATTTTTTGCTGTGTGCGGCACACGGCAAAAGGCTTTGCCGTGTGTTTTCCAGCCTTTGCTGTGTGTCCGAGGCACATAGAAAAGAGGCGCTCTCCCGTAGTTATAATACCATTTTGAGATTTACTAATACCAAAACTTTGCTCTGATTATACTACCTTTACTTAATTTTTTTGTCGAGCATGTTAATGGTGAGAACGATTTATATTGGTCATACTGCATGAGATTTGCTTTATACGTTTAGTGACGAATTGTTGTTCGTTTAAAATTGAACCGTTGTTTGGACATGTTTCCTTTTTCTTATAATTGGAGGATTTTCGTGGTAAATGCTATCTTACATTCTTAACTTTGCCTTCTCTACTCATTTTTGATATCTTGATTTTGCAGCCAATCACAATAAACAAGACATGAGATCGATAAGCTAAAGTTGTATCTCCCATTACACTGCCTATTAATGGAAAAGGAGAGATATTCTCTTCACTGGTGGTTGATGAATCTTGAATAACAACGGGTGTGACATGACGCCGAACAAGAGCATTCAGTTACCAGGAAGGCTGTCGTCGCATTACACGGCCTTGGCCTGTGGGAAGGTATAACAATGACAACACCAATAAGGATGTTGATGATTTAAACTTGCTAGATAGCTTGAGCAAAGTGCCTCAAACAAGAAGAAATGTAAAGAACTTTAGTATTCTATGTTTTTCCCTTGATGTGGCTCTTTGGTTTGCAAAACCTTAGAAAACCATGAATGGAAATTTTAAAAAGTAGAGATTCAACATATTAGGGACTCGTACATGATTTCATAGCACCTGAATTAATGTTGGAAGAGGTGGGTTAGGAATTTACTAGAACTAGAGTGATACCCCGCGTGTTGCAGCGGGCATCTTTTGAAATTATATTGTGTGAATGAAAGTGTATATGATGTCTCAGACATGAAGTTGTCTATATAGACATGCAAGATTCTATTTGCGTCAGCAGTTGTGAAATGTTTGTGTATTTTACTAATTAAATTTGATGTTGCATGTAAATAGTTAAGACCGTAGATAAGATGAAATTAAGGGGCTGAACAAACCGATAATGTCGATAGATTGCTTAAAGATATCCTATGCATGATATGCGTAAAGTTTTTGGAAATTGCTTAAATGGTTACATATTTACATGTGTTTTCATAATTGAAACAATATGAAGAAAATTCTTCTTGTTGGTTGAATGGATGAAGAACTAAAATAATTGTGGTGTTAAAAAAAGGTTGCATGGAGAGATAGCCAAACAATGATGTGAAAATTGGGTGGCTAAAATAATACATGCTAATAAATGTTAGTGTGATGAGGTGGATACTTGAATGGGTGGTAAGATGGATGAGGTGGACAATTAATTGGTTGAAAAGATAGATGATGTGGATAGCTTGCATGTTGAGATAGAAAATAATTAATACTACATGTTAGTGGGGTTTTGCTTTATAAAAAGTATAGATGAGAAGAGCGGAGAGAAAATATAGTGAGTGCATTGGGACATATGATTGGTAACCCCAAATCCCAATCCTATGTTCCAAGAGCCTTTATTGCGCAAAAATAATACTATTAGGATTCAACTCCTCCTAAATACGTATGATGATCCTACAATCTAAAGGAGATGAACGAAAGAGACCACAAAAAATTGGCAATTCTTTTGAGCACATGTAGTCACATTGTTTGACTCTACAAACTACAGCATGAATCATAATGCGTTTTCATTTCTTGCAGGAAAATCAAAACAATTTTATTACCAAATCACGATACAATTTTTTACACAACAAAACAGCAGAATACTAAAAAAGTACTCCCACATGGATAATGACTAGTTGACTGCCCGTGCGTTGCTACAGGTACCGGTTTCTAAGTATTTTCTCTCGCCATATACATGCAAATATATGCATATGGTACCGGTTTCTAAGTATTTTCTCTCGCCATATACATGCAAATATATGCATATAATATTACACAAACAATGAGATTCTACTTAGCTTATAACGTCCTTCAGTAAGCTATAATTCAACATCACAAGTGTAGCAAGCAACAATTCCAGCAATTATCTCGTACTGACTAAGATCCACTTTGCTCGCATCCCGAAGACGGCTTCAAGTAGTAGTTTTCATATACATTGCCCATGGGATGCACAAAAGCTCATGTTACAGTGTATACCCGGAACCCACTCCATATGATTGTCTCCACAATTGCCATAAACATGTTTTTTTCAACACCACCTCTACCTCCGTGTGTTGCTACGGTAACATGTTTTTTATAAAAACTTGTTTCAACACCACCTCTACCTCCGTGTGTTGCTACGGTACCCAAAAAATTCAAAAGATGACTCTTTTGATAAAACACAGCAAGCCCTGATTATTGATGTAAGACAGGAGAAAGGTTACAAAGCTTGGTAGCCAAGCATAGTAAACATGAATGAAAAGGAAGGGGCAAAATGAAAAAAGGAAGGCGCAAGGCCAATACAATCCTAGGTAATTTCTCCATGTTGATGCAAAAGCCAGCGTTGTGTCACCGAGATTTGCCCAGCTGGTACCCAACAATGCGCCCCATCTAAGATCCTGATGACATTTTCTTAAAGACCAAAAATACAATTCAGTAAGATTTTCAAACAAGTGAGCTACCTTTTATTGTAGAATTTCCTGTTAAACTCATATATAAACAGAACAAGAACCAGTCTACATCAATATATACTACTTCGAATTCCAAAGTGCTCTCTTTTTCAATAGAGGGTGCATGTGTGTTGCGCGGTATCATTTCTGAGCAGAAAAAGAAATGTTGGTGAACTCAAAGAGTTTGGTGTTACTGAAACATGAAAAAGAATAAGAATGATATCAATCCTGATGCGAACTTTCAAAATAAACTGCACTAAGGAGGTATCCCATGTGGATCTGTATAGCGACAACTCTAACTGAAACTCACCAACAAGACGATCCAAGAGCTCTGCGTTGGTACCAAACTCCTCTAGTTTGATATGAGTAAGGGAATGGTTAGCTGTAACACAGAAAAGGTTAAATTAATGATGATATGACTAAATCTGAGTACACCTGTAAGTTTGAAGCAAAAGTTGACCAACAATATGTTTTTCTCTTGCTAGCTGTCATAAGTTTGCATCAGTGGAGCACTACCAACCTGCAATAGGGGCAGAGGCAGTACAAGAATCAGAAATATTGCAAGAATTATCATTTTGCATTCTGAACTTAAGTAACATTGGTCAATTAACACATTTGCTACTCGTATTTCACATTTTTATCTACAGATTTTAGGCATATACAGTCCAATATTAAAAAGAAGCACATATCTTATCTCATTTTGGTGTATTAGAATAACCACTAAAATACTGGTAACCAAATGCAGACGACGCAAAAAATGGAAACTGAAGAGGAATAATCAAATAGTAACCAAATGCAGATGCGGAAATCAGAAACGCAATAAGCACAACCCATAAAAGGAGGAAAAGGGTACCAATGAAATCTGTAGCATCATGAAGCTGAAACAAAGTATTGAACTTGGGAGGATCATTGCCTTGCATCAACCATAACAGAAACTGTACGAAAATATAAAGCCAATTCAAACCAGATCCAATGTCAAATCTGCATGTAGGGGCACTGAGAGAGATCAAGAAGGGAGAAGCCAACCTTGGTGAACCAACAAAGCTGAAACAAAGTATTGAACTTGGGAGGATCATTGCCTTGCATCAACCATAACAGAAACTGTACGAAAATATAAAGCCAATTCAAACCAGATCCAATGTCAAATCTGCATGTAGGGGCACTGAGAGAGATCAAGAAGGGAAGAACCAATTAGGATCGGTAGAA
The DNA here is from genome assembly GCA_947311845.1 of Poa pratensis. NCBI lineage: Eukaryota > Viridiplantae > Streptophyta > Magnoliopsida > Poales > Poaceae > Poa > Poa pratensis. Next base: position 21,828,896 of record CAMZMU010000055.1, read on the forward strand.
GCCAACCTTGGTGAACCAACAAACTGTCGCTGAATAGATGCCTCCACCTCAACGCGGTCGTGGCCCCTCCGCCGCTCAGATGGCCTCACCAAATTAGCATTTGAAAGGTTAAAACTGAAATGGTTATAATCAGTGACAAAATATCACAGTTCCAAATTCTAGCATGTGGTCTTCATGTGAGTAAGAGATAAATACCTTATATGACAATTTAGATAAGCTGATTGCTTGAATTTAGTGACACATCGGTGCAGGGAGATACATCTAGTGCATGATCAACACATTCTAATTCTTAATATTCAGGTTCCAACTGCCATCATAATGCAAATAGGAAGAATTCTCTTGTAGCACCAATTGGATACTCGTAGATGCAAATAGGTAGACATGTTTGTCAGGCATGTCATACATTTTATATAGTGAAATAGAGACTAAGCAAAGAGGAAAGGTTGGACAGAAATCACACACTGCCATCATCGCAGCACTAATTATATGAAATAAAATGCATGGAACCAAGAAGCACGCTGAAATACAACATAAGCGACATTAGAAAATATAGCTTAACTATAAATCAGTTTTGCACCATAATACTGATTAATGGAACCACAATATCTAAAAAAACCTTGAGTTCTCTACCTCAACTACCAAACCCGTTTGTTACAGGTTCTCAGCCTCCTTCTTTCCCTCAAAAGTTATTCTAACAAAATCAGCCCCTTTACCTACTATCCTCATAACCAACAACGGTGTGATTGATATACTGCATCAGTTAATATCAGCAGAGAAAACATATAAAAGGAAAGACGATTTATGCAGTGTAAGTTTAAACTAACCTGCAACATGATGGAGGTTCTGGCCATTCAGCGAGGAAAAGAAACTAGCCATTTGTTCTGTCTTTCTGCAGGTAAGCATCCTGCAGTGTCTGAGTCAAAAAGGACAAACAATTGCAAGCTAGTGTAAGGACAAAAAATCATTTGATCTCAGAAAATAAACGGAATCAAAAGAAATAAGATGCATCAAGAGTATAGTCATTTTTAACCAGAGAAGTACCAGCTTAGTACACTCACTTTCCAGTACCATATTTGGCACATTTTCAATTTTTACTTGGAAGCGATTTATTGTTAACCAATGAACTCACTTGTTTTATGATTACTGGAGCTTCAATACTCCCAATTATACCAATAATAACATCCATTGTGACTACTATTATGATACAAACAATAGATACCACAGTGAACACTTTAGGTAAATAGGGATAATTACTTCAGATAAATAGGGATGATCGTACCAGATCGAGCAGCTTGAAGACACCATTGTCGTAACTCGCTCGCTTGCTGAAGCAAAGCAGAGCAGGAGCTTAAATTTTGTAAGGGACAAGCGACGGCGCAAAACTGCACACGGGACGATGCTGGCCTGCGTACCGAAGAAGCGCACGACCCTATTGCGCGGCTCATCCGGATCATGCTCCTCTTCCCGCAACTTCTTCACGACACGACAAGGCTCGCCGTTGTCTACTGGGCTTGGGGCAGGACGGAGCAGGGCCGAAGGACGAGGAGGGCGACACGTAGCCGACGAGGACGGCAAGGAGCGCGAGGAAGAAGACACAGATTTACCCAGGTTCGGCCCCTCAATGTGAGGTAAAGACCTACTTCCTGCCTACCCTAGATTGGTATTGATATGATATATGAGGTGTTACAATGGAGGCGATCTGATCTCGGTACTCGCCGTATCTTCTAGGGTTTGAGAGCTTGTCCGTCTAGTCCTGCGAGTCCTCTTTATATACACAGAGGCTCGTCAGGTTTACAAGAGTTCTACCCGAGCCCATCATCTTCTTGTCTTCCAAGGCAGGTAAACGCCGACCTTCTAGATCTTTCCTTTGGCAGACCGTGATCTTTGGTCGGCCCATCTTCGCGTAGCCCAGCAATGATAGACCACGAAGAGTAAGTCGCTTTGCTTTAAATAAGTCGCGGGATAATTATTCCCCGACATTAGCCCCCAAGTGTAGCCTGAATTTCGTGGATTAACATGCTGTATCTTCATGATCTTGCAAGGTTCCTTGAATATTTAGGCTAAACTTCCACTCAGTTCTCTTCTTGGTTGACTCATGATCACGTTGGATTGGCTTTTATTCACGCTTTGAGGTTGCTCGGGAGATGTGTCTGCAGATTGGCTCCAAAGACTTCTTGTTTGTCAAAAAGTGGCTTGATAACTCCGATGTTTGATGATGATCAATCTTCAAATTTTTAATGATAATATAGCTGTAGCCCCCAAGGATTGAGTTGATTGTAGCTGAGAATCATCTCAATTCTTCTTGGAAGGTGTGAAGGTCATCCCCTGTAACTTTGTAGTATAAACAATTGTTAAGTTATAAACAACTTCAATATATGGTTCCGTACTATAAGCAGTACATCAATTGATATGTAGGTAGATCTTTCTGAATCCTTAAAGTGGGCTCTTGCGCGACTCAGTATTTCCTAGGAACATGTGTGTTCAGGGTCGAGAAAGTCCATGATAGGCATTCATACTCGATTGACGCCACACCCCAGTACTTTGGCCGCATATTGCAAGTTGCATCCGACTTAAGGTGAATTTGATAAATGCCAGTAGTTTGGCTGTTTCAGGGTAATAAAGCCCCCCAAGAAACAAATAATTAAGAAATAGAAGGCTCGACAACTCAACAATGTGAGGCGAAACGACCGCTATCTGTAAATTAGAAGGGCCGGCTTTTATTTCATAATCATGGTATGATACATAGGGTCGCGCCTAGGTGGCGACCAATTCTGATACATGAGGTAAGATCGCGCCTAGGTGGCGATCAGTTTTGATATGTAAGGTCGCGCCTGGGTGGCGACCAATTTTTGGTACTTAAGCCCTGAGTGGCTATAAAATGATACCCAACTCTGATTAGCTATGATGATACTCAGCTCTAAGCAGCTGTAAAAGATGATGATTAACTCTGATGAGCTTTTATGTATAGTACGGCCGCAGTTGCACGATGTTCCATGGGCGAGGCGCCTCGAGACGATCCTCGAAATCGTGGCGATCATTGCTTTCTTCCTTACATCCAGCAGATAATATGACCCATTGTTCAGGTTTTTGCTAATGATGAAGGGTCCTTCCCATGGAGAGGACAGCTTGTGCATCCCCTTGTGGTCTTGCTTGAGTCGCAGTGCCAGGTCTCCTTCTTGAAAGGTACGGGTCTTGATGCATCTAGCATGATAGCGTCGCAAATCTTGTTGATACACCGCTGACCTTGATGTGGCCAAGTCTCTGACCTCTTCCAGGGTATCCACCGAGTCTTGTCGAGCCACTTCATTGTCTATTTCAACGTAGGCCGCAACTCTTGGCGAATCGTGTATGATATCACTTGGCATGACTGCTTCTGCCCCATAAACCTGAAGTATGGTGTGAACCCTGTGGATCTGTTGGGGGTTGTTCTTAAGCTCCATAGCACGGCTGGCAACTCTTCCACCCAGCATCCTGGAGATGCATCAACCTTTTCAATAAGGCACGACTTAATCCCATGGAGAATTTCCTGGTTAGCTCTCTCAGCTTGTCCATTGCTTTGTGGATGCGATACTGACGTGAGGTCCAGCCTTATCCCATTGTTGGCACAAAATATCTGCGTTGCTCCTTCAGAGGTGTTGCTCCCATTATCTGTAATGATGCTATGGGGATATCTGAAGCGGAATATGATTTTCTTCAGGAACTTGACTGTTGTTTTAGCTTCACAATCTCTAACGGGCTCTGCTTTGATCCACTTGGTGAATTTGTCCACTGCGACCAGGATATGGGTTTTTCCATTGGAGGATCGCCTAAAGGGTCCAACCATGTCGAAACCCCTGATGTCTACTATAACTTCTATTCTTGTAGACAGTGTTGGGCCTCCAAGTGCAGAGGTTTGTAGAACAGCAGCAAGTTTCCCTTAAGTGAATAACCCAAGATATATCGAACTCAGTGAGGTAGAGGTCAAAGATATCCCTCTCAAGCAACCCTGCAATTAAGATATAAGAAGTCTCTTGTGTCCCCAACACACCTAATACACTTGTCAGATGTATAGGTGCACTAGTTCGGCGAAGAGATATCAAAATACAAGTGATATAGATAATAACAGGTGGTAATTGCAATCTGTAGTAAAATGGCAGCGAGCAAACATGCATCAGAACTGAGAGTAAACGGTGTTTCAATGCTTGGAAACAAGGCCTTGGGATCATACTTTCACTAGTGGACACTCTCAACAATAATAACATAATTGAACACATAAATACTTTCTTCACTTGCTACTCTGAACTATTCTCCCGTTGGATAGAAATACCAATCTACTACGTAGGGCTATAAAAGCACACCTTAAAGTCTGAGTAAACAAACACCACAATTTCATAGAACACCAAGACCATCGCGTAGGGCTATAAAAGCACACCTTAAAGTCTGTATTCCACATCTAGGACACCCCACGCTGTCACTATGAGCATCCTAAAATAGTACACAAACACCACAATTTTATAGTGCCATCCAACACAAGAACAACTCATGGTAAATATCCCTCTAATCTTATTAATAGAGCCACACACATCACCCACACTGTCACCTTGATAACATGTTGTCACGTGACTCCGAAGATCATAATGATAAAACCACTTAAGTAGCATAACTATAACAATGAAGGGGAAACATCTATAAATTCAACTAGATTACAATGCTCATGATCACATAAATATCACACCATGGGAGAGAGAGATGAACCACATAGCTACCAGTAGAGCCCTCAGCCTCGATGGAGAACTACTCCCTCCTCATCATGGGAGGCAGCAACGGCGATGAAGATGGCTCCGGGGGCACTTCGCCGTCCCGGCAGGGTGCCAGAACAGAGACTTTGTCCCCCGAATTAGGGTTTCGGATGGCGGCGGAGCTGGGAGTCGTATCTGGGAGAATGGTTGTGCTCTAGGGTTTTCTCCGCAGAGGCAGTATATAGGAGAAAGGGCGGCATCGGGAGACACCCGAGTCAACCACACCACCCCTCGGCGCCACCCCCTTCTTGGCCACGCCCAGGCATGGTGTGGAGGCCGTGGGCCTCCCCCGGACTTGTCCTTCTGGCCCATGGAGTCTTCTGGTAAAATAGTGATGTACGTTGATTTTCGTCCAATTCCGAGAATATTTTCTGACTAGCTTTTCTGAAACGGGAAAACAGCAGAAAACAGGAACTGGCACTGTGGCATCTTGTTAATAGGTTAGTCGCAGAAAATGCATAAAAATGCTATGAAGTGTAATCAAAATTGATATGATAACAGCATGGAACATAAAAAATTATAGATACGTTTGAGACGTATCAACCCCAGACGGCAAAAGGCCATGTGATAGGTATTGTGCGTAGTGCTTGAGCCGGCATACGATCTTGCCTGGCATATCGTTGGCATCCATCGCATGTCTTGACGATCTGCTCGGCATCTGCGAGCGCCGTTAACCAGAAGAAACCATGTCTGAATGCCTTTGCCACCAAAGATCTTGATGAAGCATGATGGCCGCAATCGCCTGCATGAATTTCATGCAAGATTTTTTGTCCTTCTTCTGGTGACACACATCTCTGGAATGTTCCCGAGACGCTACGTTTGTACAGCTCATTGTTGATTATCGTGTAAGCCTTTGATCGCCGTGTTATTTTGCGTGCCTCCACTTCATCTTCTGGTAACTCCCCGCGACTCAAGTACGCCTTGTATGGTTCTATCCATTCTGGCTGTTCGTGCAGAGCTGCGACTAAGGTTGAGTCACCTTCTGGTTCTGCGATGTCTATCTCTGCGGGGGGTGTAACTGACATGTTGTGTAGCTCATCTAAAAAGACGTTGGGCGGGACTGGCTGTCTGTTGGATCCAAGCCGGGACAAGGCATCTGCCGCCTCATTTTGTCTCCGATCTATGTGTTCAACCTGGAACCCTATGAAGTGTCCCGCAATTCTCTCCACTTCTCTTCTGTATGCAGCCATGTTTGCGTCCTTATTGTCCCACGATCCAGAGACCTGTTGAGCTAACAAGTCTGAATCTCCAAAGCATCGTATGCGAGTTATGTTCATCTCCTTTGCGATGCGTAGTCCGTGCAGCAGTGCCTCGTATTCTGCTACGTTGTTGGTGCAATTGAAATGTATTTGGAGCACGTATCGCAGCTTGTCTCCTTTGGGGGATGTTAATACAACCCCAGCCCCCGAGCCTTGCAGCTGCCTTGGCCCATCGAAGTGCAGGGTCCAGTACTTTGTTTCCGCCATGCTGGGAGCGATTTGAATTTCTGTCCAATCGTTGATAAAGTTCGCCAAGGCCTGCAACTTAATTGCTGCTCGCGGCTCATAACTGATGTGGTGTGGTCCCAACTCAATTGCCCATTTGGCTATTCTTCCCGTAGCCTCTCGGTTGCGGATGATATCTGCCAAGGGCGCCGAGCTGACCACTGTTATTGGATGCTCTTAGAAGTAGTGCTTCAACTTGCGACTCGCCATAAACACACCAATTACCAGTTTCTGCCATTGGGGATAGCGCTGCTTAGAGGCCGTAAGCACTTCACTCACATAGTATACTGGTCTTTGGACTGGGTATTCCTTTCCTGGCTCCTGTCTCTCTACGACCATCACCGCGCTTACTGCGCATGAGTTTGCAGCGACGTACAACAGCATGGGCTCTTTATCTTTCGGAGCCGCTAAAACTACCAAGGGCGCCGAGCTGACCACTGTTATTGGATGCTCGCGGCTCATAACTGATGTGGTGTGGTCCCAACTCAATTGCCCATTTGGCTATTCTTCCCGTAGCCTCTCGGTTGCGGATGATATCTGCCAAGGGCGACGAGCTGACCACTGTTATTGGATGCTCTTGGAAGTATTGCTTCAACTTGCGACTCGCCATAAACACACCAATTACCAGTTTCTGCCATTGGGGATAGCGCTGCTTAGAGGCCGTAAGCACTTCACTCACATAGTATACTGGCCTTTGGACTGGGTATTCCTTTCCTGGCTCCCGTCTCTCTACGACCATCACCGCGCTTACTGCGCGTGAGTTTGCAGCGACGTACAACAGCATGGGCTCTTTATCTTTGGAGCCGCTAAAACTGGTGCATTTGTCAGCTGGCTTTTCAAGGCTGTCAATGCCTCATCGGCCTTTGCGTCCCAGGTGAAGGCATCTGACTTCTTCAATAATCTGTACAAGGGCAGAGCCTTTTCTCCCAATCTTGATATGAAGCGACTTAAGGCCGCGACGCATCCGGTGAGTCATTGTACATCTTTAATTTTTTCTGGCTTCTGAAGGTCCATGACGGCCTTTATTTTTTCAGGGTTGGCTTCTATGCCTCTCTCTGATACTATAAAACCCAGCAGCTTACCCGCTGGTACTCCGAAGACGCACTTTGTCGGGTTAAGCTTCATGTTATATTTCCTCAAGTTGGTGAATGTCTCCTTGAGGTCGCTGATGAGGTCCTGGCCCACCTGCGACTTAACTATGATGCGTCCACGTAGCATGCACGTTGCGACCTATTTGCTCGTGCAAACAGTTTTGTATGCACCTCTGATAAGTCACGCCGACATTCTTCAATCCGAAGGGCATGCTGACGTAGCAAAAGGCTCCAAAAGGTGTGATGAAGGATGTCTTTTCCTGGTCCTCCTTTTTCATCTTGATCTGATGGTAACCTGAATAAGCATCCAGGAAGCATAATAGCTCGCACCCAGCCATTGAGTCAATCACTTGATCGATTCGGGGTAAAGCAAACGGGTCTTTCGGGCAGGCTTTGTTGAGGCTGGTGTAATCTATACACATGCGCCATGTACCATTCTTTTTCATAACCAGTACTGGGTTTGCCACCCATTCCGGGTGGAACACTTCTGTGATAAATCCTGCTGCCAATAGGCGAGCTATCTCTTCTCCTATCGCCTTCCTCCTGTCGTCATGAAAGCGTCGCAGCGGCTGCTTTACTGGCTTGGCCACCGGGTTGACGTTGAGACTATGCTCTGCCAATTTTCTCGGTACTCCCGGCATATCTGATGGCTTCCATGCAAAGATGTCTTTGTTTCTGGAGGAAAGCAATAAGGGCATGTTCCTGCTCTTCCTCCATATGTGCCCCGATGCTTGCTTGCTTGGACGAGTCGCCAGGAACAAGGTCTATTTGTTTGGTGTCTTGTGCTGCTTTAAACTTGATGGATGGATCAGCGGATGGTGTCCTAACTACACTCATGTCGTTCGGGTCCACCTGCGACTTATAGTTTTTGAGCTCCTCGCAGCGCAAGCTGATTCTGCGAAGGCCGCGTCCCCTTCTTCGCACTCGATTGCCTTTTCCCTGTCGCCATGTACTGTAATGACTCCCCTTGGTCCTGGTATCTTCAACTGCAGGTACACATAACAGGGTCTAGCCATGAATTTGGCGAAGGCCGTTCGTCCGAAGAGGGCATGATATGGACTCTGGAATTTCACCACTTCGAAGCATACGAACTCACTTCTGAAGTTTTCCTTTGTCCCGAAGGTTACTCCAAGGTTATTTTTCCCACTGGCTGGGCTGATTTTCCCGGAACGATGCCGTGAAATATGGTCGTGGTATGTTGTAAGCTGGAGTCTGTGAGCCCCAAGCGTTTGAACGTATCGTAGTACATGATATTTATACTGCTTCCTCCGTCCATGAGTACCTTGGTTAGCTTATATCCAGCTACGTAAGGCGCTACAACTAGCGCTAGCTTCCCAGGCTCGCGGACTTGCGGCGGGTGATCGTTGACTCCAGGTTACTGCATGCTCTGACCACCTTAACCAATGCGAGCCGCTTGTCCCACCGCGTTCACTTGCTGACTTCTGCGGCTTACTTTCTCCTCCCGTTTGGAAGTGTTAACAACTATTGTGTGATACTGCCCCACTTGTTTGGGATTTCTCGCGTTGTGTTGCCCAGCACAGAATTTTGAACCGCATTAAGGTTACTTCCATTGTGGTTTCCCCTGTTATGCTGACTTTCCTCTTTCCATCTCTTGTAGTAATTACATTGTGCCTTGGTATGGTCCGCCGGCCGTCCATCCTCCTGTGTGGAGATCGCATGGCCGACTAAAGACCTCTTCCAAGTTGATTGGACGGGAGCCGCTGCCTCGGCCTCTCCCACGTTGGCCTCTAAATCTGCCAATTGTATTGGCAACAAGCCCAGAATTTCCTTCCTCATTCTTGCGCTTGTTTTGACTCACATGGGTATTGTTGTTTGGTTGTTGTTGAGATTTGCCGTTGTTTTTCTTTCCCTTGGCAGTGACCTCTTCTTCCTCTTCATCCGACGCGTCCTTTGTTTTGTCTGAACCAGCATATTTGTTAGCCGCGGCCATCACTTCGCTGAGGCTCTTGACTTTGTCTTTCATGCGACCCAACTTGTGTACCAGTGGCTCAAACCTACAATTTTTCTCCATTACCAGGACGGCAGAGCTAGGGGGTATGTTATCCGATGAGTGTATGATTTCTGCTACCCTTCTCATCCAATGGCGACTTGACTCGCCTTCCTTCTGGACGCAGCGTTCAAGATCTTCTATATTGCAGAGTCGTTTGCATGTTCCCTGGAAGTTCTTGACGAAGGCTTCTTTCAACCCCTCCCATGTGCTTATGGTATTTGGAGGTAGATTCTGTAACCATATGTGAGCCGCACCTTCCAGCATCATGTTGAGATACCTTGCGCATATTTCTTCTGAGGCATTCAAGATACTCATCCCCATCTCGTAGTTATTTAGCCACGTGGTGGGGTCCATGCTGGCATTATAATTTGCCACCTTGCGTGGTCCTTTAAAATCTTCGGGAAAGGGTTCCGATCTGATCTTCTCAGTGAAGCATGCCGGCCCCTTGAGCCGCGAGGATAGGGTTGTGGATGTGTTTGGTGGGACAATTGCTTCCGCGGGCCTCACTGTTCCCCAAATATGGCGACTTGCGCGGCCGCGGCTTGTCCTTGTTGCCTCTGTGCGACCCCGGAGTTATTCTCTGTCGGCCTACTTTGAACGCTCTTTTCCGCCATGGTCCTGTGATTATCTGGTATAGAGTGTAGTCGCCCCTCGGCTCCTGTTATGTTGGCTTGTTGGACGACAGCGGTGCTTAGCATCTGTATTGCGTGCCGCGCCTCGGCGTTTACTGGGTCGTTGCCAGCTGGTATTATCTGAGCCAAGATGTTGGTCACCGCATATACGTTATCAACCGGGTTTGAGTAGTGGCCTTGCGGGTGTGAAACCTTCTTGGTTGCTGGGCTTCATTATCAGCCATCGGACTTAAAATCCTTGCTGCTGGGGCGACCTCCGCTTGTGGTGGCGGTCCGGACCGGTGTGGGCGGAAACTCCACCGTAGGATGAGTCGCACGCGCTTGCACCCGCGAGTTGATGTTTTCTTGAGTCACAGCGAGCGAGGCGTTGTGTGCCATTCTGCGGCGTTCCTGCTGGATTCCCTAGTCTATCTGGTCGAGCCGACTGCGCTCTGTTTCCATCCTCTGAACCTCGTACAGGAGCTCGGCCCTGGCGGCCTCAATTTCAGTTGCACGAACGGCGGCGTTCTCGACCGATACCGGACAAGCAGTGGGTTGCTGGGGGGTGCCGACCTTTCGACCTCTCATGCGGTCCCTGATGTACTTGCCCCTCCGGCCATATAAACCCCAACTGGTACCACCTCTTGATCTGGCACTAAGGTGATTTCTGGAGCGTAGCCCCAGTAGCTTTCTTCAAAGGCGGGTACGATGGATCCAAATTCTTGCGAGTCCATGCTCTCCACGGACTCTTCTCCTTCGTCGGCGGCTTCTACTCCTGAGTCGCTTCCCTGGATAGAGCTAACAGATCTGCTGCCAATGAAGCCGACGAAGACATGGATAGATCCAAACGGGATGACGTGGCCGGTCTCCAGGTGATCGGCTTCCGGCCCCCAGTTTGAATCGTCGATGAGGGGCACGCCGTTGACCGTGATGATTCGGCCGACGAGATCTTCAACTCCTACCATAGATCCTGCGCGGAACGTGACACTTTTGACCGCAGGCCCCACGGTGGGCGCCAACTGTCGTGGGTTTGTCACGTCAGATGTCATGGATGACTTCGTAGGTGTGGGATTGCGCGAGTCAATCGTCTCCGAGCTTAAGATCGTAGGGAACGAAGAAGACACAGATTTACCCAGGTTCGGCCCTCAATGTGAGGTAAAGACCTACTTCTGCCTACCCTAGATTGGTATTGATATGATATATGAGGTGTTACAATGGAGGCGATCCGATCTCGGTACTCGCCGTATCTTCTAGGGTTTGAGAGCTTATCCGTCTAGTCCTGCGAGTCCTCTTTATATACACAGAGTCTCGTCAGGTTTACAAGAGTTCTACCCGGAGCCGATTATCTTCTTGTCTTCCAAGGCAGGTAAACGCCGACCTTCTAGATCTTTCCTTTGGCAGACCGTGATCTTTGGTCGGCCCATCTTCGCGTAGCCCAGCAATGATAGACCACGAAGAGTAAGTCGCGCTTTGCTTTAAATAAGTCGCGGGATAATTATTCCCCGACACCCGCAGACCAAAGATCTGAATCGAAGCCTCGCCTCTCTCTCTGCCCTCTCTGTCCAGCGCTGCCCCCGCTCCGGCCGTCCCGGACTTCGGAGTTGGCGAGGAGGAGCTTGTCACGGACTGGATATGGGACGGGTGGTCCCGACGCGTCTCCCGGTCCAGCCGCGGTGCGCTGGTCGGCGAGGCGGGGCTCGCCAAGGACCGCTTCTTCCCGTGCTCCGGGCGACTACGACGACCACGCGCTCAATTCCTTGACCGACAACCTGAGGAAAGAAACTGAGCGCTGGAGCGGTTGCTTGGCCAGGTCCTTACCGGCAGCAGCAGCAGCATCATGCATATCCTCCGTCCTTGGTGAGTAAAGCAGCCCACCGTCGAGGGCTACCACGTCCTTGTCGGTACCGGCTCCACGCAACTCTTCATGGTCGCGCTCTCGCCCACCGACCCGGGTCAGCGAGCCCATGAGTGTCGTCTCCATGGTGCCCTACTACTCGGTAAGTGCATTTTCATTCAGATAAAAATGTTCAGATTTTTACAAACAGAGAGATACATCTGTGGATTCTGGCGCCTTATCCTATTGACACTCATGTGCCTCTGTCGATGCTCATGTGGCACTTGCCTCTGTTGATCTCTGTAGGTAACCTAGGAGTATTGGTTTGGTAACGTAAAACTTGGGCGTCATTAGATTTCTGAGATGATATGCAGGAACATAATCAAGGTATATTTAGCCTTGCATTTTACATTTACTGAGACTGCTGCAAATAAACATAGTGCTGGAAACCATCTACTCATATGTTTGTATCAAGAATTCTGGAGTATGTTCTCTTGTTTGTGCCTCAGTTCGTGTTCTCTTGATCTTTCCAGATTATTGATGCAATTCATTTTCGTTTCCTTTTTACCAGACAATGATAGAAATTGAGTCCTCTTCTTTGATGAGTTTGTCAAGTTTCCTTGGTAGTAAACCTGTTGGTCGATGATGAACTGAAGCTAATTTTTTGCTTTTCCATCAAAGACAGAGAGTGCCCCTCAAACGTCATTGAAGGAAAGTGTATGCTGCTGGTGCTTATCTTTTCGAGTTTGGTGGTCATTTCGGTTGGCTCGTACCGAAATCTTTCTGTTGGCGTGCACAGAAATTCTACACTTGTCTGGTGGTTTTGGATAGCCACATAACAATGCTGGCTGTAGATGTTGCACACTCTCTCCATTATAAATTGTACACTTGGTCCTCTGCTTTGATGAGTTTGGTTTCTTTCTTCACTGCTGATGTTGAACACTCTCTCCATAAATAAATGGTCTCCTGCCATTGTAAAGATACATACAGAATATGGAGTATATGTGGTTCTACAGATCATGAGTATGGAGTATATGTAGGAGTATTTTTTTTACACAGATTACACTTGGGCACCATTTGGCTTTCAGAACCTTGATTAGAGTTATGTTTGATTACAATATTTTGTTCAGGAATGTGAGAACTTGGGTACAATATCTGAAGTTGAATTTCATTTACATAGTACTAGACTTGGGAGTAGACTTGTGGTTTATTCATGCATAGGTTTGGTTCTTGCTTGAAATCATGTGTGCAAGCTGCTATCTGGAGTAGGGGAAAGTGAGAGTGAGAAGAGCAAGCTGTATTAGGAATTTAGGAGTACAAGCTGCAGTTCAAGTTGTATTAGGAGCAAATCTGGAGAAGTTGCATTGTTAATGGCGACTCTAGGGGAGCATAAGATGTCTCAAGGTATATGTGCTGCTGTGAATATATACGCTGTAGTTTGAGTAATGGTAGACAAGTTGATGATCTGGTCCAGTCTTTGGATTAATAACTTAATATAAGCTAGGCACGGCTGGAGATCATTACAGTGCCCACGCGACACAACAGCGGCACCAAACAACGGATTAGCGTACAGACCAGCAATTAGTAGCATGACGTTCTTATCCCAACTAGCTCGTGGTCTCCAGTAGAGTTTTCTATGCTTCAGGACTGATGATAAGCAACAACACTTGGTTAGTATTCTTAGTTTTTTCGTAAGAGTCCTTCTGTTCTCATAGGTTGCAGTTGCAATTTACATAGATCAAGATGATCCTATACATCAGAGAAAATACTGTGTAGAATCTAATCAGCTGTGTATGGTTCACTTAGCAATTCACATATGCTGAGAAAAAAACTAGATGTTCATAACCCGGTAGTATTATTATTTGCAGTTTTGCACACTTGGTCAACTGGTATTAACGCAACTGTATTTATATGCCACTGACAAGTTTAAATTCTTATACTGATCCATTCCAAATGAACTGGTAGGATGATTGATTGCATAGAAATATGAACTGTGACGCCAACCATCTCTGCTTCACGAGGCATCCTTATTTTTGTTTTTAGATCAGAGGGTCATGTGACATGCTTGAGCATAGTGTTTCACTGGAAATACAATTTTGTTGGCAATCTCTTGTTGCTCTCTGATATATCTGTGAATTCTGAACAATGGTGCTAAACCGTAGGGAAGAAAAAGTGCATCCGAATTTTCCTCGACTTTATGTTCTATTATATTACGGATTGAATTTTCTATGAGTCCACTATTAACACAAATTTATTATGTACAGGTGAGATCTTACCCTAGGCACGCATTCAGTGACGAGGAGTGTCAGATGTCGTTGAGTGATGTTGGCCTCACTAGCAAACATGAGGCCGTGTTTCTAGAGCAAATTTCAGGATAGTGGATATTATTTGGTAATAGTTGGCCTCCAACTGGAGTTTTGCATGAATCTTGGTGTTGAGAAAGGTCTCATTATCCCGTACTTGTGTGATACTCAGTTTCTCAGACATGCATAAGCCATGCAGTCAGGATATGTATACACAGTGATATCATAATTTATCAGTTCTATAAAAATGTAGCATTTGATTATGCTATTGCTATTTGATTGCTTTCTAGGATATATCCAAATTGGTCATCTTGGTTTGGTCCTCACAACCTAACCGTAGTCACGGCTTGTTACTATGTTACTATTATCGTCGTTTAGTATTGATCTTTGGCAAACTGAAAGGAAACTTCATTTGTGGTGCTGAAGTATACAAGAATTTGGTAAATGTTTGATTGACTTTGATTATTTGTGGTGCTGATTGTGTGTTACTGTAATTAACATGTTACAGGCCATGAATGCATTTAACATGTTAAAAAAAGCCATGAATGTGTGTTCCAAGTTAATATCTTTCGAAAACAAAGCACAAGCGGGATTTTTCTCTGCGGATACGCAAACGATGGACACACACCCACGGACTAACCTAATACTAGAATATCCATGCTCCGTTGCAACGCACGGCAATTAACTAGTAATAGTAAAGATATGGATAACGGTGCGTATGACGATTAATTGGAAGACCACAAATATTTGCTTATTTTTAGTGCATCGATCACAAAGGTATTCCACGAATTGCAGGTGTAATCTGAACAGGAATCAAATCAAAATCATCAAGACGACAGGTGAAATTGAACTCAGGAGTCCCGTGAAGCACAAAAAAAGCATTCAGAGTAATAACACAAGCATGAGACTCGTTTCCATTATCAAAAGTTCCTCTCCATGACAGTGGATTAATTCGAAAACTACCTTATCAAGGCAGAATCATAGCTGCAAAGTTCTTCAGAAGGCGGAAAACAAACGAAGGAAGCAAACACTAACACCCAACTCTGCGCTGAAAGTACTTCATAACCGCTTGTCGATCAGTCGAACACGACGAGCTTCTTGTATGCGATCAGTCGAACACGACGAGCTTCTGGTACATGGGCCCGGCGATGGCTTTCTCCATGACGCCCCTTGGCGTCATGGCGTCGGCGCCGTCGAGGAACAGCTTGAGCATATTCTTGGAGTAGCCACTCACCATCGCCACCCCGTTCTGCTCCGCCGTTACCGGCACGGACGCGGAATCCCGCAGGTTCCAGAAGACAATCTGCGGCACGGCGTCGCCGTACCCGGCCTCAGAGTACTTCCGCGTGATCGCCTCGTAGTCGGTCTCCCACGGCCTGGACGACGCCTGGTCGAACTCCATGTCGCTGAACACGAACACCTTCTTCACCATGCGCTCCCGCGGAAGGTTGCCGGCAACCGCGACGCGGAGGAGCTGGTCGAACACGGCCTGGAAGTCAGTGTTCATGTTCCAATCCATCCGGCGGATGAAATCCGCCTTCTCCGAGAGGGTCTCCCCCTTGATATAGTGCAACTGCGGCCGCGAGCTGAAGGTGATGACGCGGTGGCGCCACGGCTCATCACAGAGCTCGGAGAGGAGGAGGCCCAGCGCGACGCTGACGTCCATGGGCTCGCCGTACATGCTGCCCGACACGTCGCACACGGCGAGGCAGTTGTTGAGCCTTCCGAGGGCCAGCAGATCATCCACCATGCGCTTCCACTGCAGGTCGGCGACCTCATCGTCGTCTTCCAAGGCGGACTCCAGTATCTGGTGCGGCAGCAGAGCACCCGCCGCGATCTTGGCCTTGCCGGACTTGACGTCGGCGAGGTAGCCGTTGAAGCGCTCCTGGTCGTGCTCGATGAAGAGGTCCTTGTAGTTCTTCATGGCGACGGAGGCCACGCGCGTGTACATCACCTTCCCCCATTCGCGCGCCGAGATGAAGATCTCGGGGAGCTGGAGGGCGTGGCGCAGCGGCACGTACGCCTCCTTGCGTAGGAGGTCGCGCGCGCGGTAGGCGTAGTGCTCGTCCGGCAAGTCCTTGGGTAGCCTTGGCGCCGAGCCCTTGGGGAAGAGGCGGCGCGCGATGGCCTCGCAGAGCAGCGTCGAGCGGTCGTAGCAAGTGTCTACCGACGGGCACCACTTGGAGGCGAGCGAGAGATCGAGCTTGCCCTCCGAGAGCTTCTTCATGTCCTCGGCGAGGAGGTCGGCGAACAGGTCCGCCGTCATGTCGTGCAGGAGGCGGTAGTTGGGGTCCCGGGCATACCTCTCCACAGCTTTCGTGGCAGCGTCTGCGCGCTTCTTGTGGCGCTCGACGGCGGCCAGGACGGAGGCCTCCTGGTCGAGCTTATTGCTGGCAGCGACGCGCGCGGCCCTCGTTGCCGCCGGGAGGGGCACCTCCCTCTTCCAGCGGCGAGTGGTACTCGTACCACGTGATCGGAACGCGGCGAAGCGAGCGACGATTCTTCCTTCCTGGGCGGCCTGCTTGCCGGGGGTCCTGGTGGAGACGCCGCCGTGGATGATGCGGTGGAGGAGCTCGGGAAGGTCCTTGAGGTAGCCGAACTCGGCGACGGGTCGCGCGTTGAGGGCGAGCGTGGCCGGGTGGGCATCGTGCATCCAGAGCGCGGCGGCGTAGAACCCTTCTTGGTCGGACTTGCCGGTGCCGCGCACGCCGCGGAGGTTGCAGGCGAGGCGTAGCGCGGTGGCCGGCTCGGCGGCCCAGGCGTTGGCGAGGAGGGAGGTGACGGACGAGGGCGGGGTGCCCGGGACGACGTGGAAGAAGAAGTCCAGGCAGGGGTCGCCCGAGGTGGCGAACGTCGGGGAGTTGTTCTCCGTGAGGGTCTTCGCCGGTAGAGTCGGGGGCGGCTTGTTGAAGTTGGCGTCCAGCAGGTCAACGAACTGGTCGCCGGTGCTGGCGGAGGTAGCCGCCGTCGCAGCAGCGCGGAGGCTCTCTGCCGGCGGGCCGAGGAGGGTGTAGGAGGCCGCTCTGCGGCACGCTGCCACTCCTGCTGCCGCCGCCGCCGCCGCCATGTGTGATCGGTTTGGGCGAGGGTTTTGGCAGTGGGATTTTGGGGGATTTTTTTCGTTGACAGAAAATAACCAGGAAATGGCGTGAATTGTTGTGGAAGACGGATTTTACGGGGGAGATGGCGTGAGGATTAACTCGCGGCCGTGAACCGAATGATATGGTTCGTGCCATTTCTTATGAAAGGTTTTGCTAACTAAATCCTTATGCCTGGAAGGTTTATAAGTACGGTAATTTATCCTTGGATGAATCTAATGTAATGTCGCTGATCGATTGAACGAGCACGTCTGTGGATGAGCATCAAAATGCTGCACCGAAACCTCTCAAAAAAAAAACTGCACCGAAAGGAAGGGACTGTTCTCGTGCAGAATCGCGTAGCGACGACAGCCTAATACCACTACTCCACTTGTGAAGAGTTGTGTAGTACAACTTGTCTGTGTGTAGCAGTGGTATAGTACAAAATTAACAAGAAAACACAGCTTAGCTTTGAACACGGCGAAGCATTCCTCTGTATCTGAGCTAGCTGCATGAATGCTGAATATGACGACGCATTCCTCTGTAAATAATTAACCAACCAAATTGGATCGGATAAGCTGAGTAGCTATATATACATCGTCGAACTAATGAACTAATCAATCATCCTCTTCGTAGTAGCTAGCATTCTCGATCAAGAATCTGACACGAGCTGCTGCGAGTCTGCCGGCAACGGGAAGATCCCCTGCCTGGTGGCCAGCATGGCCCTGGGGTCGAACTCAGCCATTAGGCCCGCGAACTGCGCCCATCTCGCCGGGCCGAAATGGGCCTCCCATTCAGCGCAGAAGTCAAGGATCTGGCGGTTCTGCCGCGCCAAAGCCTCGAGGCTCTGCGGCGCGTCGGGCAGCGCCGAGCCAAGGAACGCCGCCAGGTAGGACACCTCCTCCTCCGGCGTCAACACCGAGCTCCTCGGGTCCCACCTGCACCACACACAACCTCTCCATCAGAATTTAGTTCCTCTTTTACAACAGGCGTTAGCGGATCATCGAAAGGTTGGAACAGAGTAGGAAAAGCAGCAGTCTGATGATGATCGGTTAAAAAGAGATTGGGCGCCGCTACCGTCGTTCCTGGTGCGTCGAGCATGTGAAAGCGACAACGCATCTGGTGTTCATGCCACTGACCGGAAAGGCCAAATTCTGACTGTGCCGCGCGGCCGTCCTGGTGTGGAGAAGGATTAGAATAACTGGTCGGCGCAGGCCGGGAAACAGACTGGTGTCCGGCTAACTGCTGGCATGTCATTGCCATGGCGGCACCACTAGCAGCTTAAGAAATGCAGGATAGAGGCTGTCACCCCAGTGCGCGGTATGTCTGCGGACATTCACCGATCACCATATCCCGGCGAAGGTAATGACAATCGGGAAACTGATTAAGCAACGACTTGTGCCATATATTAATCTACTAGTGTCCACCACCTGATTAAGCAGTGTTGTGTCGCATGTGAGATCGATCGGCCGGTTCGGGAGGACGGCGCCTGCCCTGGAACCTGACAGGCAAGGTGGATCATGCAAATGAGCATGCTTGGGCGGTGATGAGCCGCCCTATCTAGCCGTATATGTAGGACGGTGGTGAGAGCCCTGGTCGTGCATCGAACTGGTCAGCTTACTTATTGGTTACTAGGACATACAGATTGGTTGACATAAATTGTTCAGAGAAGATTGCGTTCAGATTATCTAAGCTAGGTATACATTTGACCACTTGTTTAAGTTTTAAGGTTGGATAATGACAATATAGGTATAGAGTTACTAAAATCGGCTTACATAAATTTATTCGAAAACGAGTATACAAATCATTTTTATATGTTATATACGTGACACCATTTTTACAAGAAACAAATCAAATGTACCATGGTTCAGTTTCATTGATCAGAAACCCCTTATACTAGGTGAAATCCACATTAAATCCCGGCTGCACATGCACCTGGTATTTAAAATACATTTCAAAAAGTAAAAAATTTGAAATAAAATTTCGTGGATACATCTTCACATTTTTTCACAAAGTAGTACCGCGGATAACTGCTATTTTTTTGGCATGTGTAGAAAAGACAAAAAAAGATGCCTCGTGAAAAGACTTCTTTTAGCACCAAATTTGTCATTTTTATACTAGCCACAAAAAATGTCGTTTTTTCTGAACATATAGGATGTTACGATTTATGCGCAAATTGATTTTTTTGAAATTTCAAACTGCATTTAAAATGCATTTTAAATATAGGGCACATATGCACCGATGAGCCAAAACACCTCTCCCGTTATACTTTTCTCTATATTCACTTTTATTTGTTGTTGTCTTTAATTTTAAAAAAGAAAAAAAAGACTATTTATTTTATTTGTCTTGTCAACCCGTGTTACCTTTAAAATTGACAATGGCATTGGTATCGCTGGGGACAACAAGTTTTATCTATAGATTGCTAGACAAAAAAAAGTGTTCATATATCCTCTCGTTGGTTTGATAAATATTGAGTACCCAACTTAATGCATAACTGAAAGGATAAGGATGTCGCCTAAGGGAGAGGGGGGGGGGGGGGTGAATAGGCGATTAAAACTTTTCCGGTTTAGCCTTGATAATTGCGGAATAAAACTAAGTGTTTAAATTAACAAGCCAACAAACTAAATATACTAGTCTCACCTATGTGCACCAACAACTTATGCTAAGCAAGACAAGTAACAATGTGATAGCAATATAGAATACTTCAAGCACGAAGGCTATCACAATGTAAAGTGCATAAGTAAAGAGCTCGGGTATACAAATAACCGAGGCACGCGGGGATGAGGATGTATTCCCGAGTTTCTCCTTTTTAGGGGAGTACGTCTCATTGGAGAGGTGTGAGACCACCACAACAGGTTGGTCTCAACGCCACAACAGGCTCACCTTCTTCTCCGATGAACCGCACCACAAAGGATTGGTTCACCTTCCACTATCGGAATTCTTCAAGGCGAAATCCAGAGCCTTTACAACAACGATCCGAGGCACATACCCACAACTGAATTGGGGGCTCCCGAATAGCTACAAGTGACCACAAGAGGTCTCAACCACCACAAAGGCGTCTAGGGTCCAAACACCCAAGAGTAACAAGCTCACAAACTTTCACTTCCACGAATCCTTGTGGAGAGCACAAACGGATGCACAAAAGCAATGGCAAGAGCACAAGTGCTCACATCCTTCACTCTCAAATCCCACCAAAAGCAACTAATGCTTATGGGGGAGAAGAGAGGAAGAACAAAGAAGAACTCAACAAATGGAACTCCAAGATCAAGATCTACTAGGTTCCCCTCACTTAGAGGAGGGATGGATTGGTGAAAATGTAGATCTAGATCTCCTCTCACTTTTCCCTCAAGATATGCAAGAATCATGGGTGGGATTGAGAGGAAGGCAAGCTTTTCAAAGGTCAACAATGGAGGAGAGAGAGGGGAAAAACGAGCTCAAGTTATTAGGTACCCTTTGGGAAAGAAGGCCTCTTAAACAGTTCCCCGAAAATCTGCCCGTTGGGCAGTTTCCGCGCATGCCCGGTAGTGCTGGCCAAAAACTCCCGGATACCAGTAGCGACTCCGCGTTATGCGGTAGTATTGGGCTTGGGTCGGTACTACCGCCCTTTGTAAAAACTGCAGAAACACCAACACCAAAACGGACAAAACTTTCGCATACGAACTCCATTTTTGATGTTCTTGGGCTCATTGGAATCACCACAACGTGCTTTATAAGATCATACAGAGAAACATCATAGTCCAACAAGGGAGGTAAAACAAAATATAGAAAGGTAAAACCTCTCTATTAAAGAACAACCGATAAATCCTCCAACATCAAGAACCCAACAAGTTTTTCATCCGGACTACATTTTCTATGATCTTGAGCTTGTTTCGAAGATAATCACAAGCTCTACAAGATCATGTATATACACATAATAATCTATCATGTGAGGAGGAAACCACAAGAAGAGAGTTTGACCTCTCTTAGAAAAGACAAACCGGTAAAACCTCCAACATAAAAAACGTAACAAGATATTCATGAAATCCATTTTTGATAAACTAGAGCTTAGTATGGAGATGAACACAAGCTAGCTCTAAATTCACACATGGATAAAAGCCAAATAAGAACCAAGAAAAATGATATGCCAAGAATACAAAGGTTTGAGCTCTCCACAAAGGTGCGATCAAGTTACTCATATGAGAGCCCCTCTTGATAGTACGTCGTCTATCCTATAACCCGGTCTCCCACTAACACCATGAGACCGGTAAAATAGAAAATCTATCAAGATCATACCTTTGCCTTGCGCATTCCACTTGAGCTAGATGAAGACAATCTTGACTCCCTCAAGTTGGACCACCTTTCTTGATTGTGCTTGCTAGCGCATGCTTGATGAAGACTTCTTCAAATACTCCCCATACTCCGTTATGGGAAAGCCTTGCTAAGTTCCGTCTTCATGTATCCACTTGCACTTCATCTTCTTCTCTTGATGTATATGATGACTTGGAGATAAACATGAATCTTCATCAAATCTTCTTTCCAAGCCATGCTTGCAATAAGCTCAACTCTAGATGACCATTCTCCATATAACCCCTTGGATAGAACCTTGGTCATCATATACTCTTCTAGAGTCCAACACATGAACCCCAATCTTTTCCCATGGACAAGATCTATAAAGATATCTCAATGCAAACATTAGTCCATAGAAATTGTCATTAATTACCAAAACCACACATGAGGGCACACGCACTTTCAATAACCATTGTTGCTACACAACTTTTTGTTTTGAGGCCCAACATTACTGGAGCAGGGAAAGTTCTTGCTATGTTTTGGGGAGATTTGGAGGACGACGAGGTCGTCACACTTGTCGGCACCTCCCAGGTACACCCACACATCCAATTGCTCGGTGGGTGGGGGCGGGGGGACGCTACGCACCTCTTGCTTCGACTGGTCATGCGACAGTGGCAAGAGATAGGTGCTTCGGTTCAAGGTTTAATGTGCCGATCGGAGAGAAAAGGAGACGAGCAAGGTTGTGAGAGTTTATGTGGGCGGACACACCTTTCGCGGCAAGCCGAGGCCCTACTTGTATGGCCCGACCCAACTCCCTCCCCCCGCCACTGCCCTTGCGAAGCCATGCGTTCGCTAGCAAGTCCTATTTGACCTCACTATGGTGGCTAGCACGGAAACAGTTAAAGCGACCTGTCCGATGGCTAAATTAGGCATGCTTTTGCTAGTTTTTGTTTTGTTTTGGTTTTATTTTCCTATTTTATTTTCATTCTATTTCGTTTTTTCTTCGTAATTAAAAATCATATGATTTTACTTTTGTATAACAAGTGAATTTTTTTAACCTTGTGAACAATTATTTTGTATTTCGTGAAATTTTTCTCTCATATGCATATTTTTTAATCTCGCGAACAATTATTTTGGATCATACGTATATTTTTCCCTCATATGAACATTTTTGAAAACCTCGTGAGTTTTTATTTTTTTTAACTATATGAAAATTTCTTCTCAAAGTTTTTAATACGTTTTAATATATGATTGTTCCATTTTTTTTTAAATGGTCCCGTTAAGATCTTGTTTGGTATCAGTGTATTAGGAGGGATCATAGGGGAATCCCCACAATTATTTGGTGAAGCCTCCGTCTTCAGCCAAAACTACTTTTCCACTTAATCCCCAATCAAAAAAGTAATAGAGCTCCTTTGACGATTCATGGCATTTTTAAAAGGTTTGTGTAGGATTAAAATCCTATAGAAATTCTTTTGATTTATTGGATCATATCATATCCCATAGGAAAAAATCTCATAAGAATATTGTAGTATAAACTTTGTAGGAAAATAACATGAGATCTAACCTAATGAAAAATTTATTCACCACAATCAAACGAACTCTCTTTTTCCGTAGTATTCCATTAGACATGCCATTTCAATCCTATAGATTTTCTAGTCTTACATTTTTCATATTTATAAATCACAAGAACCCCGGACTAGACATACACAAGCATCTCAGACTTTTGTGGGGATTTTTGGGGTTCAACCGAGTCCAATATCAACATACTAGACGACCCAGTTGGGATTTATGGGATTTTTAGGATAGTGCCAGTATTATTGCCCAGTCGCTGTGGCGGGAGTCTCTGCCTGACTCTGTTTGTCCCGGTGGCCAGTGTGTTAGCTGAGCCAATGGAATCGTGTGTTCCAGTTCAAGAAAAACGCGCACGTTTGGTTCCTTGGCAAAATCCGTTATAGCCTCGCTGGGCCAGGTTAGGCGTTTGGTACCATCTAAATAGTCTCGCTTTTGGGGGCAGCTAGCCTCGCCAGGCCAGGAAAACGTCGCTCACGCGGGAGAGCCGATTTGGCTCAGCCCTCGACGGCAAAACCGATTTGGTTGATTCTTTCTCATTCTTAACAAGATCATCCGAATTCCTCTGGTTCCTCTGTCTCCAAACTCCAAATCTTGGAAAACACGCAGCAATCAATCTAGCAGAGTTGCCGTTCCATTCCATCAAGGTCTGCAGCTGGAGACGACCTCCAGATCTGGTATCAGAAAGAATTCGCAGTTCATGCTTCCGCCTCATATCTTTCCCCTTTCTGTATAGTAGGCTACTAGCTACCTAGCTAATCATGAGTTGCACTTGCTAATCACGAGTTTCAATAGTAATAAATAGTGCAATACGGATTATATTAGATTAGATACAAAAGCAATTTACACTTGTGTACGTGTATGCTCGTATGTACTAGTTGATCCTGAGTTTGTCCGTCAGTTGCTTGCCCTCAGAAGCAACGACACATCCAAATAACTAGTCTCGCTCTCGAGAGCAAAAGCTACACAACCAAACGCATAAAGGACGCAAGCTCACCATAGCCGAGCTAAGCTAGCTGGGCTAAGCTCAGCTATGCCCATCCGAGCTATGCAACCAAACGTACCAAAAAACAAGGGCTAAATGGGACGTTTCGGCGCTATTTGTGGGCGTCAAATAGGAGCCCCGGGTTCGCTTGTGCTCTTCCTCGCCCTCGCTCTCTCGACTGTGCGTCGCCACCCGCGCACTCCCTCGCTCCGGCGAATAATTTTGGAGCGAACCGCGTCGCCGCCAACATTGTGAGTGTCTGCCTCCTCTCCTAGAGCTCTAAATCCGAGCTCTGTGCATGACAGAGGACGCGCACCTAAGGTGTTTGATGAAATGCTGCGGCGTCGATGGGCAATGCATCTTGCTTGGTTGACTTGTGTCGTGTGTCACTGCAGCGTTCGAGCACTGCGAGGGCCAGTATTGAGATCTGAATCCTGAGGTGCTTGGGAAATGAGTGCAGGTAAAGACGTGTCTTTCGATCGATCTATTATGCTCATGTAGGTTCATGTTTACTTTTGTTAGCTATAAAACATTGGACGATGGCCAAGAACTTGTGTTCCATTCCTGTGTTGCCGGTTTTCAACCCATGGACTAATTCACAATACTAACATACCAACAACCTTATAATAACTTTGTGAATTTTCACAGGTGGCGTGGAAATAGGGAGTGAGACCTGTACTGTACCTCCCGAAAAAGGTGTATACCCTCTCAATCAATTGCATGAGTGCGATCTGGTTGTCAAGCTTCATGCGCTGACCACTATTCCAAAAGACCGATCTCATGGAAAGGGCCAACGCAATCTACATATACTGTAACACCCCCTCTCACGTGTGACGGGCAAGTCAACACGTGTAGAGTCAGAGGCAGTCTCAAGAGGCATGACGTGCCTGTACGTGGCCTGTACGTGCCTATACGTGGACACCGAGGGGGCAATAGTATTTTTTAGAATAAAGTGCGGAAGCTAGGACTCGAACTCGAGACCTTGGCTCTGATACCATGTCAAGTTTCATGCGCTGACCACTATTGCAAAAGACCGATCTCATGAAAAGGGCCAACGCAATCTACATATACTGTAACACTGGTAAGTTGTAATCCTTCTTTTTCATGGGTTAAAATGTTAGCATGTTATTATATGAGAGCTACCTGTTCGAACTGTAGAAGGACAACCTTGCCTGCCTGAAATCATTAGGATCTCAGTCTGAAAAATGTCGGATGTTCTCAAAGAAAATCTTGGATTATAGGATGGAGAGGTTGCAAGCTAACTCCCAGTGTAATAATTTCAGAACTACTATATTTTAGTAATGTAGTTAGCTCAACCTGTTCCTTTGGCACACCCATGGCTCAACCAATTTATGTGTAATGATATGTTTGGTTTCCTGGGAAAACTTGATACTGGCATCACTAGGTAAAATTAGGTGTTCGGTACCCAAAAAAAAAACCAACAGTGCAAAGCAAACTAGTCCGCATGGGCTAGAAAATCTTTGCCCCACAAGCAGAGCCAATCTGGCTCTCCTTTGTCGACAGGAACAGAAAATACAAGGCTCAACTTTCAGCCATGCTAGTGAATACTCTAAGACGTGCTTAAATTTGACCGGTATACTAGCAGCTAGCCAAATAAACCTAACAAGTAACCATGACATGGTAGGCTATAGTTTAAACGAGTACAACGAGCCTACCCTAGCTAAGCCGGGTGAGCTAATAATCCAAGAACACCCTTATTCTCTGTGTCTACTACATGTGCAGTTGATCCAATGCTAGATGAAGCATATGATCTTTGTATTGTGGCTGAAATCCAATGGTAGATGAAGCAGATGGTCTTTGTATTCTCTGTTATCTGTAGCAGTATACAACTCCATCTTTCTGCACATAGAGAACTGGCTGTGGCTAAATTTACATGATTTGGAACCATATACTCAAACTGCTAATTCTATCCAGTAACAATAAAATACGCCATCCAATCTCTGTGTATTAGTTGTCTTCGTTAGTAATTGCTGCCTCGACAATGCTATGCAAAAGTTCTCGGTAAATAACACTTCAAGTCACTAGAAGTATTAGTAACTTATAGTTTCTGGCTACTTGGGATTTTGCTTGAAATGTTTATTGCATCTCCATTCTGCACTCATGCATGCTTTTAAGTGAGTTACTCCTGATAATTTGTTTTGGGGGGTTGCTAGCTCACGCTCGGCTCTGTGGGAATTCCCACACGGTCGATTTCGACGGCCTGAAACCGTGCTGTCCGAACGTGTTTTCCCCCTCTTGACCATACCCAGCTTGGTCGTCTCTGTTCTTCATGCCACCGTCCCAAATCTGAGCCGCCACCATCTAGTGTCGTCGATGTTTTTCACTCCTGTTGCGGATGATGTTATCTTTTAAACTAAAAGCAGAGAAATGCAGATGATGCTTATTGTCAAAGCAGTTACTGAGCAGGGCCTTTGTCAGTCCAAGTACTTGGTGTCGGTAGGAGTAGAAAGTGGTAAACAGAGGCACGGGGTTTGGACTTTCAGTTGCAGGCACATACCATCTCCCCTTGTACTAAGTCATCTTAACTTATTACGGGATTGTGATTTTGTTTTGAAGAATGACACAATTTTCCAGTTGGGTTGCTAAACATAAAGCTACTAGATGGTATGGCTAATCAACTAATTTTGAACAAAATTGCTCTTCTGTTATATTCACTGCAAACCTTAATTGATCAGCTTGGATGAGCATATCGAACACATTTATACTTTGCTGCTTCTTCACTATAGAAGCATTTGTGAAGAGCGTGAGGTACTACTACTGTAAACCTTCATGCACAAACGTATCTTCCAATTTAACATGTCAGAGGAGATGATGTTGGATAATTTGTTTACTCAGCACCACCGCAGAAGGTAGAATATGTAATTCTGTGTGCGATCTGTTATGTCATAGTCTGCGTGAGTTTCAGAACAAATCCTTTAATTTGCTTGATGCTATATCAGCACTAGTCTAAATATTGTTGTGCAATCCAGTTTTCCTAAATATACAAAATCGTGTAATTACCTCACAATTAGAACAAGTAATTGTGATGACTGCAAACATAGTTAAAAAAAGCTTCTTTATGGCACACTGCTTCTACCAAATTAAACACAGGAGTACATGTAAACCAAAACGTACACCACATGATTAGAGAGGAACAGTAGATGGAGCAGTGATGTAGGAACCGAAGCATGGTACGCGGAAAATAACCAAACCACCATTGTTACTGCCGTAAAAAATGGGAAAGGCGGCCTACCAGTGTGGGGAAGGTAGCTGGGCAGGAAAGAGGAAGGGAGCCCACGTCATGGCGACGCACGCAACCAAAGCCAAAAAAAAAACCCTCTTAGGATTCATCTTCCAAGTCTGGTCAGCTTGGAGTAGGAAACCTTAGTTGCAGGACAATTCACTGCTACCCAAATTGTTGAATAATCTGGATAGATGGAATATGTTTGACCCTAAGAAAATCATCACCATGATCCCCCAATTTACTGAGAAAGGAGCTTGGCATGCCCACCAATCTCAACCTCTGCAATGTAGCAAGTGACTGGAACCCAGCAGGAATAGTTACGAGCTTTGCACATGACATGATCCAGACTTCTTGACACATGGCATTGCTCCTTGAACAACATCCCACTCCTCCAGTTCCTCAAGTTCAGTTATGATAAAGATTTTCAGCTTTAGAAAACCTGAACAACAGCATCTCATTACTTTCCCCTTGTATGCATTGTTCAGCTGGAGGAATATCAGATTTGGCAATTGAACAAGAACTGAAAGCGGGTCATCTTCTAGCTGTGAGAAGCTCAACCGCAGCTTTGTAAGGTTGTGTAGTTGAGCAAACCAATCTGGCAAATTCTGCAAAGATCCAGCTAGGTGCAGCTTCTGTAGACATGAAGAAGGTTTCAACATTGCAAGGTCAAGTGGTCTGGTGCCATCGCTCGGGAAAATGGATAGGTATGATAGTTCCTTCATATTGTTCACAGATGAGCATAGCTCTTTAGCATCTTCGTTGTTTAAATCTTTTATAGAAAGCTTCTTGAGTTGGGTAAGGTTTGCAATCTCACAAATCACAGCTGTGCTTGCTCGCAAACCAGTTAATATCTGCAGTTTGTCAAGCTGGGATAGTCCTATAGGGATATGAATGCTTTGGTCATCTTGTTTCATCTCTAGATGTCGTAGACTTCTTAAACATTTGATTTGAAACGCGATTCTCTTTATCTCAGTCTTCCTGATATCAAGAGTTTGCAAGTGATGGAGGTTATGCAATGTTCTTGGGAGCTTCTTCAACTTTGTTCCCCTTAGTCCAAGGTACCTCAAGTGAAGTAATCCTCCTATCTCCTTTGGAAGCTTTAGGACATTACCATCTTCAAAATCCAAAATTCTGACTAGACCAAAGCTCCTTGCAATAACATTGCATTTAATTGCAGATGGTGCACTGTTGCTGAACATGAAAACTGATCGCAATCTTTTCTTGCATTCCTTGCTGAAGGATACATGAGGTGTTTGCAATGATATGCGCCGTGCACTAACACTTGCACCTTTATCAGCGCAGACAATTGAAAATTTCTCATTTTCAGACAACAAGATGGCAAGATCGTGAAGAAGATCATGAACTCTGCATGCTTTTACTCTCCCGCTGCTACTTGCTGTTGCTACTTCTATCATACTTCTGTTGATGAGCTCCATAAGGTACTTCTCTGCAGTAATTTCAAGCGTCTCATCAGCTTTTTGTTTCACAAATCCTTCGGCAATCCATAGCCGAATTAGTTTCTTCCTGGAGATCTGTGAGTCATATGGGATGACAGAGAGCAGCATAAAACATGGCTTCAAAGGGTGCGGGAGGTCCCTATAACTTAAGAGGAGCGTCTGCTGAATTCCCATTTGACCGTCGCTTAGATCCTTCTGAATGCTTGCCAGGACACTTTTCCATTCAGTATCTGTTTGCTCTTTCCCGGACATCATGCTCCCTGCAGAAACAATGGCAAGGGGCAAACCGACACATTTCTTCACAATGTCCTTGGCTGTTTCCTTTAGACCATCCGGGCATATTCCATCTTGCAAAAATGCCTTTTTACAAAACAAATTCCAGGAATCTTCAAATGGCAATGGCTGAACCGGTGTACATTGCTCTTTGCACCTACAATTGAGCCAGCCACGATGGCGTTACGGGTCGTCACAAGCACTCGGCTACCACTGCAATTTCCGGGCAGTACTAGCTTGATGATTTCCCATAGTCCTCTGTCCCACACATCATCAAACACAAGCAGAAACTTTTTACTGTCAAGGCCACTCAAGAGCAATTCTTGAAGCTGCTTCTCTCCGAGAGAGCTCGCCTCTGCAGAAGGGATCCTCATCAGCTCCTTTACCATCTCGCAGAGGACACCACGCAGCTCCATCGTTTTTGACACATAGATCCACGAGCAGCGGTCGAAATGTTTCTTCACATCCGGGTTAGTGTACAGCTTCTTGGCAAGTGTGGTCTTCCCAACACCTCCCATTCCGACCAAGGATATGACACTTAGTTCCAAGCCTCCATCCAAGATATGTTGAAGCAACACATCCAGATCTCCATTCAGACCTACAACATCTTTGTCATGAATCATACGACATGAGGCTAAAAGACCATGATTCCATTTATCACTAGACTCTATTGGTCTTTCAACCGCATAGTCCAATCGGCGACGAGAGATGTCAATCAGCTGAGCCCGGATGCGCCTGATCCGAGTACCGACGTTGTGCCGTGATCTCAGCTTACCAAGAACACACCAAGCTTTTACCTGACTGGCGTCGAAGATGTCAACGGTGTCCTCCGAGTCAAGCATGATGTCCCTCATCTGGTCAATCCATGCGTCTGTGGCCACGCTACCCGCAATGCTGCTAACCTCCATCTCGTGAAGGAAGAGCTGCATGCTTTGGAGTTCATCACGGAGCCAGCCGACATCGCGACCAACGGCCCAGAAGTGCCGGCCATGGTCGGTTACCCTGCTGCTAAGCAGGGAGCCTAAGCCATGGATCGCAGAAGCAAGCACAGGTTCGGCCATGGAGATGCTGGTCTTCCGTCTTGTTGATGAAGGAAGGAGGAAGAGCTCTGTCTGCAACTAGTTTTCTGTTGGAAAATCGAGGTCAATGGACGGTGCACTGATTAGAAGATATTTCTCTATGCCAAACTGAGATTCTTAGGCCCACTGTCAGTTCCACATGCAATCTGGGTCATATATTCCCTGATAAGTGGTGCATAATTTCCCAGAAGTTGACATTAAAATGCTTGGCCAGCTGGACAAATCTTAAGATGATAAATCATCAGCCCTGACCCGGAACTCGAGCCGGTCGACGTGTTTGCTTTTTTCTGAAGTAATTGAAAAGGCAGAAACATGATAAACAGTTTCACCTGCTATACATGAAGTCACATTTCAGTGACGACCTGGATAGTAGAAAGGTGTAGGTAAAACATTTTTCTGCTATACATTTATGCGCGTTCTGTTTTTCTTTTTCTTTTCAGTAAGCTATATGCTTACTGCTTTGAGTCTTTGACTTTTAACGATGATCCTTTTAGGAATATTTTCCTGATTGTTTTGAAGCACTGGAGGCCTGGAGCAGCTTATGGGCCTGATGACTGGGCTGCAGCAGCTACTAATGCACAAAGGATTTCGTTCACTCAGGCTGCCAGCATGAGCTGAAAACTGAATCGCTCCATTAGAACTTTCCGTATGTTACCCACTTGTTTTTCTGGGCTGGGTCCGCCCTGTGCTCCATGGTTGAGTTGATTTTTTTTGGTGCCATGGTTTAATTGCTGCACGAGAACATTGCAGCGTTTCTGTCACCTCGAGATCAAATGCTTTTGTTGCTCCAGATCAACTTGGTGAACGAACGTTAAAGAAAAAATGCTAATTTGGATAGGATGTTGTCATCCAAGCTACGGAGATTCAGAGAACCAGATCGCAAGTGGCCATCCAAGTGGGCTCACTATAGACTACTGGCACATGCAAATTGCATTACTTTGAAAGGGTGGACGAACTATAGTGCCAATCTGGCGGTCGGTACAACCTAAATTCCACGAATCAGAGACGACCACATGAGCGAGCGGTGCGTTCAACGATCCTATCGTGTTTTTAACTAACAAGGACGGTGATTTAGCCGGTGCATGTCTGCATTAGTTAGCCTCGCCGATACACGAACGTCCCTGAAGATAAGATTCAGGAACGCAGGACGGCAGAAGGGATTTGCATGGTTGTGATCCTGTCGGATGCGTTCTCTCTGTGCAGTTTATGTACACTTCAACTCCCTATAGATGTCGTCATTTTGAAGAAACCCATTGTCGATGTGATTGTGAATTTGTGAGGCCTCAACTGGATATGTCCGGTGCAAATTTCGCCATGTCTTACTATCATGCCTTGTGCTGAAACCAATGGACTGTATGGAAGTGTGCACGGATGCGTTCTCTCTGTGCAGTTTCTGTTCACTTCAACGCCCTAGATGCCGTCGTTTTAAGAGAAAAACTTGCTCTAGAGATGTGATCTCACTGAGAGGGATCAACTGGACATGTCATGCAACCTTTCACATGTCTGATTGTGTCGCAGTGAACAATATTTTTTAGATTCACCACAGTGAACAATATCTTGCGCACAATATAGTGAACTGTATGAAAGTGTGTAGCTTCAGCTTTCAGGAGAAGTAATGATGTTTGCAGCAATTATTAGATTCACCCATTCCTACAATTGTGAGTAGCATATACTTGTTAGGTTACTTCCACACACCTTCATTGGGAAAAATACATGCTTTACAATTCTCCAGTACGCAGCACTTTGATTCTTTGCCAAACAAGAGCAGACAACGGGCGGCCTATTATGAGCCCCAAGATCATCTATCCAGTCACACACGGGTGACTCAGTCTCGATACGCGCAGCAAAACACCATGCTCTTTTCAGTTCCGCCTTTCCGTGGCGCCAATCGGGAACTCAGTTCCGACGGCACGAGATCGCGCGCTTTCTTCTAGAGAATCGATCGACGGAAGGCGAGACATAAAATATGCATATGTGCAGCGGGTGTTGTCAGGTGTGCATTGTTGCGGCCTGATTGCTAGCGCGGCCAGCACCAGCATATATTTGTGCTGCCAAATCTTCCTTTGTACTTTCATATGTGCAGCGGGTGTTGTCAGCTGTTGAGTTGGCCAGATCGTGGTGCCAGAATTGGGAGATACGGGGACTCAAGCTAGCGATTGACTAGATAGATATGATAGTACCAGAGTGGCAAAGCATTTTTACATCCCTGTTGAGCCTTTTGGCGTGGCATGCACGGACATGATCGATCCATGGTTCCTCCAAGCAATTGGTTGGATCGATCCTTATCGGGAACTGCATGCATGTACTCCGAAATGCGCAGAGATACGGCCTCCGCTCCGATCCACCAAAAGCAAATCGCAGCACAAAGCGGCCGAACATCGCCTCTGGCATCGTATCGCTCGATCCATCCAATCGATCTCGCTCTTGATGATCCCATTGGACGGACGATCGCATGTGCCATCGGATTATGCTCCTGCATATCCTGTCTTTCGATGAAAGTCGATCCCGGGCTACTGCATGCTCTCATGGATATGCACAAAGTAGACATATATGTCGGCAAGTACGTGGCCCGGCCTGCCAAAGGCTGTGGCAAACGCTACTACCATTGGGTACGCGAGGAGGGTAGCCCAAATCTTGGGCGGAAAAGCTCTTTTTGCAGATTTGGTTCCTCGATCACGACCGAATTCTCCTCAAGTGGCCCGGTCGAGGTGCCACTCTGACCTGTACCTGATGCTACACTCGGTACTAGCCAACTACTCCTAGATAGATAGATTGTCTAGATCATCCAAAACTCATCTAGATGAAATGATGGATAGATGCTGGGTCAATCGAACAGCTAGCAATGCATTGCACATTGCATGTCGATCATCAAAGCATGCATGCACGAGAGCAAGGAAATCGACGAGGATGGCTAGAGGAAGCTTTTGACGCGACGGCCTTATCGGCATCCATCTCGGGTGGTACCGCTGCCGGGCGTCCCGGTCGAGCACAAACCAACAAAAAAAAAAGTTGATGCCAGGGAATACTGTGCCGGTCCGGGTTCACCGGCCGGCGATCGGACGATCGACATCATCGTCGGCCGGCAACTAGCTACTGTAAAATGGCGAGAACTGTTGGATCGTGTAGCGGTCGCCGGTCAGCGCCATCAAAGCACGCGAGCCTCAACTGACGCAGACACAGCTAAAAACGACATGAATTAACGTCGTGATTTTAGTGTCGGGCAGGCAAAGGGTGCAAATCAAGTTGCAAGTGACGCCTGTCATCCTGTCTTCCGGAGCGTTGACCACGGGTCAACGAGCAGCATGGTGTCTTTCGCCCTTTTTTTTCCTGGAGGGAGTATCTTTGACTAGGGATGCGGTTGCGGACTTGCGACGGCCCGGTCGTGTTACACAGCTCGACTCATCTATGGGTGGGTTAAGCACATTGTTTGCATGACTGATTAGTAAACTCCGGATTCAAATATTAGCTGGCCAGCCGAGAAAACTTTGCGTGTACTACTCGTGGAAAAAAAAAATAGCGCGCTATAACGCCGCTAATAGCACGCTATAGCGTTTTGAGAATTGTCTCGCTAAAACAATCGGTGTACAATATCTCGCTAATAGCACGCTAGCTATAGCGCGATATAGCACGCTAATAGCATATTTTAAGGCCGACGCTATTTTTCTGTAGCGCGCTATTTTTTCCTTGGTACTGTAGTAGTCCCGCGCGCCAGGCAGCTTGGACACGCTGCTGAGCAAGCAAATCTGAATTTGCTAGGCCGCTAACTGATGCTTGTTGTTTGCATCGCAGGATGCAGCACTCGTGAAATTATATCTGTCCCCAACAAGTATGACACACAATGTTCTGATTTCGAACTGATAAACAATTTTCCAAAACGTGCTTGTGGTTAGATTTGTTTTTGGAGAACCATAATAGTTTTGACAGGGTGGAGGCCAAGTTGCTAGCACATCCGAGTTAGGTGTACAATTAGGTCAGATACACAGTTTTTTTGTGTGGAGAGAATCAATATAAGAAAAATGAACATTTTTCGTGTCACAAAAGTTTGAATTCTCATTCATGTCACGAGCGGTATGATTTTGGGAGCATGCACATATCGCACGTGTGTTGGTGACCATCCCACGAGAGAAGGATATGAATTTGACCACGAAATGAGCACTGCGAATGAGTGAGAGAAAAGGAAGGATTCGGGGACAACCTACTTGTTGACACCACATATACTCTAGAATACTCTAATTATTGACATATAAACTCGATGGTTGTCCACCATGGAAGTCTTTATCAAGTAATTTGTCAGATTCTCATGATGTAAAACACTCTCTCAAGTTTTGTAGATATCGTAATTGGGGATACACACACACATATTGTTGTGTTTGTGTCAAATATTGTGTACGTGTTGGGTTAGGTTTGGACTTGGAGTTGTATTAGGTGTGGATAGGTACGAGTAGTGTTCGAGTCGAACTCTTGTATCCTGGGTCTCCCATATAATGAGGGGAGCACCACACGTGTAACCCATGACGACTTGATAGCAACAGGCACGCAGGGGGAGCCGGCGGCTTGTGCCGGCGCCTAGGGCGGCCAGGGTTGCGGTATCAATGGGGAGGTGCGCCCGTAGTCATGCCCCGCAGATGTAGGCGAGTTCGCCGAACTGCGTTAACAAATCTCGGTGTCGTCATCGTACTGTGGTTGCTTCGTGTTCTCGGTAGATCAATTATGCGCCTACGACGGTAACAATTGGTATCAGAGCAAGGTTGAAGGCCGCGGATTGTTGATCTAGAGGAAAGGAGCCGGAAAATTGATCAGGTGATGGACGCCGGTGTGTCGCGGGGGACTGCAATTTGCGGATTAGCGATATACGGCGAGATCAAGGATCGGGAATTTTTCGGCGAGGTTCGGAAGCAATCAGATCGTGTTCTGGATTGGACTTGGCGAGGGACGCGCGTGCCGCAAGCGCAAGCTAGCAGCTCGTACAGCAGGAATCACGTACGTGGATCGATCGAGAGGCGTGCGGTGGGGCTCCGGTGCAAAGGCGAGTAGCGCGAGGCGCGCCGCAGGCAGGCGTCCTGTGGGTTGTCCAATAAGGCCACGTGCGGTGGTCCAAGGTGATGGCATGCCGTGGTGCATGCAACGATCGATCAGCAACAAGGAGATTTGTTTGAAAAAAAAAGGGGGTTCCCATGAGAAATAGCTACTACGGTGGTGAGAGGAAATTATGCGCGGATCGAGGAGCATCTGGTGCATGTGTGGGCATTTGTGTGGCCTAAATTCAGATCAGTTTTTTGATCAGTGTTTTTTGAGGCGCACAGAAAAGGCCGATTATGTTCGGATAATTTCGGTTGAAGGCGTAATGTTCCGGTAAATCATGTACACTAATTCTATGGTGGACGGCGATGTGCGTATAAGGCTGGGAGCAGTCTGGAGTACGTCGTGGAGGATCATGTACCAAAAGGCGTCGATCATGGGCTGATATGATGCGAGGTGGAGCATGATTGCAGTCGAATACGTTCGGCTGGGTCGGACCGGACAGTCTGACAGATCGACGGGAGGTCGGTCGGACAGAAGACGGTGAACATCGGCGACAACGACGTAGGAGCGTGATGGCTGATGGTGTCCGTATTCTGTGGCGTGGAAACACGTGGCGCATGGATATGCGTGCTTCGACATGCAGTGGCGCGGGGTTGATTCAAGATGGTGCACACATGAGATCTTGAGGTCGACGGGCGTGGGGTGGATTGATCATCTACCAAGGAGTCATGTTGAAGGTGGAGCTGGAGTCTCTGGCGGAGATTTCACTCGGCTGATGGAGGGGCTACGGCGTAAGCATGCGGAGAGTCGAAGCCTAGTCAGCGGGAAGGCGAGAAGCACGTTGGTCGGACTGGACGTCAGGGTTCGAGAGATACGTGGAACTCGGCATCGGTCGGGGATGACTGATGGTTGTCTGCAGTGGGGCCTGAGGTGGTGTGGGTTAGCGACCCGGTAGATCTTGGCCAAGATTGCAGATGCTCGACGCGGTAGTAGCGGCGAGGCGTGCGGTAAGCACGGGACACAGCGACAGACCAGGGCACAGGCGGTCAGACATATGGTCAGATAGGTGTGCAGGGGTGCTGAAACAGTGTTGGCGAGTACCGGGTTCAAGTTGGTGACTGGGTCTATGGAGATTGATGCATCAGGAGATAGACAAGAGTCTGCCATAGGGAATCTGAGA
The DNA here is from genome assembly GCA_947311845.1 of Poa pratensis. Lineage (NCBI taxonomy): Eukaryota > Viridiplantae > Streptophyta > Magnoliopsida > Poales > Poaceae > Poa > Poa pratensis. The sequence continues at coordinate 21,865,160 of CAMZMU010000055.1, forward strand.
AAGTGTTGGAGAGTCTGAAATGTCTGAAGCTTGAGAGTACATGGCCATATATTCTGTGATGTTCAGTGCACATGGCAAAGTGCAGGTGACTAGATACAGAAGGAGGCGGAGTGCTATAGCGGTGGGACATGTAGAAGACTATCCAGGATGAGACGACTGTGAATTTGATTCAAGGTGACTAAAAGGCGACGGTGAAGTTTCTTCAAGTTGAAAACATCTTTTACGCAGACCATTGGTCGGTGTGTGATGGTGTTGAACGGGAAGAAGGGACTACAGTTGCAGGTGGAGTCACGTGGAGTCTGGGAGTAGCAGTGGAGCTCATGGAGACAACTCAAGTCCGGAGTACATGGAGATTTGACGCATTGACGAATTCAAGGTGGTGGACAATATTCGCCAAGGTGGAGTTTGTTGTGTTTGTGTCAAATATTGTGTACGTGTTGGGTTAGGTTTGGACTTGGAGTTGTATTAGGTGTGGATAGGTACGAGTAGTGTTCGAGTCGAACTCTTGTATCCTGGGTCTCCCATATAATGAGGGGAGCACCACACGTGTAACCCATGACGACTTGATAGCAACAGGCACGCAGGGGGAGCCGGCGGCTTGTGCCGGCGCCTAGGGCGGCCAGGGTTGCGGTATCAATGGGGAGGTGCGCCCGTAGTCATGCCCCGCAGATGTAGGCGAGTTCGCCGAACTGCGTTAACAAATCTCGGTGTCGTCATCGTACTGTGGTTGCTTCGTGTTCTCGGTAGATCAATTATGCGCCTACGACGGTAACACATATAAACACACTTAAGGAATTTCTTTAATATTAGGATACTTTTGGTTAACAGTTCCCAAACATCCTAAACTAAAATAAAAATCATAACGTAAAAGATTTTTAAATTAGCACGAACAATGTATTTGTTAGAAATGTGTATTACAACCAATGCCATACCTTGATATACAAGAGCGTGATTTTGTTAATCTAGTGAGTTATACCCAGAAATCATGATGTTGTTATATTGTAAGATGTTTAATCAGACAACAAGTATTTACTGGCAAAATCATTTATGAAAAGGTAGAAAAGCTCAATATAAAAAGTTGAAAAGGCTGTATTGAACGGAAAAAAATTGTCCAAGGCTGAACCGCACGGCGTCCCTCCTAGGGCCCCTCCCAGGATTTCAAGATTAGGAGGCGAGAGAGCTTCAAGATTAGCGCCATAAGTTGACGTGCCGAAATCTTAGGAGGGACGCCGTGCGGCCCAGCCCCAGAGAATTTTTGACCTAGGATGTGCACCATAGAGCGGGTTTTGTGGACCGATGGCTTGATCGGTAACGTGAATGGTGGTTGTTGATTGGGCACTACCAGGAAACAGCTAATCACCGGCGTGGCGTTTTTGGAATCACCGGCGAGACATGGCCACGCCGGTAACCTCACGCCATTGTTATTAATTTACGCAATTGGTATATATTCGAGATTTCTTATTAAAGACCATATTCGAGAATTCATTCGTGGAGAATATATTCGAGAATACACACAGAAATATGAATACATATTTAACTTAAAAGTTCATAGCTTGTTACTAGATATTGTCCACGGAAGCAAGCTATTACAATGATAAGTCTTAGATATGTTTTTACAGACCCAAAATAACATAGTTCTGCCAAGAAATGTAAAGATCATGGAAGGTACATAAAAGATAAGCCGTTATTACAACGACAAGTTTTGAAACGCTCTACTGGCTGATGGTGTTGAAGTCGCGAAGGCCATCAATTGTGAATATCCCTGTGCCACCATGTGCCTTAATGTGTTTGATGGTGTCGTCTTTCTCTAGTGGTAGGCAATAGAACCGGGCGTTGACGGCGTTGGCATCTTTGTTGAGGACTACTACAAGCTCGTTCTGAATACGCGCCCAGCTATCTCTCATATCTCCATCCTTGACATTCTTCAAGCATTCAGCCCACTTGAGGACGGTCTTGTCTCCGCCAATCATCTGATTCGCACGTACGTACAAGTAAATACTAGGGAGATTACTGGCGTGGATTTTTAAACCCACGCCAGTACTATTTTACGCCGTGGTGGGTTTTTTGGACCCACATATCACCGGCGTGGCGCTAGGAGATACAAGCCGGTGATTAGAACATAGCACTGGCGTGGGCATTTTCCCACGCCGGTGATGAGTTGCGGAATTTGGTCCCAGCAGATCACTGGCGTGGGTTTAGGGTGGCCCGCCGGTGATTACAAGACAGCTATAAGTTGTTTCCTTGTAGTGGGCTCTGGGCAAAGGTCTGGCCGGCTCTGACAGCCGGCGGCGACAGCTAGCGTCCGCGGACGTCGTACCACTCCTTGGATGCGCCATCGTGGAGCTCCTCGACATCCTCAACAGGGGTCATGTTCTTTCGGGAAAATGCCTAGACCCTGACATAGGGTCGGGCGGGGCGGCGGCGCCGTTTACACGTCGTTTTCCCTCTCTAGGGCGTCGTCTTGAAGATCATCGATCCCTTTCACGCTTTCCTTGAGTTGGACGTGCATGACATCACGATTGGTAGGTGCCAGGTCGGTGATGAGTGAGTTCTATGTGGTGTCTTGGGCGGCAACAACGACGATGGTGTGTGATGGGGTTTGGCCAAGACAGGACCTTGTTAGTCGGCTTCTTGTTCCCGTGTGTCCGACTCGTCTTCCTATTGGAGCTCTCCTGCTACGAAGTCCGGGCTACTGGGGGCAGCGTACGATGACATGCGTGGGGCGATCCAGACACGAAGATCTTCGTCGAGGCGAGTCATGTCCATCACCTCTACGGAGCTCCGATTCCTACGCGAAGAGTCATCTTTTTGGCATAGACCAGTGTGAGCTTCACGAGGTCGCCTTGGCGAGGTTTCCCTAGGTGGTCGGAGTCGGTGAACTCGGAGTCGCTGAAGAGTGATGATGGGCAACCTACCGGCACCCTTACTTTTGGTGGTGTGTAGCTTGTGTTGGTAGTTAGGGTGGTTTTGTGTGCCCTCACAACGGCCGTGTTCCATGACGGTCGGAGAAAGTATTTGTTTCGGTTTTTAGCCGGTTCCCGCTAATTTACCCGCTAACTCACTTCTTTTTAATTAATGAAAATGGTAAATTGTTTCCCTTGTTTAAAAAAAATCTAATCTAGCAAGCTATGGATAAAATTTGTCCTCTTATGGAAACTACGATAGTTTATCGCTCTCGAAATAATATATAAGAGTTTTGAAACTTCGCGGCCATCTTATCGGTATATATCCTTGAAAATTTGCTGTTCAAAAATTTCCAGCAAGCATTGATAAAGTCGTGTGGCACTATACGAGACAATGGCGGCAGTACCCTTTTCGAGAGCCCCAAAATAATGGCGGCAGTATACCTACAAAACAAATTTAAACAACGAAAGAAGTCGTTTTCTAGAATCAAGACCATATTTTCCTTCATTCTTTTGTGCCGGCCGGGCGCCGGATTAAGGTGCTCCCTCCCTGTCTAGCTGAGCAAACCCCTGGAGTTGTAAGAAAGGTACAGTCAGGCAACACCGAGCTAGCTAGAGGAGCTGGGGCTGCACTGCACTGCACGAGCTTTTGAGTTAGGTCGCGCAAGGCTCTGCCCAACCAAATCGCGCATTCATGGCATATCCCGTCAGAGATCTCTGTGAAAAGGATTGAAGTGTGTACCGTCACAAAGTAATGTAGCCAGAATTTCGTTGGAGACTTGGAAAAAAGGGGTTAGTGTTTGTCTTCTTGTCGTCGATGCAGCATCTCCATATCTTGCCGGTAACTGTCAGCAAGCAAATGGTCATTATTTATTCCATGGCGCGCGCGTGCTTTTCAGCAAATAGTGAGGAGCTTGTACAAGTGTCTGGATTCAGGCGATGGAGCGCGATATCGACGTCCAGCCCTCGCTGTCGGCCCAGCATCCATCAGGGGGACTGTGTGTCTGCTTGGTTGATTGCCCGTCGGGTCGTCCTCGTCGCAGGGATTACTACTTGTTGCACACACGCTGTCCCAGACTGTTAATTCATCAAAATTTGTCTCGTCGCATATTTTTACATAATGTTGATTCCTCATCGTTCCTTAAATACATTAATTTTAAAGTATAGATCAAATCTCCCGGAATTACATTGCCCAAAAATATGGCACCCGCCAAACACCACGCCCGCACTTCCTCTTTAATCCTATCGATAAGAAGCCGTCGGCGAGGCGACATAGTTTGAAGAAATATTTGCCGTACCGTGGCTGGCCACGGTCAGCTTATATATAGATCAATCAGGAGTAGCGTACAAGGCATGAGATCGACTAGCGATCGACTTGGATACGACTAGCGGTATCCTTCTCCTATACGATTCTAATACATCTCTAATACATCCCCTCAATCTAAACCGTCGTGAACAAGGTTGAGATTGGCGTGAAATCTGCGAAGCAGCTGTTGAGTAGCTGGCTTGGTGAAGACGTCGGCTAGCTGATCTCCTGTACTGATGTATCGAACATCCAAAACTCCCAAGGCAACCTTCTCTCGCACGAAATGGAAATCGATCTCGATATGCTTCGTGCGAGCATGAAACACAGGATTGGCAGACAAATAGGTGGCTCCAAGATTATCACACCATAACACAGGTGGTTTGGACTGAGGAACTCCAAGCTCCTTGAGCACTGACTGAATCCACATCGCCTCAGCTGTGCCATTGGCAAGAGCTTTGTACTCCGCCTCGGTGCTTGACCTCGATACCGTGGGTTGCTTCCGTGAACTCCACGATACAAGATTCGGTCCAAGAAATATGGCGAAGCCTCCAGTGGACCGTCGATCATCAGGACAACCTGCCCAGTCTGCATCTGTATAGATATTCAGCAAAGTAGATGACCCTTTCTGAAATTGCAATCCCGTAGACACTGTTCCCTTCACATACCGAAGGATTCGCTTGACCGCCTCATAATGCACCGTAGTGGGCTGTGACAAGTACTGACACACCTTATTCACAGCAAAAGACAAATCAGGTCTGGTCAGCGTCAGGTATTGAAGCCCTCCAACTAAACTCCTGTACCGAAAAACATCACCACTATCAAGTTGCTGACCAACATCACTGGACAGCTTGTCGGTGGTGGACATGGGCGTTGAGACAGCCTTACAATTCTCCATATTCGCACGGTGTAAGAGATCAAGTGCGTATTTATGCTGAGTAAGCACCATTCCCCCTGAGTAAGCACCATCAGTGAGCTTCCGAGGACGATGCACATTGTTCTTCGAGCGAGTAACCACCGTAGATGGAGCCGGTGGAGGCACAGATGGCACAGGTGCTGGCGAGACAGTGGTACTGCCAGGCGAGGACGGCGCACTCGAGGAGTCGGAAGCAGGAGTAGCATCGTTAGCCGACGACGCCGGAACAGTCGACGTCGATGTCGGGGACTCAGCCGAGGCAGCGGGGGGCGAAGACGCGCGCTGTGTGTCCTGCTGAGCCGGCCCATCAGTCGACGGCGGGGCAGGTGACCCAGCCGAAGAGGGCAGAGGTGAGGACGGGCGCCGCGCGGCCTGCTCGGCAGACCCATCTGGAGCCGAAGCAGGATCGGAGGAACCAGACGAGGCCGTCTCGGGTGACGCGCCCGCCCCATGCAGCGACGTGAAACCATGCACGTCGATCGGCCCTGAAATCTGCACAGAAACACCAGACAAAGGAACAAGCGGATCACGTGGCAACAAGGACATGTCATATTTACGCAAGTGGACATCCTGAATAGCTGGTTCATGCATAGGAAAAGCAACATGATGCAATTGAGAAACATCAATCACGACACCGGGCGTGGCGTAAGGAAACACGCGTTCGTAAAAAATAACGTCGCGTGAGATGAAAATCCGACCCGTGGAACGATCCAATCACTTGTATCCTTTGTGCATAGGGCTATATCCCAAGAAGACACACATTTTGGAGCGAAATTCCAGCTTACGTGAGTTGTACTTCTGCAAACTAGGCCAACATGCGCATCCAAAAGTACGAAGAAACGTGTAGTCCGGAGGTGAGTGGAGGAGTTTCTCAACCAGAGTACTGTTGTGTAACACAGGTGTGGGCATCCTATTAATAAGATAGCACGCAGTGAGAAACGCTTCATCCCAAAAGCGAAGTGGCAACGAAGACTGTGCGAGAAGCGCAAGCCCCGTCTCGACAAGATGGTGATGCTTGCGTTCAGCAATGCCATTCTGTTGGGAGGTATGAGGACAAGATACACGATGAGCTATGCCAGTACGCTGAAAATACTTATGCAGGCGATGATACTCACCACCCCAATCAGACTGTACTGTATGAATTTTAGAGTTAAGGGTCAACTCAACGTGACGCTGAAAGGCATAAAAGATGTCCTCAACATCAGACTTGTGTTTAAGCAAGTATATCCAGCAATAACGACTATAATCATCAATGAAGCTAACGTAGTACTTAAAACCTCCAGAGGAAGGCAACGCAGGACCCCAAACATCAGTATGAACAAGCTCTAAAGGTGCAAGAGAAATACGAGAAGAATGATTATAAGGTAATTGATGACTCTTTGCACGCTGACAAGCATCACACACTGAGGGACTAGAGTTTGGGGAACACAAAAGACTATTGTTCTTGACTACAGCTTGAACTACATTATTGGATGGATGACCGAGACGTTGATGCCACTGTTCATAGGATAGTTTGACACTAGAAGATGCGTGACGACCCGAGGACGGAGAGGCGTGGCTGAACGGAATTGGGTAGAGACCACCACGACTTCTACCTCGAAGAATGATTTGCTTCGTGCCCGTGTCCTTAACATAGAAAAAATCACGGTGAAACTCGATAAAAACAGGATTATCGCAAAGTATTCTATGAACGGAAAGAAGATTTTTGCTAAGTTCAGGAACATGGAGGATATTTTTCAAGGCAATAGGTTGCATAGAACCAGCTAAACGAGAATGACCAACATGAGTAATAGACAAACCTGCTCCGTTGGCGACCTGAACTTGATCCTTGCCATTGTAGCGTTCCTGAACATTCATCCGCTCCATGTCATTGGTGAGGTGGTCGGTGGCACCACTGTCCAGAATCCAGTGCGGCGGCTCATCATGGCCATGGGTGGCCGAGTTTCCAGACCGGTCATTGTCCTGGAACTTCCTGCATTGGAGAGCCTCATGGCCCCAATTCTTGCAGATTTGGCACTTGGGGCGCCACTTGCGGTTTCCACCGCCGCTGCCTCCGCGGCCGCCGCCACGGTTTCCACCACCTTGATAGCCACCGCCTTGGTAGCCACCGCCTTGTCCTCCTTGGTGGCCGCTGCCTTGGCCGCCGCCACCACCATAGCCTTGATGTGACTGTCCTCCACTCTGACGTCCACCGGTGCGACCACCGGAGTTGTCAGTCGGACGTCCAGATTGACGTCCGTAATCATCACCGCCACTCCGGGCGACGGTGTTCGCTGAGGAAGAGAATTCTGCAGCGCCGGAGCTGTTCTGCTCCTGCATTGCCTCATACGAGAGAAGCATGGCGTAGAAATCGGTGAGGGAGAGGGGTGCCGAGCTGGTGTGGCTGAGGATGTTGAGCGACGCCTGGAAAGACTCAAATTGCGGCCCAAGGCCTCCAACAATGAAGTCAATCAGATCGTCATCATCCAGCGGGCTCCCGATGGTCACCATGGCGTCCGCGTATGCCTTCATCTTGTGGTAGTATGCGGCGGCGGACAGGTCCTTCTTCTTCAGCGACGCCAGTTGGCGTTTAATCTGGCGCACACCGGCGTGGTTCTGGGCTGAGAACATGCCCGTGACACTCTCCCAAACTGCGGCGGAGGTGTTCTTCCCGACCATCTGACCGAGGATATCTTCAGTCATCGACCTGACGAGGACGCTGAGAACCCTTTGGTCCAGCGTGCACCAGGTCGCGTTGTCAGGGTTGGCGACGTCGACAGCCGCGTCGCCGGTCCCCTGCTTGACGGTCTTGGACGGCGTCTTGCAGCTGCCGTCGAGGTAGCCATAGTACCCAGCTCCGGCGATGCACGGAACCACCTGCGTCTTCCAGAGGAGAAAGTTGGTGCGATCCAGGCGCACGGTGATCGTGGAGGAGTTGATGGGGGCGAAGGTGGAGGCGGACGCTGACGAGGTGAGGGCACCGGCTACGGTCGAGAGAGACAGGGCGTTAGTGCCCATGGCCGATGTGGGAGCACCGGCGGCGGCGGAGCGATGGAGAACCCTAACCCTAGGTGGATCGATGTGGCTCTCAGCTCTGATACCAAGTTTGAAGAAATATTTGCCGTACCGTGGCTGCTGGCCACGATCAGCTTATATATAGATCAATCAGGAGTAGCGTACAAGGCATGAGATCGACTAGCGATCGACTTGGATACGACTAGCGGTATGCTTCTCCTATACGATTCTAATACATCTCTAATAGACATGACTTAACACCCTAGCTCGCTCCTTTCAAATCTCCCAATAGACGAGCATCAACATGGAAGACATGACTTTTCTCGGCCCCCCAAGAACAAGGGCGAGGTTGGCCCATCATTCGTTAACAGAGGTCGTGTTTAACTCTAAAACCTTCTTGTTATTCAATGAAAATGGAAAATCTTTTTTCTTGTTTGAAAAAAAAGTATAGATCAAATATGTAGATTTTTTGTAGCCTAAAATACAATTTATTATCGAGAAAATTATGCAAATATGTACATAACATGTATTGCATCTGTGTAAATTATGTTTGGAAATTTATGAAAGATCGAAGTACCATTTTCAATTAAAAATCAGGATCACTAAACCTCGAGAGACAAAAATTCGTCTTTCGTATCTATCGATATGTTTTCATATGGTAGTCAAGCTTAATGTTTGTCGCCACTCTATGTATAGTGGTCATAGTAACGTATGGTTTCATGCGGGCATTCCTCTAGATATTTGTACGTGTGGTACGTACGTGTACCAATTTATCCGTGTATATATACGTGTCCCAATTTATCCGCAGTAATGAAATCCGGATATGAAGCTGTAGCCGACGTACAGCATAGACGAACAAGAAAATGACGTATAGCCAAAATCAAAATGAGCGGACAAGCGGCGTGGCCGGAGACCGGCCGTGACGTGCAAGTTGGAGCAAGAGACCAAAGCAGCCATGACATGGTGAAATCAGTGGAACGGATCCCGATCGACCGTGGCACGCATGACATCGCAGCTAGCGTGATGAGAATGCGATCGCAATGCGCGCTGTCGGAGCCAAAACTGCTGGTCTCACGCGCGCCGTGGACCTGGCCGTTGAAACGGGAGGGTGCAGTTGTGTGACGTCGTTGGCGGGGCGTTTCGGCAAGAGATCGATCACATCCGGCCGGCCAAGACGACAATCGTGACGTATGACATATTTATGCGCATTATGTACTTTGACATGTCACATGTTTATCCATGCATGCTGTCCAACATATCTCGCATCCTATATATCGTGCGTGTACATCCTTTGCCGAGCCATTATATACTCCCGCCGTTTCTTGATGTAAAGTGTATAGTTTTTTAAAAAAAAATCCATAATATAAGGTGTATTTGCTATTTATGGACAATTTGACCAATCAAAAAATGAGACCTAGTCTCGAAGAGAGATTAAACGTATTGCATTCATTTTGTGCCTATAAAAACTCATCTCTCGTGATTTTTCCGTGAAAAAAAAAGAGTCCACTATACGTAAAATACCAATATCTTAATATTCGGACAGAAAACTATACACCCTACAATTAATAATGGAGGGAATATTACGTATACGCACTTGGTGTTGTTTCGGCGGTTTTAATTAGAGCTAGCTAGTACTAGCAGAGACGACCATTTAACCGGTGGAGTCCAACGCCCATGGTTTGTTATTGCCTACGCACGCCGTGGAAAACGTACGTACGAACCGGCTATAATCGGTGCCGACGTTGCTTCGGTCCAGCACAATTTTTTTGGAACAGGGATAGGCCCAGAAGGGCCTAGATACTGCATTAAAATTCCATCGGCACGGTACAATTTACCAGAAGGACCTCCAAGCAGAATACAATTTGGACAAGGTCCTTGACATTAACACAGCAGACCCTAAAGAAAGACATGAAATGCAATCAGGTCCGTCGTTGCCGCCGATGAGCATTGACCTCAAGCCACGGCCTTCGCCACCAGCACCGGGGACAAGGCCACTTGGTGCAGCTGGGAAGATGGACGCCGTCGCGAGATCAAAATAGGGCCTCCGAAGGAGGTTGATGGTCTCCTGACGCACCGCCGGCGTCAGGGGATGGAGTTGCTACACGCCAGCACCTTGGGTCGGCAGCCAGCAAAGGGCCACCGAGGATGAACTCCAAGCACGCGCAGTACCACGAACATCCCGGCCTCCTGCGCAACTGGTGAACGCCGAGTCGATCCGGCCCTTCTCCTCGCCGCCACGGCCGGCCAGAAGGGGAATCAACACCAAAGAACTCCAGATGCAGAGAAAGCAAAAGCAGCGCTTATTGAACCAAGCCGCCGCTGAGCACCTCCCAGCCTTCTTCCTCCTCGGAAGCAGGAGAGACGCGTCCAACAAACGCTGCCTCGTCGACTTGTAGTGATCACACACGTAAGCTAGCAGGTACGTACAGCCATAATTGTCAGACAACGCATTTCGGCGACATCCTTCAACAAAGGCGGCGGTGCGTCTCAGATTCAGATGGGGGGACGAATCGTGACAAATGTGACTTAAGTTGAAATGCTGCAGTACTACGTACATATGGTCCCAGCTCGGCAGCTCCTAACTACTCGTACACAGCTCGGCACGGCACGGCACGGGAGCAACGCATGCAGCGGCGTGCGTACGTCGGCACTTGATCACTTGCAAGCGATCGATCGACAACGTGCGAGAAAATTCCCCGATCGAATCGCGCGCGCTGGATGGCGTATCCGGGCGGGGCAGAGCCTGGACCAGTGCACAATCGGGACGGGTGGGTCAGCATATCAACCGCATGCATGTATATGTGTTCGTTTCCTGCTGGTCTGGTGGTACGTGGACGTGGTCCTTCACAATAAGTAGTTAGTTCGGTCCGTTATAAAAAAAAATGCTCATGTCTAGATAACTTCACTTTTGGACAAACTTGAGACATTTATTTTTGGACGGAGCGAGTACCTAAGTAGTTCGTGGTGGCCCTACTAGCAGGGATGGAATGTGCTCGATTTGGTGGCAGCAGCACAACATTTAATGGCTTAATTATGCCCTTTGACAAACATGTTTTACCTGTGTCGTCGGTGCGGTGTGCCCGGCTGCCCGTTTCCAATGCCGTTCATGAATATGTTTTCCGTTTGTAATATTTGCTTTTCTTCTAAGTTTAAAAAAATAAGTCTGACAAATTTTTGTAAGGAGTAGGAATATTTATCAGAAATTCACTTTGACTCCCGAGGTCATCACATGCTCCTGTTATGTTAAACAAAACTATAAAAATAGTAAAACCTATCAAAAAATCCTGAAAGGAATGTGAGACAAACATACACAAGGTTTAAACACACGTGCCAAGTTTCGGAATGAAATGACATTTCGTGTGCTCTGTGCGAAAAACACAAAATCAATGCTTTCAAAATTGCATTTTTTGATCTCATTTTAGCCACAGATTTTTTTTTTTACAGACCACACAAAATGTCATCTCGACGAAACTTTGCACGTGTGTTGAAAACTTGTATATGTTTGTCCCTTTTTTTTTTAGAAATTTTTGATATGTTTTACTATTTTCATAATTTTGTTTAACATAACAAGAGCATGTGACCTCCGGAGCCAAAACACCTAGCCATATACAATATATATTATGGTGGTGGCCTCACAAATGCGACCGGCCAAACAAAACACAAATAAAAGAAACTCGAACCTGAAACTAAAAGGCATATATGAATGAAGGGAAAATTCCGCTAAATCCAAATATAAAAAATGAAATTTCAACAAACAAAATCCACATATAACTATGAAATTTTAGAATGGACAATTTTGTAAAAAATGAATAGGAAAACATAAACATTAAAAATATAAGGGTTTTTTGGGTTCTTGGTGAATATTTATGATTTTTCCCTTTTCTAGATTTTTCAGAGGTTTGTTCTTATGAAATATAGGGCTCTTATAGTTGAGTTTCTGATTCCTTTTTATGTTTTAGATTTTCTCCATTTTATAATCTGGTGCAGCTTATGTCATGAAAAAAGGTTCCTTGTTTTTTATACTTTATAGAGAAGTTCTATGTTATTTCTCCGTATGATTTTCCCCATATGTATTGGCTAGGTTAATATGCGTGCAAAATTACTTAAAACTAAGAAAATGGAACAAATCAAGCTTGTACTCTCTAAAATTCAGAGATACGTGTGTATTGCCTATGGTGTGACACTTTAGGAGTTATCTATTTGTCAGCTAATCCTATTTTTCGTGCTAGGACCAAACAGAATGAGATTGATATTCATTTCGTCAGAGAAAGAGTTGCAAACAAGACACTAGACATATGTTTTATATCTAGTAAAGAACAACTAGCTGATGTTTACAAAGGCATTGCTAGTGAAGAATTTACGTGAGTTTAGGCATAGTCTTTCCCTGAAGGTTTTGATTAAGTGGGACTGTTAGAAATATTTGTGCCATATACATACGGGTATAGAGTACACTGGTAGAAAATGGGCCTATGGTCCCGGTTCGGTTGGGCCATCAGTCCCGGTTGCCAACCGGGACTGGCCAATCGGGACTAATGCTAGTCCCGGTTGGGCCACGAACCGGGACCAATGGGTGGCCACGTGGCCAGTTCTGGCTGGGCGTGGGGGAGACTCATTGGTCCCGGTTCTTGTTACGAACCGGGACCAATGAGTGCTTTTTTTTTGGTATTTAGGGTTTAGGGTCTCCCTCTCGCCGGTGCCCCCTCTCGCCGGTGCCCCCTCTCCCTCTCGCCGGTGCCCCCTCTCCTTCTCGCCGGTGCCTCCTCTCCCTCTCGCCGGTGCCCCTCCCCTCTCGCCGGTGCCTCCGTCGTCTCCCCTTCTTCGCATCGCCGACGTGCTCTCCATCGTTTCCGTACGCATATTATACGCTCTACTATATACACAGTACATGTTGATGCATATATAATTAATATTCGATCTCTTGCGAGAATACAACTATTTAATTACATGGAGATAGATCAAGCCATCAAGGCATATGTAGTTCATCGTCCGAAGCATAATGTTCTCCCCTTTCATCGATGACCTCCCTAAGCAGAAATCCCGCCAATTCCTCTTGAATTGCTCCTACGCGCAGTTCTGGGTCGATCTTCTCCCGCATTTTGCTGAAAGCAGTTGTTCTCCGCTCAGTGGTCAACTCGCGAATGAACTCGCAAACGTAGAATCCACATAAATTACTCCCCGGTGGCTGCTGCGGACTTTCCACCGTTTTATAAGTTAGCTCATCTTTGAATGGACCTTCTACCTTCTGTTTGAAAATTGTCCAACACCTGCTTTGGCAAAGAAAATGAACAAAGGAGTTATTAATTACTTGACATCAGGGAACGAACGAAAGAGGGCGATATAATGCGATAATGATTGAAATTACTTGTTGAGCATTTCTTTCATGTCGGACCACAACGCTTGGTCCCAACTTAATGAGTCGTGGACTTCAACTGTGGACTTGTCAGGTTGAATGCTTAGCAGAATCCAGTGGAACCTGCGGACGTTTACATAAAGCAGACATGCATAGCTCATCAATTACACTTAACATCGAGAAAGCCAAATAAAAATATGTACAAGACAGAAACACTCACCTGAAGTTGTAAGGAAATAGTATTTCCGTACAGAAATGTTGCATGGTTAAAAAGGTGGTCAGGTCATGCTCCACGTCTTTGGGGTGATTGACTAACGTATGTGAATTCACGATATATGGGTCAACGAACCCAACCTCAAAAACTTTAGATCTTTTGCATTCCAGCATCTTCATTCTGCATAATAGCGTACAAAAGGATATATATAGTAGGATAATATAATACAGGCAATGAACGAGCTGAGCTAGAGACTTAATTACGAAAATAAATCACTTACAGACAATAGCAAGAGAGGATAGATTTGTCGAGGGCGCGCTTTTGGAATAACTGGAACAGTTCAGTCAGTTGAACCTGTATAATGTAACGTTTGAAGAAATGCTCCACTCTAACGTCCAGCGGAAACCACTCTTTCGCGTCCTTCTTTGATGTGTGCACCAGGTACCAGGTATGCAGATTTCGCATATGTGTTGATAGACCCGTCAGCTCCTCATTACTGACCATAGGCTCCCCTTGGACATATTTCCGTGCCATCTCTAACATTGGCGCATATTCATAGCCTAAAAGTTGACCAAGGCGGTAGCCTGTTCCTTGGCCTGAGATACAGTGACACCAAGTTCTTTAGCAGCAGCTATGGCTCTGGGGTCCAATAATTCCAGGTCCTTATCCATAGCGACTCTGAAGTCCTTGTCGACATCGGAACACACTATGAGCGGGGGGACCGATTGATTTTTCTGCTGTCCGAGCTGGGCAATTTGTTTCCCGCTTTTTGCACTTCTTCCCTTGTTCTGCTCAGACTGGGCACGTGCTAGCTTAGTAAGTTCACGACCATAGTCAGATGGCAGATTCATCGATATCTGGGATGGCTGCTCAAGGAAGGACTTTCTCCACTTTTTGGATTTTTCATCGTATACCGGCTTCTGCTCGGGCTTTTTTGGTGCAAAAAAAGCCTTATTGTAGGCAGCCACCTCCGCGGCGTTTTCCGCTACAGTCCTGTCATAAGGTCTAATGGGAAGATTCTTATGAGGTACTGTTGGGAGGGGCGACCTTTTACGTTTCGGTGATCGCTTACCCCTCATAGTACGAGCGGTGGGCGGAAACGGCTGACGCGGCGGCGGAGACGGCTGCGCTGGAGACTGGTGAGGCGGTGAAGAGGACTGTTGCGCTGGAGAATGCTGAGGCGGTGAAGAGGACTGTTGCGCTGGAGACTGGTGAGGAGTCGATGGCCTTGGCTGCCAGTTCGGAAGCACGATGAATTCCTTTGGCCATAGAATGGTCGCTTTCTTGGCTTCTCCAAGTTCAAGCACCTCCCCATCTTCACCTGCAGGGTGTTGCAGCTTCAGCTCCTCATAATCTTTCATCACTTCATCCACCGCGACAACAGCGTAGCCATTTGGAACCGGAGAGAAATGGTAAGTTGGATTAGGTCCAATTGGTACGACATAGCCGACCGCCACCTTCACGGTTAAGTTAAAAACTTTCACATGCATCTCACAAGGTGTGCTCTCCGTGATATCATCCACTGGGTAGCGACGAAGTGGAGCCACTGCATCATCATTACCATCCTGGAGCTCCGTGGAAGCCACGCTGCTTTTCCGATTCGATGGGCCACCGGTACCATCGCATGCAGCTTCTACCATGTGCCGTTGAGATTGGCCGCTAGTACCTTGCTGGCTAAGCACGGCAATTTGTTCCTTCTGCAGCTTTAATTCTTCTTCTATATTACGCAGCCGGTCTGCAGCAGCGCGTGCTTCCATTGCCTCCCTTTCCTTTCTCCTCTGATGGCTTCTATCAGGAAATTTCTTCCTGTGCTCGGGAATCGCAATTGTCTTGGGCTTGGAGCCAGGTACGCCTCGTAACCGTCCGTCGTGTTCCTTATTCCCAAGGGCGCGTGTGAGCTCGTCATCCTCTCTATCGGGAATGAACCGTCCCTCTTCAACATCCTTTACTGCATTTCTAATTTCTTGGATGGGTAGTAGGGGATTATCTTTGTGTCTTCTGTTATATATGCACTTCCCTTCTGCGTCCAACGTGCCCCCATGCCCGTAAAACCAATTTCTTGCCCGTTCGATCCACTTGAGTGGCTCTGGAGTGATCCCATTAGCCAGCAGGTCCGCCTCAAGTTTCTCCCACTTAGGCATGCTACCAGCGTAGCCACCAGGCCCCATAGTATGGTGGTACATCTTTAGAGCAGCATTTGCCGCATTTTTTGCAGACTTTTCCAGAGCTTCCTCTGATTTCTTGTACGCCACAAATTCTTCCCAGTAGTCCTTTATCTTCTCATACCCTTTATCGAAGTCTGGAGTCTTATTTTTCTTGACAAACAGTTTGTTCAATCTTTTCTTCCAGTTCTTGAATAGCTCGGCCATCTTCTTAAGTGCCCAGTCCTTGACTTTTTGCTCCATGATTTTCCGGGCAATCTTTTCTGCCTCATCTGGATCCTCCTCATCTGAATCCACCTCTGGCGCCGGCAGGGTGAAATTAACCATGAGCTTTCTCCAAAGTCTTTCTTTGCCCTCATCGCTGACATATAGCTGTCCTTTCTCCTTTGGCCGATGCCATTCTCGAACGGTGATCGGGATGAAGTCCCTAACAAGAACTCCGCATTGCTTTACCATTTTATTTTTAACACCAGGGGGAGCAGTCGGTGTGCCGTCTTCAGCGACTCTTTCGATCGTGTACCTTTCTTGGTCGCCCAACTTTTTGGCTGGGCCTCGTTTTGTCCTTACAGAAGATTTGCTCGATCCGGAGGGCTAAAAGAAGAAAGAGCGTTAATATATGTATATAGACATCAGAGGCTTAATTAATACAATCTTCGGCTTCATTAATATATGTATATGCACCTCGCCGGAGTTTGCAACATTTAATGTTCCACCGGAGCCTTCGGCTTCTCCCTCGTCGGCTTCTCCCTCGCTGACTTCTCCCTCACCCCGGCCGTCGGGTTCTACCTCACCGGAGCCGTCTCTTCGGTTGAGAGACTCATCTCCCTCACCGGAGTTGTTCAAAAACTCCGTGGTGACATCGACAATATCTTCCGGCCCGCGGATTATATCCTGGAGGATATTTTCCTGATCTTCGTCTCGTTCCATAGTTTCTGCAAATTAAGAACAATGCACAAAACTTGTTTTAGTCCAGAAGCTTAATAACCAAGTTTTAGCTACTGACTAAGTTCCGAAGTATCTAGAAGGCAACACAATTGGATTTGACTCAAAATGATCTACCAAATTCTCTACACATTTGTTTTAGTCCAGAAGCTTAATAACCAAGTTTTAGCTACTGACTAAGTTCTTTTACTCTAAAAATTAAATCCTTTTAGGGTTACACAGTGTTGATTATTTGTGAACTAACCCAATTGGATTCAACTAAATTAGATTAACCAAATACAATTAAATTCGATGCACTGCAAACAATATGTATGATATGACCAATTAAAGAAATTGAAATGCATCCTAGGTCATGTAGGTCAATTTAAATGGAATTGCAATGACTAATAAAATCATTTCCACAAATTCCATATTTAATATAAGAAGGTATTTTAGTTCTTCTAATTTAACATTGTTCAATCATGCATGACCAATTTAATGCATTAACATGGAGCTCTAAAACATATTTTAGATGTTAATAGAAGTCAAATTTCAAATATAAACACTTATTTAAATTAGCTCCATAACTAAAGGAAATGCATTGAAGTTATTTCCAAATATTCACCAAATTGAAATGTTCCAAAATGTTTGTATTTTGACATCAATAGCTAGCATTTATTTTTCTGTGCATTTTGATATATTATTCATATTTTTCTGATAAACAGATTAAAAGATGTTGATTTTACAAGTTTAAATCATTTTCTGGCATTTATTAATTAAGCTGGGTCCCACCTGTCATAGATTTAATAATTTCCAAACTCATTTTAGGAAAAGAATAAAAGGCTGACAGCCGGGGCCCACATGTCAAAGACACAGGAGCACCCACGGCGGCTCTGCTCCGGCGAGTCTCGCCGGAGGAGGGCGAGCGGGCACGCGCGACTGGGCGTGTTGCACGCGCACGTGCATGGGGAGTCGTTCGTGGGCGCACCGTGACCAAATGGTCGCCGGAGCACCACCGGCGACGACGGTTTGCGGCGGACGGCGGCGGACATCGACGCGAGGACGAAACAGAGCGCAATAGAGAGGGAGAGAAGGTCCACGAGGACCGCGAGCTCACCAGGAAGCTGTAGAGATGGTCGGCGAGGCGAGGCGAGGTCGAAGACGGCCGAAATCAAGCTCGAACTGCGGTGGCGCGGCGGCCGTGCGGCTAGGGTTTCACCGGGAGAGAGATAGAGAGCACGGGCGTCGAGGGTGCCGGCGTCGAGGGAGCGTCGACGGCGAGGTCGGGCAGCCTGACGGCGCAATTTCGCTCCGTCGCTTCTCCGGGGACTTAGGCGTTTTCTGCGAATGAATCGGGGAAGGAGAAGGGGAAGCAGTTAAGTAGCAGGGGTCGTTGGTCCCGGTTGCTGGTAAGAACCGGGACCAATGCCTCTTTGGTCCCGGTTCTTTCTAGAAACCGAGACCAATGAGAGGGTCAGTTAATGCCAGATCCAGTGGCGCGCCCATGGAATCTGAAAAGACTTTCAACATGAAAAGTGTTTAAATTTGAATAAATAATCCAAAACCATTTTCTGTTTTCTAAAATAATTATTCTAACTATACAAACTATTAACCATTTAGCCATTTTCAATTAAAAATATATTAACTTTATTGCATATTTTGAATTGACAAAACTTTCAACGTGAAAAGTGTTTGAATTTGTATAAATAATCCAAAATCAATTTTACATTATTATTGTCATTTTCAATTTAATATGGATAAATTCATATCTTTAAATACGTAAGTCAAAATTCGACAAATAATCCGTAAGCAGAAGTAAATGCAGAACAATTTCAGTAAACCTATATTTGTAAGATGAATGTTTGGTGTTGTAAAATGCAGAAGAAAGCAGATAAAAATTATTAATTCATTTATCTTAATGCATTACATAAAAAGTTTAATACATATTACACATGATACAACGTCTCACAAGCGCTTGAAAGAAACACACCCCTGATCCAACATCACCAACATTATTCTACATAAACGGAGTTGCTGGCTCGAAGGCCGTAGGATTAGGGGGAACGGCGGGAGGAGCCAGCCCCGTGGGCGGCCGCCCGGTTCTCGCGCCGGGGAGGACACGTGCCCAGGGAAGCGCTGGGGGAGGACACGTGTCGTGACCGCAAAGCCCGTCTTTAGTCCCGGTTGGTGTTATCAACCGGGACTAAAGAAGCACACAGATCGTGTGTTTCTTTCAATCGCTTGTGAGCCGTTGGATCAGGGGCGTGTTTCTTTTGAGGGATTGTGAGTTGTTGGATCAGCAGTATCACGACCACTTCGTGAGCCACATGACCCGGTTGGTGTTACCAACCGGGACTAAAGAAGCACACGGATCGTGTGTTTCTTTCAAGCGCTTGTGAGACATTGGATCAGGGGTGTGTTTCTTTTGAGGGATTGTGAGCTGTTGGATCAGCAGTATCACGACCACTTCGTGAGCCACATGACCCGTTGGTGTTACCAACCGGGACTAAAGAAGCACACGTACCCTATATATAGCCGCCCTCCTCAGACAGGTTACTCACTCACACAAAACATTCCAGCGTCACTCGGAGAGGCATCTTCGGGCAACCAGCTACAAGACGCCCTGAACCCTTCTTCGCGTATGTCCCTAGCCTATGATCACTTCAGCCGTAACCATGGAGCATCTTCATTATTTAACGGGATGCTTGGGTCAGTTCTCACTGTGAAGGGCGGAATTTCATCAAACTTATCATAATCTGCTGACATGTCTGTCTTGTCCTCGACTCCCACGATGTTTCTTTTCCCTGAAAGAACTACGTGACGCTTTGGCTCATCGTCTGATGTATTCGTTTGCTTTTTTTTTTCTTTTTTTGGTCTGGAGGACATGTCCTTCACATAGAAAACCTGAGCCACATCATTGGCTAGGACGAATGGTTCGTTCTTGTAACAACCAAGATTCTTGAGATCCACTGTTGTCATCCCGTACAGCTGGTCTACCTTTATCCCTTCTCCATTCATGTTGACCCAACTGCACCGAAACAAAGGGACCTTAAAAGTAGGTCCATAGTCAAGTTCCCATATCTCCTCTATGCGACCATAGTATGTGTCCTTTTGCCCATCGTCGTTTGTTGCATCAAAGCGGACACCACTGTTCTGGTTGGTGCTCTTTTTATCTTGGGCGATCGTGTAAAATGTATTCCCATTTATCTCGTACCCTTGGAAATTCAATACAGTCGAAGATGGTGACGCGGCCAACAAGTAGAGCTGATCTCCGACAGTGGTGTCATTCATGAGCTGTAATCGCAACCAACTGCCGAAGGTCTCCATGTGTTTTTCTTTAATCCAGGAGTCATCCTTCCCCGGGTTCTTGGAGCGTACATAATTCTTGTGTTCCTCGATATACGGAGCCACGAAGGTGGAACTTTGTAGAACTGTGTAGTGTGCTTGAGTTAAAGAATGCCCGTCCCTACATATCAGTGCTTTCTTTCCTAGCGTGCCTTTTCCACTCAGTCTCCCCTCATGCCGCGATTCAGGAACACCAATCGGCTTAAGGTCAGGAATAAAGTCAACACAGAACTCAATGACCTCTTCTGTTCCATAGCCCCTTGAGATGCTTCCTTCTGGCCTAGCACGGTTATGAACATATTTCTTCAAGACTCCCATGAACCTCTCGAAGGGGAACATATTGTGTAGAAATACAGGACCGAGAATGGCAATCTCGTCGACTAGGTGAACCAGGAGATGCGTCATAATATTGAAGAATGATGGGGGGAACACCAACTCGAAGCTGACAAGACATTGGACCACAGCCTTCTGTAAACTTGGTAGAGTTACTGGATCGATGACCTTCTGAGATATTGCATTGAGGAATGCACATAGCTTCACAATGGGTACTCGAACATTTTCCGGTAGAAGCCCCCTCAATGCAACCGGAAGCAACTGCGTCATAATCACGTGGCAATCATGAGACTTCAGGTTCTGGAATTTTTTCTCTGCCATATTTATTATTCCCTTTATATTTGACGAGAAGCCAGCCGGGACCTTGATACTGCTCAGGCATTCAAAAAAGATTTCCTTCTCTGCTTTGGTAAGAGCGTAGCTGCTTAAGTATTGACGCCCTTTATCCGTCTGCTTGTTGTATGGGTCTTTCATACGTTGCTGGTCTGCCCGTGCTTCCGGTGTATCTTTTGTCTTCCCATACACGCCCAGGAAGCCTAGCAGGTTCACGCAAAGATTCTTCGTCACGTGCATCACGTCGATTGAAGACCGGACCTCTAGGACTTTCCAATAGGGTAGCTCCCAGAATATAGAGCACTTCTTCCATATGGGTACGTGGTTGTCAGCGTCATTCGGAACAGATAGACTGCCAGGACCCTTTCCAAAGATTACTTCTAAATCCTTGACCATGTCATATATAACATCACCATCAGGGAGGTTAGGCTTCTTCCGGCGATCTGCCTCACCGTTGAAATGCTTGCCGGGCTTTCTTACGGCATGACTGTTCGGAAGAAATCGACGATGCCCCAGGTACACATTCTTGTTTCCCAAATGTATACTTTCAGTCTTATCTAAACAGTGCGTGCATGCATTGTATCCCTTGTTTGACTGTCCTGAAATGTTACTAAGAGCAGGCCAATCATTGATGGTTACGAACAGCAACGCTCGTAGGTCAAATTCCTGTTGTTTGTGCTCATCCCACACACGTACACCTGGTTCGGACCACAACTGCAAAAGTTCATCAACTAATGGCCTTAGGTACACATCAATGTCGTTGCCGGGTTGCTTCGGGCCTTGGATGAGCACTGGCATCATAATGAACTTCCGCTTCATGCACAACCAAGGAGGAAGGTTGTAGATACATAGAGTCACGGGCCAAGTGCTATGACTGGAGCTCTGCTCCCCAAAAGGATTAAAGCCATCTGTACTTAGACCAAATCTTAAGTTCCTTGCGTCATCTGAAAATGTCGGGAACTCTCTGTCGATTTTTCTCCACTGGGACCCATCGGCGGGGTGTCTCAACTTCCCGTCTTTCTTACGCTCTTCTTTGTGCCATCGCAACAACCTGGCATGCTCTTTGTTTCTGAACAGACGTTTCAACCGTGGTATTATAGGAGCATACCACATCACCTTAGCAGGAACCCTCTTCCGGGGGGGCTCGTCATCGCCCTCAACATCACCAGGGTCATCTTGTCTTATCTTGTACCGCAGTGCATTGCATACCGGGCATTTATCCATGTTCTCGTACTCACCGCGGTACAGGATGCAGTCATTAATGCATGCATGTATCTTCTGCACATCTAATCCTAGAGGGCAGATAGCCTTCTTTGCTTCGTATGTAGTCTCGGGCAATTCGTTATCCTTTGGAAGCTTCGGCTTCATTATTTTCAGTAACTTCTCAAATCCCTTGTCAGAACAACCAGTCTCTGCCTTCCATTTCAGCAGTTCCAGTGTGGTACCGAGCTTTGTGCTGCCATCTTCGCAGTTTGGGTACAGCAACTTTTTGTGATCCTCAAGCATGGCCTCCAACTTTAGCTTCTCCTTTTCTGTATCGCATTCTCGCTTTGCATCAGAAATGACCCCACCAAGACCATCAGCGGGCTCATCTGATGCCCGATGTTCACCTCTTTCTTCTTCAACGTCTTCCATAACAGTATCACCGCATTCCTCAGGGAACATAGGATAGTTGTCATCATCCTCTCTTCTTCATTGTCTTCCATCGTAACCCCTCTTTCTCCGTGCTTGGTCCAACAATTATAGCTGGGCATGAAACCTTTCCGAATCACGTGGTCTTGAATGGTTCTCGGGTCAGAGTACTCCCTGACGTTCCGACACTTCTCACATGGACAAGGCATAAAATTATTCACTTTGTTTGCCTCAGCCACATCGAGAAATTTATGCAGGCCTGCAATAAACTCGGAACTGCGTCGTTCGCCGTACATCCATCGCATCCGTGCATCCATCTGCATCATATATATAATTAAGTTTATCAAATACCATTACAATAACATCTTGAATAGTGAAATGACCACCGTACATCGACACGTGCAATATTTCTGTATCAATTACAGACGAAAAGGATAAAGTTGCTAACCTCGGCCGAGGATATCATTTTGTGTGAACTTAAGTGTGGGTCGGGCATTTCATCGAACACATCTTGTGCGTGGCAAAGGAAAAAAAATAGCACCCACTTCCCACCAATCCAAGAGAAAAAAATTAGAGGAGAGAAGGGGGTGGGGGTTATTTATAGGCAGGGAGGGGTATTGGTCCCGGTTCTTGGCACGAACCGGGACCAAAGCTCCGCGCCTGCCAAGAACCGGGACCAATACCTTCAATCGAACCGGGACCAATGGTCCACGGGGCCGTGGCAACTCGAACCGGGACCAGTGCCAGGCACTGGTCCCGGTTTTTACCTAAACCGGGGCTAATGGCTGGGGCGGCCCTGCACCAAAGATGATTTTTCTACTAGTGGTAGTACTCTACACCGAATTATACCTCTCTCTTGAACGTCACCGTGGGTTTTTTCGCCGCATATAAACACGTAACCGACTCGAGGGAGAGGTCATCGTTCCTGCCTAAGATTAACAGGTCCAACAAGTGATTTACTCCCTCCGGTCCTTAAAAATGTACAAGGCAAACAAGCACGTACAATAAATTAGCACAACTGGCGACAGTATTCGAATAGGAGGGAGTATATTTTTTGTTGGTGATTAATAATAGGTTGCTATATCTTTTCGAACAAAAGTCGAGTGGATCGTCCACGAGCAAGGAACTAGACCTGCCACGTTGCTTTGCTACCTCACATGCTCACCATCCCAAAGCAACAAAAAACCATGTCCTCGCGTGTCCAAACCCATGGCTGCTCAACTTGGTGGCCGATACGAGCAGAAAGCAAAAGAAGGCAGCGTATCTCCGTGCGATCCTGTGCAAATCAGTCACGTGGCCGCGCGCGGCGCTTTACTCGTCTTCCGCCGTTCAGCCTTTTTTTTTTAATTTTTCATACTTGTATTCATACGTAGAGGACAGTACAAGGCCAGATACAAGCAAAGAAAAAATGAAGAGGATACAAAGGACGCCACTGCTGCGTCACTCCTTCTTCCAGCTCGAGATCCTCCAGCACGCGCAGCCTCCACCGCCATCGACGACGAAGACAGCAACCGCCTGGAGCCCTCTCCCATGGAACGGAAGAGCTCCTAGTCCAACGACGTTAAAGAGCCGCAACATCCACCAGCTTCGACGAGCTGGATCTGCAGACGAAGAAGGTCCATCGGCCGGGGACGCGCCCCGAGCACCTTCCGACCCGGATCTGGGACCAGCGCCACCCCATCTCAGCAGAGATGGCCAGATCCACCACCTGCACACCGCACCCCCACACAGCAGCCGCCTCGCACCTCCTCCACCGGCCTTCTGTACACTCGTCACCGGACTGCCGCCGAAGCCGGAGAAAAGAGCAGCAGAACGGGGACGAACCTGCAGCTCGAGAGCATCGTCGAGGACGACGCCGAAGAGGGGAAGCTGCAGAGCTCCAAAACGACGACGCCGGCCACCCCGCCTCAGCCGTGCCGCCCAAAAGCTCCTTATCTACACGCCGGAGCGCCGATCTGAGGATTCCCCATCCTCCGCCGCCGGAGCGGCCGGCGGAGGGTGAGAAATCCCCAGATACGCCGGCGGCCGCTGGGGATCGCCGAGTCGCCTCCGCAGTCGCCTCTGTGCACTGTAGAGAAAGAGAGGGTTCCAGAAATAGACGAGTGTAGTACTCCCCGCCGTTCAGCCTAGCTACACGGCTGATCTGGGCTAAACTGCTACAGTAGTAGAGGCCAGGCCACCGTGGAAGAATAGTACTGCAAAGACACTGTACTCATTTGATTTCTAGTAGGACGTAGGAGTAAACACTCTAAGACCGATATCTTGAGGACATCTGCTCCATGCTACAGAGGTACCTGAATCCTTTTATATATATAGATGAAGATCTGGGTAGCACGTACTTTGGTAAATGCCGGATCTAAAAGCTGGTATGTGCGGTGTTATTTTTACTTTTTTTATGGTGTACTTTAGGCGGGGTGTAGTGTTGATTGGAAATTTGGAAACGCCTGTCGTTAAAGGCTGGCAGATGGATTCTCACCATCTGCTGCATGCATGCGTCGATCGAGCGGCGGGCGATGGAATGAGATGAGATGAAGGCGTGGACGACGCACACTCATCAAAAGCCGGTCAAGATACGGGAGGGGATCGTCTTTCTTTTGGTTCGGAGTTGATCTCCTCTCGAAAGCTTCCATGGATTGGCTCGGCTGTACTTCTTCTTCCAGCTAGCCAGCTAGTAGCTTTAAAGAATTTCGCTCCAAAGTTCACTGCACATGGCACGCATGATGAATTGAAATCAGGATCGCTTTTCCTCGTAGAATTTCGGATCAAAGTGAGAGCGAGAGAGAGAGATTGCTTAACAGAGGACTCTGTTCTGTTCTTCTCATTCATTTCTTGTCTTCTGTTTAAGCTTAATTAGGAGTAGTAGGTCAGTAGGATGTTGAGTCGGTGAGTGGCGGCTGCCTAGTTGATCTGTGGGCGGCCATGCACGATCGACTAATCTGACACAGCCGGTGATGGATGATGGTGCGTGAGTCGTGACGCGCCCCGCCCCCCGGAATTGTTTGTTCCCGCGCGACAGCATGGACATGGATCCTTCTCCCTCTCTCCTATCCTCCTCGATCGGTCTCCCCCCTTTCTCACCTTGTCATTCGCGCGCTGTCTCTCTCCTATAAATACTGCCTCGCCCGCCACACCATAACGCCAAAAACACACAGCTCCTCGATCAGCTACTCGTAATAACGAGAAAGAAACCGAGGAATTATCCACATAAACAGAGGATCGTCGCTGGAACTGGCAATGATGGCGCGGTGCTTGGTGTTCGTTATCTTCCAAATCTACTGCCTCATCTCCACCGTCGGGCTGCCGCTGCCGCTGGAGCCCGCTCCGGAGCTCCTGCAGCTGGGCCTCGGCGGCGACGTGGGCGGCGGGCGGCTCAGCGTCGACCGGGCCGACCTCCGGGAGGCGTCCGGCGATTTCGGGGGCTTCACCCGCGCGGAGCCGCTGGCCGTGTACCACCCGCGCGGCGCCGACGACGTGGCCGCGCTGGTCCGTGCGGCGTACACCTCCGGCCTCCGCGTGTCGGCGCGCGGGCACGGGCATTCCATCAGCGGGCAGGCGCAGGCGCCCGGCGGGGTGGTCGTGGCCATGAGCCGCCACGGGGGCGACGACGACGGAGGACGAGGAAACCGCGGGCATTGCCGGCGTACTCGGCGGCGCTGGGCGGGTGGTACGTGGACGTGTGGGGCGGCGAGCTGTGGGTGGACGTGCTCAACTGGACGCTGGCGCACGGCGGGCTGGCGCCGCGGTCGTGGACGGACTACCTCTACCTCTCCGTGGGCGGCACCCTCTCCAACGCGGGGATCAGCGGGCAGGCCTTCCACCACGGGCCCCAGATCAGCAACGTCTACGAGCTCGACGTCGTCACGGGCAAGGGGGAGACGGTGACCTGCTCGGAGAAGACCAACCCGGAGCTGTTCTTCGGCGCGCTGGGCGGGCTGGGGCAGCTCGGGATCATCACGCGCGCTCGCATCGCCCTCGAGCTTGCTCCCCGCAAGGTAACAACACTCTCTATCCGACGAGCTCCCCATGCCATCGGCTCTCACACGCATCATCATCCCATTTTTTAAGCAACTTTGTTTTAGTTAGTTAGTTAATCCACCTGCATGCCCGCTGTGGTAGAGGATCGAGTATCTCGTGCGCCTTTCACTTTCCATCTCCACACGGGAGGGGACGCGATATCCATCTTGTTCTTTCTGTGTCACCGCCCTCGTTTTCCGACATAGTTTCAATGGCCCAATGGGGAACTCAACACTAGCCATGCAAGTGGCAGGCGCCCCGGTTCGCGCGGAGTGCTTGCGATGCGACCTCCATTGTTAGGTCACACAAAATATTAACACATGTCAACCAACCGATAGAGATGCCGATAAGCCTAAACCAAAACGTGTTGGCTAATTATAGCTTACGGGCTAGACGACACGTATGTTTCTTATCTTTTGCTTCAACAGTTTTAGAGCTAGCGGTCTTTTCGGTAGCACTAGCACTACCTCTGTTTCTAGATGTAAGATGTTTTGGTAGCTCAAGTTGAGCTAACTAAACGTCTTATATTTAGATCAGATGTACACACATTAGCGTTCAAAGTCCACCCTCGAAAAGTCTCGACAAAACATTATCAGTAGTTTATGCGTCTGGTCAGGTGGTCCAGCCGCCCACGTTGGTTGGGATCCATGGTCGACCAACTTGTGTAGTCTTGCTGACCAATTCAGTCTTGTATTTGTAGAGCACTAGAAAACACTACGCGATCTCTCACAAGATCCTATACACATTCTCCCCGACGAAGCTTAATAATAAGCTGACTGAATCCACGCTAATTACTTATTAGGCCGTACGCGATCAAGGCTGATTCAGCAGCATCATCAGCACGACAGCTCCTTGGCCAATGATTTCTAATCACGCGCACGTTGGTTCGTTTGTTTGCTGCAGGTTCGCTGGATCCGGGCGCTCTACTCCAACTTCACCGAGTTCACCGCGGACCAGGAGCGGCTCATCTCACAGCACGGCGGCCGCCGGTTCGACTACGTGGAAGGCTTCGTGGTCGCCGCCGAGGGCCTCATCAACAACTGGAGGTCCTCCTTCTTCTCGCCGCAGAACCCGGTGAAGCTCACCTCGCTCAAGCAGCACACCGGCGTGCTCTACTGCCTCGAGGTCACCAAGAACTACGACGACTCCACCGCAGCCACCGTTGATCAGGTCTGTCCTGTCGTCCTCGCCGCCTTTCCCTGTCTGTCGATGGATCCAATAATGCTGCATTTCTCCTGACCTTCACATTTGTTTAATTATGACGGTATTTCTTAATTCCAAACTTAGTATACTACTACCGTTCTGCTGATCAGGGATCCTGAGCCAATCATTGGGTCGTATATGTTTTCATCTAGTTATGGGCGGTTTAGTCTTCTCTTATATAGTGTAGCACTACATAATTATTGGAGGCCACTCCTGTAGATCATTAGTATACGATGACGCCCACATGCAGGGCACACTGGATATCTTGCCATACGTAACACTAGATCCTGCAATTCCGTTAGCTAAGCATTCCCACTTATCGACCACCAGACTTGATAGTTTTCTAATAAAACCTTGTTAAATAATATTGCAGGATGTGGACGCGCTGCTGGGCGACCTGAACTTCCTCCCGGGCACGGTGTTCACGACCGATCTGCCGTACGTGGACTTCCTGGACCGCGTACACAAGGCGGAGCTGAAGCTTCGCGGCAAGGGCATGTGGGAGGTGCCGCACCCGTGGCTGAACCTCTTCGTGCCGGCGTCCCGCATCGCCGACTTCGACCGCGCCGTCTTCCGCGGCATCCTCGGCAGCCGCACCTCCGGCGGGCCCATCCTCATCTACCCCATGAACAAGCACAAGTGAGTCAACGCAGGCAGCTACTGGTTTCCATTCTATGAACAGTTTAAGTCAACCAATCGGCCAATCCATATGTAGTAACCACGAGTAAGTAAGTAAGTTGACCAGTTCGATGCACGACTAGAGCTCATCACCGCCCTCCATATGCAGCTAGGGCGGCTCATCACCGCCCACGCATGATCCACCTTGACCTTGCATATGCGACAGGCGCACGCACACGATCATGCCGTCATGTTCCAGGGCGGGCGCCGTCCTCCCGAAATATTCAATCGATCTCACATGCGACACAACACTGCTTAATCAGGTGGTGGGCACTAGATTAATACTATAAGGCACAAGTCGTTGCTTAATCAGTTTCCCGATTGTCGTCACCTTCGCCGGGGATCCGGTGATCGGTGAATGGCCGCAGACATATCGCGCACTGGGGTGACAGCCTCTATTCTGAATTTCTTTAAGCTAACTAGTGGTGCCGTCATGGCAATGACATGCCAGCAATTAGCCGGACACCAGTCTGATTCCCGGCCTGCGCCGACCAGTTATTCTAATCCTCCTCCACACCACACCACACGGCCGCCTATAAACGGCAGTGCGGCACAGTCAGAATTTGCTTTCCGGTCTAGTGGCCTGAACTGAATGCCAGATGCGTTGTCACTTTCACATGCTCGACGACGCACCAGAATCGGCGGTTGCGGCGCCCAATCTCTTTTTAACCGATCATCAACTCAAACTGCTGCTTTTCCTACTCTGCTCCAACCTTTCGACGATCTCCTGTTGTAAAAGTGGAACTAAAATTCTGATGGAGAGATGTTCACTTTGTGTCGTGCAGGTGGGATCCGAGGAGCTCAGTGGTGACGCCGGACGAGGACGTGTTCTACCTGGTGGCGTTCCTCCGGTCGGCGCTTCCCGGCGCGCCGCAGAGCTTGGAGGCGCTGGCGCGGCAGAACCGCCAGATCCTCGACTTCTGCGCCGAGGCCGGGATCGGGGCCAAGCAGTACCTGCCCAACCACAAGTCCCAGTCCGAGTGGGAGGCCCATTTCGGCCCGGCGAGATGGGCGCGGTTCGCTGGCCTAAAGGCCGAGTTCGATCCAAGGGCCATGCTGGCCACCGGGCAGGGCATCTTCCCGCCGACGGCAGGCTCGCAGCCGCTCCTGTCCGATTCTTGATCGAGACTACTTATATACTAATGGTAGCTAGCTAGGCGTATGTAATTGGAGATCAGAGAAGAAGATCGATTAGGTAATTAGTTTGACGATGTAAATATAGCTACTGAACTTACCCGATCCAATTTGGTTGGTTAATTATGTACAGAGGAATGCGTCGTCGTATTCAGCATTCATGCAGCTAGCTGATACACAGAGGATTGCCTCGCCGTGTTCAAAGTTAAGCTGTACTACTTCTTGTTAATTTATAGTAGTCCCTCCGTCCCAAAATAACTGTCTTAGATTTGTCAAAAAGTAGATGTATCTAGACATGAAACAAGTATAGATACATTCACTTTTATACAACTTTGAGACACTTATTTTAGTACAGAGGGAGTACTACACAACTGTTACACGCTAACAAGTAATACTACACAACACTTTGGCTATTCGCAAGTAGTGGCACGCTGTCGTCGCCACGTACGCAACTCTGCACGAGAAAAAAAATCTTTTTTTTAAATGGCACGAGAACAATTTCTGTCATTGACATTACAATAAGATCCTTGGCGGTAGAAGTTCATCGTGTAAGTGACCATGGAGACGCAGGGTAAACATCAGATGGCCTACTCCTAAACAGCGTGCTTTTACGTGTCCCCCATTGGTGGGGAATAATGGAAAGATGACACATAAATGCCAAAAACCACACAATCACGTGCTAGACAAGGACGTCTTTTGCGGCAACAATCACTAACACGGCCTGGCTCATCCTGTTAGACTTAAAACAATACATCAACTACCTTATCATGAATGATAACAATCTAGAACACATAATTAGTTCTAAAAGAGAGGGGTAGACGGTCATTACGAAGTCCAACATTGGTGGCCATCGACGCCTGCTCAATGAAGGCGAGATTCAGGGTTGATGTAGTCGAAGTAGTCGTAGCAGATGTCGAAGACGATATCTCTAGATCGCGTTGTGGCCTTCAGCTCTCCACCGACACTAGCCTGGCACAACACGACGAGGTT
Organism: Poa pratensis; assembly: GCA_947311845.1. Taxonomy (NCBI): domain Eukaryota; kingdom Viridiplantae; phylum Streptophyta; class Magnoliopsida; order Poales; family Poaceae; genus Poa; species Poa pratensis. The sequence goes on from CAMZMU010000055.1 coordinate 21,895,585, forward strand.
CCAACCTTCCCATGCCGACAACATGCTCACGAAAAATACTGGGTGTAGGCCTTTCGTTACCGATCCACAAGCATATGAGTCATACTTGTATGTTTACCCTCAATTGTCTGATCATATATTCTATCTTCCACAACACGGTACTTAATGTCAATGTGCTTGGCAGGAGCACTTGACTTGTTGTTACTCGTATAGAAAACCGCGGGTTCATTGTCGCAGTACCACAAGTGGTCTTGAAATGTTGTCAACCACTTTGAGGCCGAGAATGAAATTATTTAGCCATACAGCCTTCCCGATGGCCTCATAACATGCTACAAATTCTGCCTGCATCGTAGACAAAGCAGTTATTGTTTGTTTTGAGATTATCCACGATATAGCTCCTCCGGCAAGTGTCAACACATAACCTGACGTGGATTTGTTACTGTCCACACAATCGACATAATCAACACCTGATATGAATATCAGACCCGTGATACGTAAGCATGTAATCTTGTACCTTGTATTAACACAAGACTTTCTTTGCGGCCTTCAACTGGTCTAGTCCTTGATTTGATTGGAATCAACCAAGCATTCCCGTTTCAAAAGCCAAGTCAGGGCGCATACAGACTTGCGCATATATGATACATCCGACAGCTAAAGCATAAAGAACCGACTTCATCTGATCAGTTGTTATTTGGTTCCCTGGATATTGAAATGTCCCAAACATATCGCCCTTGACTATAGGAGCGGGTGAGGGAGAAATTTATGCATAATGTATTTCTTCAGTACTCGCTCAAAGGATGACTTTTGGGATAGTCCTAGCATCCCCTTTGACCCATGTCGATATCTTCAGACCTTGGTTATATATGTGTGCCCACTCCCCAGCTTCCAGGTGCAACCCGCACATGAACCGCAGAGTAGCAGCAAAACGACGTTTGGCATTAGCTTTACCTTGCAATGAACCCAAAAGAAGTAGGTCTCACCAGCTGGGAATGAACGACGACAAGGGCAGGAAACATAACACTGATCACGGCTATCACAATTTTTATGCACTGGAGGGCGGCCCGTAGCTGCCGCCGCGAAGTGCAACAACATGCAAGAAGACACTCCTGTTGGTGACCTAGCCGCAACTATACCTCTATAGTTGACCCCTCCTTTGAATAATGTTTTGACCCCTCGAGGAGGCAGTGTGTGTGTGGTGTAGTGTACTTGACCCACCATTTGAATAAATGGATTCGAGCTTTGTTCTACTTCAAAATTAATGAGCTTTACTGTATATCGGGGGGGGGGGGGGGGGGGGGGCACCTACCCATTGATATTTAGCCTATAAACTATTGCAAAGTTACCCATTAGACCCCAAATTTCACAAATTACTCCCTAATGTCATGTCATACTAAAGCCATCATAAATATGTATTTCTATAATAATTTGGCTGTTAGGCCTATAACGATGAAAGTTTCTTAGCATACTTTTGTAGGTATTTTGCTAATGTGTCAGAGTAACTAATGGAGAGAGATGGTGAGGTTGTAGTTTAGATAACATATAACCTTTGCAAGTGGCTTAGCGAAAGAAGTTGCTAGCCCAATAAAATGTATGTACGGTCTCAAATTATTAGGTCTAGATACAACTCATAACAAACAATGCATTGGACTAGTTGTTTCGTAAATTTTTATTTCTCTTATGCTAACGTGCTATTGATGGTGTTGACATAGGACTTTGGTGTAGTTACATAGGACATAGGTAGGCTCCATTGAATATTTAAATATTATGGTTCCATGTGCATGTCCAGTTTTGGGCTTGCATGCATGACCGAAAAGATATGCATCGCTGGTTCAAGCCCTTGCATGCGGCTAGAAGGTACTCCCACTGCCATGCCATCAAAGAGTGAACTTCTAACATTTTTGGTAAGTCAAACTTTTTCAATTTTTAATATTTACACAAAAAGGCCCCAACATTTAGGCCACTAAACTAGGAGATCATAATGAAATATATTATATTATAGAAATGTTTTTTTTTCACAAATAGTTTTATATTTTTGTGTAAACTTAGTCAAAGTTTAAAATAGTTTTACTCTTGAAAAAATCAAGCAAGGTAGATATAGGTAAAGAAAGCATAAGATAACAAAACATGTGTTGGGTGTATGTGTGATCGTAGCATGAAGATTGTTTACGTTTTAGCTAGATGGGAAGGTTCTGCATCAGGTTTACGACTGTCACGAGATGCAATGTTTATAGAGACGCTTTCAAAGTCCCAACTGGAAAATATTACCTGCTAGATGTCGGATACACAAATGGTCCGGGTTTCCTTGCTCCATTCAAGAGCACGCGGGTATGACTTGAAAGAGTGTGCTTGCTGTAAGAAATAATCCACAAACTCCATAAGAGCTCTATAACCTTTGACATGCATCTGCAAGGAATATAGTTGAGAGGATGTTTGCTTTCATAAAAATAAGATGGGGTATTCTTTGGACTAAATCCTTCTTTGGAATAGGAAATCAGGTATCATATATGTTAATTACGTACATTTGTTGGGTTCTTTTGGATTTGTATTAACATATCATCTTAACCTAATGGCAGATTTGAGTCATCATTGTGTGTTGTGTCTTGCATAACTTCCTAGCTGACAGGCAAAGAGAGATGGACGACTTAATGTTACTTGAAGTGGATAGCGTCTAGATAAAGGGCGCTCTGGCCGTGGAAGCCGACCACCTTCCCTTGCGTCGTGGCGAAGGTGAAGTACGTCCCTACCTCGTCGCCGAACGACCCGTACTTGCCACGGCTACTGACGACGGTGATCGATCTCAGCACCCTCGGACCTTCCCCTGTGCAGGTGTTGTAGTAGCCGTATATGCAGATCAGCACCTCGTGTCGGTAGTCCAGCTTCATCTGCACACCCATTTGAGAGATGTCATTACTAAAGCTTAATCCATGCAAAAGATAAATTGCCAATCGGACAAGCTTAATGTGAAGTTGACAAGTGGAATGAGCAGCTCTGCTATACTCTGCTCTGATGTGCTCACCCTGTGTGTGATCTGGCCACCGTTGCCGTGCCTAGTAGACCAGATGGACTGCCCGCTCCTGTCGTACTCGATCTATATGGAGCCGATGAAATCGTTTCTCATGATGTAGATTTGCTTCACTCCCTTGTAGACGCCATCATCCCATGGCTTGCCTCCTTCCCCTCCCTATGGCCCCGGCCCTATCGGTATCGGCTCTTTCACCACGCCATACGTAACCTGCAACCTTGGTCCAAAATTCAGACCATTAGTTCTTGTCTCAGTCACACTGCTTCTCGCATAATCATCACAAACATTCTTCACTTGAGAAATTATTGGTGTTAGAGTTACCTCGTCTCCGATGTCCCTCGTCGGCAATGCGAGCGCGCCAGTCTGCCATGACAGGCTCGTGTCGGCGTCTTTCTGCGACAACACCTTCCCTTCTAGAACATGGACACCGATGTTGTCAACGTACCACCCTTCCCTTCCGTGAAACCCCACGATCCTTCCCTCGGTCAGGCAGCTGGAGAAGAACGTGTCGTGCTCGTCCCCGAACGGTCCATGGCTCTTCTTCGTCGTGTGGAACGTGATGGACTTGATCACCTTCGGGCCCATGATCATCATCGGGCCTAAGTACCCGGTGACGTGCGTCAAGATCTATGATGGGAAGTCGAATATGATCTGCCAAAACAAGAACTCCATGTCACTGGTCTAGGTATCCCTAACCTGCAGGACCTTAACCTCTGCATGATAGGGTCCTGGGTGAAGAGGGAAGGTTCCATTTGGAAGAAAGTAATAGACGCTAAGTATAACACTAAGAGTCCGAACATTCTCTGTTGTGTTGACCCTCATCCTTCCATGTTTTGGAAATGAGTGATGTGGGCAACGCAAGCTGTCAAAATAGGGTATAGGTGGAAGGTAGGCAATGGTAAATTAGTTTAGTTTTGGGAAGACATTTGGTTTGGAAACTCGCCTCTGTCGACTCAATTCTGGGATATATATGTGGTTTCTAATCAGCATACCCAAACCGTGGCTGAACTCTGGTATGGTACCCAACTTACATGTGATTTTAGGAGAACTTTCACAAAGGACATGATGCTGCAGTGGTTGGAGGTTGTTGGTATTGCTAGTTCTTTAGTTCTCTCTGATGAGGAAGTTCAATTGATTTGGCGGCACGAAACCAATGGGGTTTACTCGTCCAAGTCAATGTATGCCCTGGTCAACTTCAGAGGGTGAAACCTGTCTATTTACCAGTGGTTTGGGAACTCAAAGTACCGCCCATGATACATATCTTCATGTGGCTGTTTTCCCAAAACAAAATTATGACTAGGGATAACCTGCGTAGAAGGGGAATGTATAAACCTTTAGAGTGTGATCTGTGTAAGGAAATCGAGTCAGTGTACCACTTGTTCTTTGAGTGTATAGTTGCTAAGAACATGTGGGATTTATTGAAGCAAGTTTTAGATGTTGACATTACTAACTTTGAATCTCTTGCTTCTAAATGGCTCTGTAATACTAGGTTTATGCATTTAAACATAGTTACTGCTGTTGTCCTTTGGGGCATCTGGAATAATAGAAATAACATAGTGTTTAACCATTGGATCTGGATCAATATGAAACAGGTGTGGCGTATGACACTGTCTTATTTGAAGCTCTGGACAATCCCTCTAAAAGAACATGCAGGAGGAAATCTGGAACAGTTCACAAATCTTCTGCTCGCAATACTAAAAGCTCCTTTGGCCATCGAACCCGGCTGAGGTGTGTGGACTTCAGCTGGATCAGCACTTGGTCAACGACCGCTACATCTGCGTATGGTGGCAGGGCGACGGTGGACTACCTGAAGCAGCACCCGGAGGAGAGCGACGCCATTCACGTGGTCATGTGAAGTTGGTGCTGTGCTGAGAAGAAAAAAGAGGAGTCACCACCATCCCCCCTCGACGTCGTCTGCGCCTTTAAGTTCTAGATAGTTTTACTTGTGTTTTGGCATGCTGATGCTTGGGTTGTAAGGAAAACTTCTAGTTAGTCTCTCTGCTGCTGGCAGTGGCCGGAGCTGGTTGTTTTTGGTAGTCTGAGAACTGCGTTTAGCCCCTGGCAGTCTCCCCCTCGGTGCTTTTGCTTTGCTTATGTTTGTATGAACCCATATGGTTTCTTTATCTTAATGGAACCGGGGATACTTCCCTGTGAATCTAAAAAAAAAAGAACTCCATGTCACCACTCACTCAACAGGCCTGAAACTGAAGTTGTGGAGCTAAACAGATCATGTTACCTTTTCGGGTCTCGCCGCCCCGCTGGAGCCGCGTTTGTCACCCCATATCGCCTGCCCGTTCCGGTCGTAGAGGACCTTCATGGAGGATATCCCTAGCCCTCGCGTGATGGTGATCTGCCTGACGCGGGTATACTTACTTCCAGTTACGCTGTTTTGTTGACATCAAGAGGTTCACCTTGTATCTCAAGAACTCTGTCATCATTTCATACCACAGATGGCACATTCTCTGTTATGAAAATATGTTAATGAGTTGTTCTTATACATAATCATGCATGAGAACCAAAGCCTAATAAAGTTTTTGTGCAAATGTTGTGCAAAGGACAAGCTAGAAAAATCGACTCATGCATCAAGGAAATCGTTCTTTCAACAAGCATGACTTATTGATCATCTATATCATCAAAGTATAATATCTGCCAAAATGTATGTGAAAGCACCTAAGGAAATGCACTCCCATGCTTCAAGCATGATCTCATGAAAAGGCAAAGAAGTTATCAGTGATACCAAAAGTTTCCAAGAAATTATGTAAGAGAAACTACTCAGCATCCTTTAAGAATCTTTGAAAAAAAATAGATACATCAGAAACCACCCTGGAAAATTTGACGGCCACCGCCTTCCTCAGCCCAGCTGCAACGTCTTCGACCTGTACATATGCATGTCGTCAAGTACATGTCCTGAACTGCGATACATCTGTACTAGTATTAAAAGAGCAAATTGTGTTGATACATTAAATCTGAGCCATTCAATATTTGGCCAACGGTTTAGATTGCTCAAATGTTTGACAACTCAACACACCTTTTAGTTTAGTGATAATTACGTGCATTGCCACAGATAAAACACGAAACGATTCTTTTTGATTCACCGGCGACACTCTCGACGCCGCAGCCTCCACATCGACGTCCGAAGGCAGCCTCCCTGCGAATCCCCGCCGATCGATCCTCCATGCCGCCGTGCCACTCGAGACTCACCCTTTCGCACCGTGCGAGACCGACGACGCCGACCTACAGCCTCAACACCGCCGTTCGCACAGAGACCGACGCCGCCACGTCACGCTGAGACCGACGCGGCCGACCTACAGCCTGCCCCCGCCGCGCCGCGCGAGGCCTATCGTTGTGACGTATCCTGCACCCCTCGCATCTCCTCCCATCTCTCCCAACGGTGTCCCCCTTCCTCTTCCATGGCGCCCGTCCACATCTCCTCTCTGCCCCCGACACCCCGATCCCTCGCCGCCCTGCACGTCGGCGCCTCCCTGCCCGGCACAACGACGCCACCGCCCTCGAGTTGGGCAACCAAAGTGCACAAATCCGTCATCTCCCTCGAGTACGGCGGCCGAGCAGGCAAATCAACGGCAGCACGTTGACATCGGTAACCGATTAGATCTTGTTTGTTTTTGTGCTCTCCAAATGCTAGAATAAATTCCCAGCGATCGATTTTGTTTCTTTTCCTATGTCTGACTGTGCAGACCTTGCAGGGCGAGTAATCAGGAGTTAGGTTAGATCGTGAGAAGCCTCCAATTAATCATGTAACACCAGTGGTTGATCAGATCTCAGGTAGGCAACACGCTCTATTTTCTTCTAATCTGGTGGAAAGCTGCTCAATGTGCTGATTGTGTCGCATCACCACATGCTACCACCGATGGTATAACCATGAACGGTTCAATTGAATGCGTGGTAGGGGTCTATAACTAACTTGATCTTCCGGTTATTGATTTTGCACATAGCTGCACAACTACTATGCTTTCTCCATTGCTCTCAATCGTGTTTGCTAATTCAAGTTCTAGACATGATTCAGTATGTAAATGATCTATTGATCTATTCAGTGTGTAAGTTTCTAGGAACGGGTCAAAGCACATACAGAGCTAAGTTAAGTTTGGTTTAGATTTTTTTTTTTAGTTTAAGGTGGTCGATATCCACCGTTGAATAGATAGAAAATAATTGACCCAGTTTATAAGAAAAACCAGGCCCAAAAACCATACAAACTACAGCGCCCTGTTTATGAGTAAAACAGGGCCAAAAAACCGCACAGACGATGCGACCCGCCGCCCACACGACACAAGTCGACCAAACGCCACAACACACACCACCCTCTCCGGGGCCGCCGCCCCGACGTAGCAACCAGATCGACTTTCGCATTGCCCGGAAACGATCCAGTTATGATCGACGAACCTCTACCCGTGCAGTCTTCATCCAGGTCGCCACCAAAACCAACCTATTCCGGGGCCGCCGCCCCGGCGTAGAAACAGATCGGCAATCGCATTGCCCGAAGGCAATCCAGTCGGGTCGACAAACCTTCTGCCCGCGCAGTCCTCATCCAAGTCGTCACCCAGACCCACGCGAAACAACGGCGCTGCCTCATAGAATCGTCATAGCGTGGGCGACCGAGGCCGCCGCCTCGGCTGATTAATGCATCATCTTACAATGAATATTTGTATTGCTGATGTTCCCAGTAATGTCAATGTATTAATATATGTTCCTTCAATCATGCTTAATATAGTTAGCAGGCAGCCGCTGGATATCTTAGTGACAGAGCAAGGAGTAAATTTTACTACTGATTAGACTCACAGATTGTGTGCACAGGCCTCACGAAGTCCTCTTTTACTTATCCATGTTCTGCTATACTGACAGTACATTACTGAAGTCAAAGATCCCATGGCTACTGCTGTTGATATTGGAGATCATTCTGTGAGTGTCCATTCTAAGAGTTTTTTACTCTACAAAAATGACAGGACACCAAAGAGATATAACAAACACAATCATAGCGTACGTGAATGAAATTCAATGTTTTCTTCTTTCCATTCTAAAATGGGCAATTGACGTAAACATATTCCTTTCAGATTTGTTTTTCATGTCAATTAGTATATATAAACATATTCCTTTCATATTTTTTTCATGTCGATTAGTACATAAAAACATATAAATACCTTAAAACTCATTTAAACTAAACAAATTAAGGATTTTTTTTAATGGAGACGTGCGTTGCACGTGCAACTTTACTAGTGTTTATAAATGCAAGTAAACTACAGTAATTGGTGTGTGAAGCTGAACCGCTCACCACAAAAGAAGTTCTAACAAAGACATATAAATCCATGATTAAATCAAATCCACTCAACAACCACGTCCATGGGCAGCAAGTGCATGTGCCACACTGCTACAAGATCATGGACACTATTTGAAAGTCAGATATTACTCACTTGTAATCACGCCTTTTCTCTCCAATGATAGAAGAAGAGGAACAGAGGTCGTCGATGTAGCTTATGAGACTGTTCTTCCGTAGCATGGCATCTGTTTGTAGGGTGATATTTCCAATGTAAAGGGATTTCTCCCTTGCTCAAAATTCTGTACATAAACCTCTATTTTATCTAATCGGATGGCGGATACGACCGCTTTAAACCTTAAAAAAAAATTCCAATGTCATCTGCATAGAGACGATAAGGCCCTAATATGCATTGAAAGCTTCAGCCTGGAAAGCATGCTGCAAGTTGTTAATTCTTCTAGTAGCGCACACAAACTCTGGATAATAAATTTACAATTTTGATTATTGTATATACCTGTACCATAATTACAAGAGGATCAGACAAGAAATATTACAAATGAACCAACTGAACAAAAGCAAGATTAGATAGTGGGAGTGGACAGCCTCAACCAAGAAAATCTCAATAACAAAATGCTAAATCACAATAGATACATGTATGACGAAGTATCAGGTGAAAACTCCTTTTCAGTGAGAACTTCCATGGTGGTCCATCAGATCAGCAACAAACAATACAGGTCAAAGGTGGGATCTACCGAGCCACGTAAACACTATTTGCAGTTAACCCCTTCTCCTCTAATCCACCGTCACGAAACCATTGACATGTTCGTCTTCAATTTTGTGCCGCCATGGAGAATTGCCATGTGTCGGTCTGTGCGCTCGCGCTGACCTTGAGCCCTCGCCCTCTCCCGGCCCCGAACGGGAGACCTCTCCCTCCGCCCGTTGTGACCCCTTGCCCCAACGAGACGGCGATCAGGAGCTTCCCCCACGCGACGGCTACTCTGCAGCAGCGATGCTTTCCCCATGCGAGTATGCGACGACGACCCAGCAGCCTCGACGGTGTTTCTCCTGTGACGCTCCGGTTCTGCAACATTTTGATATTTTGTTGTTATTGTACCATAATAAATGTGGCAATTTGCTGCTACTGTACCTGTATCTGAAACAATGTGTCATTTGATGTTGTTGTACAGATTTTAATGTAATTCGTGATAACTCTGCGCTGTGTTTCCCTAAAAGATGGTTGATTGGGTACAACAAACAAAGGCATTAGCAAGGCAGACAATCAATTCAAACAGCAACTTCTGCTATTCAGTACACTGAATCAAACAACACGTAAAAATAGTTCAGCCATATCCATGTCAAGACAGTAATTTAGTTTGGACAGAGGGCCTTGTGTCAGATGTTTTAATTGGAAAAGAGCACTAAAATCATCAGAACAATCGCCGTAACTGTTTGATAATCCAAGTGCCATTTCCAAGGGCAAAGAGCAAGAACAGTTCAAACACGATTCATGCTGCCAAACTGAATTTGCATGTAGTTTTTCAACAGTTTCAGTTCCTGTTGGGCCATATTTGTCAGCATGCCTGTTGGGCTAGACGGGCTAGGCTTGCAGCTCGCCTGGGCCGTTTATGACGCTCTCTCGGAAATCACTAGAAAAAGGGTTCCCTTTGCAAAGGGAACCCAGCGGACCGCGGCGTGATGACAAGTGTCAGCATTTCCTGCTTTGGTGGAATATGTGACAAGTGGCAGCATGAGAGAGTTTTGGTGAAATTTCTGCTTCTCCGTGCGGAGGGTTGTATGTGCATTTATTTTTTGATTCGTTTTTAAAAAATGAAATATCTTGAGAGCCGTTTATCCAAATTACGAACCGTTTTCACTTTTGAGCTCCTCGTGTCGAGATCTTCAAAACTAGATCCCATGTTGATAGGTTTCGACGAACTTTTATTTTTGTACTTCCCGTTATATATAGTTGTACAACCTATTATGTGTTGTTATACTCCAACTTCTCTGTATTTTGTACTTACTTTTTTCTATACTTTTGTATGATGAGAGAGAAGGGATAGTGAGGCGGGAGGGCATCTTTTTCTCTTTTATTTTTCTAAATCAAATTTTTGAAATGAAATATCTTGAGAACCTTTTATCCGAATTACGAACCGTTTTCACTTTTGAACTCCTCGCGTCGAGATCTTCAAAACTAGATCCCATGTTGATAGGTTTCGACGGAATTTTTTTTGTACAACCGGTTATGTATAGTTGTACAACATGTGTCTGTGTAGTTGTACAATCTGTGTTTGTACAAACTGTGTTTGCGTAGTTGTACAACATGTGGCTATATAGTTGTACAACCCGTGTTTGTACAACTTGTGTCTGTCTAGTTGTATAATCTGTGTCTGTATAATCTGTGTCTGTGTAGTTGTACAGCCTGTGTCTGTGTAGTTGTATAATCTGTGTCTGTACAACCTGTTTCTGTATTGTTTGTACATTCTGTTCTATGTACTTTGTATAACCACTTCTGTGTACTTTGTACTTCCTGTTTTATGTAATTTTGTACTCTGTTTTCGGTATACTTGTACTACTTGTGTCAGTGTTTTTCTGTACTTCTTGTTCTGTATATTTTGTACAACTTGTTCTGTGTAGTTGTACACCGTATGTAATTTGTACTTCCAATTCTGTTAATTTGTACATCTTTGTTTTGTGTAATTTGTACACCTTTCTTTGTACTACCAATAGCTCATACTTTGTACAACTTGATATTCATACATATACAACTATCGTAGGCGCAACCGAGATGATGCGTCGTACATGTACGTGTGTTCTTGTACATGTGTTCCGTGTACGTGTGTTATTGTACATGTGGTCCGTGTTACTGTACCAGGTGCTTTGATTTGTGCTAGGTGCTTCGATGTATTTGCTTGGATTTATGCTAGCTGCTTCGATTTGTACAACGATCAGAACCTGTACACCGGTCGGCCGGCCCCTTCGCTTCCAATCGTACGAGGGCTTGTACTGCTGCAGCTTCCCGGATCAGAGGGCTTCGTGCCTTGCTGCCCGCACGGGGATTAGACCTTATACGCACGCAATGCGAAACACATGATCGTACGTGTGCTGGGAGTGAGCAAATTGGATTTTGCCAACGCCCACAAATCAACCACGTGGACTGCTCACGCTCGGCAGCTTCCCTTCTGAAAGGGAACCCTCTAGCTAAGGATTCCCCGCTCTCTCCCAACCCGACTGCCGATCCAATCCAATCGCTCCTTCATCCTCCCCTCCCCTCCCTCCTCGAACCCTAACTTCTGCTCTCGGCGGCAATCGAATCCTCACAACCGTACTTTTCTCGATTGATTCCCCTCTCTTCTTATTCGTTTGGACATGGAACAACGAAATCTCACTTGTTCTTCCTCTGGCGTGGGAGAGAATCCGGAGAACGAGCAGCCCATGTATGCTCGCCGTTCGGCCGGTGAGACTAAGGATGTGGACGGGCAGCGCCCTCTGAATATCCAACATAGGGATCCGAATCCGATCATGAACCGGTGGAGGGCATGGATGTGGATCCGATCCCTGAGGAGTTTCATCAACTGGTGGAGGGCAAGGGTGTGTGTACACTGGATGATCGTATCCACAAGGCCAGATATGTCGATCTCCTGGTCCACGATCCCAAACGGAAGGCTAGGGTCCCTAGCCGCTTCTGCAGCTTCCACCTAGATGGCTTCGACCTTATGTTGTGAGTCTCTATATCAGAAATCGCGACTCCCTCTAGGTTTAGCTATTGATTCCCAAGCATTCATCCTCTTGTTTGTTCTGATTTGCGTTCTCTGCTCTTGATTGATTTGCAGCAACTGCTACACTTGGGCCACAGTATCAACCTGCTGACTATGCTGCAGAAAACGCACATCAGAAGCTGGCAACTTATTCCACCAACGTCGTTTCCATTAGGGTGGTCAAAGCTGGCCCACGTTACACATACCCGGTCCAGGTTTATGGTAAAGTTATCGCCAGGGATGAGATTGACTACAAATGTGTCTACCTTTTTAATCGTGAAAGAAAAGATGCCCAGATCATCAATTCGGAGGTACTTCTTCCTTTATTCTATTTGCTCACTCGATTCCATGAATGTAGTAACAAATTCCAGATTATGTAGTTACCCTCTTCACTTGTGAATCTACTCTGCGCCTTGAATTGCACCTGTAATATTATCTAACCATGTATATGTTTGCACGAGTTGTCTAGTCCAATATGTTCGCTGAAATTATTATTTGGTTCAAACATCATGATTCGGAAACTCATTGGATACACTTTGTCAAGAAGAAAGCTTTATGGATTTCCATTTCAATCTGATTTGTTCAATACATTTTAATCATGAAAAACTATGCTCCTATATAATGGTAGATTCTTTTTTGAATCCCAAAATGTCTCAAGGTTTGACATGTTTTAGTGATTAAATATCTTATGATTTCTTGCTCATTTCACCATACAAGCCACATACGTCTAGGAGTTCTAGGAACAGTAGCGCAGCAGCACAAGTGACGTTGAGTATAATTTTGAAACCGTTTACATTCAACTGGCTAGTAATGGGTTTCATGTTTTGAATCTAACTGTTTTTCTAAACCCTTGTGCAGAAGGATATGTTAGCTTTGACAGGTCCAAACCGAGCATTGGTTACGTTAGGTTATATGTATTTCGAGTTCGATTTGAAGATCAAGGGCAAGGATGGCCCTGATGATGAAGTGCAGTTTAGCAAAGGTGTAATATCGTACTTCTGCAGATCAGATCGCAAGCACATCATCTTGCAGCTACCTAGTTTCGAGAGTACAGTGAAATTGGTATTGCAACATGTGGACCTTCCATTGGCAGCTAGCCTTGAAGTCAGTGTTGTGAAACAAGGGCCCAGTGACCCTCCTGCCCACTTCGATGGTAAAATAACGGCTGGAACTACTAGAAACTATAGACAGCACATGCTTCTACTCCCTCCGTTCGGAAAAGGATGTCACAAAAATGAACTATAGATAGACCATTTTTGTGACATCCTTTTCCGAACGGAGGGAGTATATGATAGTAGTAGTGTGGGTCGCTCTCTTGTGTTAAATCGTAATCTGGTAGCTGTCAATAGGTATGCACGAGACGAGGAAGATGAAAAACTGGTGCTCTATCTTTGTTTTCTTGATGCTGGTTGTGAGATTGAGGATGAGGATTGGACATACCCTGAGGATGAGGATTTGGATGATGATGAGGATGATGATGAAGCTGGAGCGGAACAGCAGGTGGAAGAGGACCCAAAGAATTGTATCACTAAAATACTCTCAACGTGAGACTGTTTGGGAGCATGGCGGCCTTAAACTGAGAGTGAAGGTCGATTGGACTGCCGTTCTTGATAGGCCGGAGCATACTGATTTCTTCTATCGGCATTGTTGTCTTCCAGATGGTTTTGAGCCTGATTATCGATTTGTTATTTTCACTTAACAGATTTTGTAGGCCTCTAACCAATTTTAGGAAATTATGTTCATTAGGCATAATTAGCATTTAATGTCCTCCAATGAAAACAGACGGTACGCCTCCCTTTAATCACGCTAACCTGCTGAGAAACTTTCCTGCGTGGAGCGAATGGTAATTACCTCCCAGATCGGAGGGAGTACGTGATTAGAGGAGGTGCTTTTAAGGCGATCATGTCGTAATCAGGCAGTTTCCTGCTCGTCCGATTTCGTCTGGCCGATGCAGGAGGCACTGCATGTGTTGATTTCTACTACAAACAAGAGCAGGAGCCCAGGATACATATATAGTCATATCATGATCTAACAAGTTTTAACCAGTTGTCTGATCCCGGTTAGCCTAACACAACGGAAGCCGGCTTTAACTCTGCCTTCGATACAAAGATCACACATTAACACCACGATTCCTCGGTATAGAAAAACGCAAAAACACTCTTCTGCAAACTCAGTTTCTTGGTACAGCCGAAATCAAAAGAGATACTTGGAGATGTAGTACTTGGAAGTAGTATTACTAGTCTTGGAACCGGAAACAATTGCCTTGGAGTTGGAACTGGTCTTGGGATTGGAGGTAGCAGTGTTCCTGTCTCCCAGCCAGTGCTGCATGTGCACCCCGATGGCGTCCAGGTACAGGGCGCTCCGGCCGTGGAAGCCGACCACCTTCCCTTCCGTGGTGGCGGAGGTGAAGTACGTCCCGACCTCGTCGCCGAATGGCCCGTACTTGCCACGGCTACTGACGACGGTGATCGATCTCAGCACCCTCGGACCTTCCCCTACGCAAGTGTTGTAGTATCCGTATATGCAGGTCAGCACCTCGTGTGGGTAGTCCAGCTTAATCTGCACACGCACTTGAGGTGTTATTACTCAAGCTTAATTCAAAAGAGAGATTGCTTATTAGTCAAGCTTAATGTTGAGTTGACTAAGAGTGCAGTGAGCAGCTGTGCTATACTCTGCTCTGATGTGCTCACCCTGTGTGTGATCTGACCACCGTTGCCGTGCCTGGTAGACCAGATGGACTGCCCGCTCCTGTCGTACTCGATCTGTATGGAGCCGATGAAATCGTTTCTCATTATGTAGATTTGCTTCACCCCCGTGTAGACGCCATCGTCCCATGGCTTGCCTCCCTCCCCTCCCCATGGCCCCGGCCCTATCGGTATCGGCTCTTTCACCACGCCATACGTAACCTGCACCGTCAGTCAAAAGATTCAGACACATAAGTTCTTGACTTCTTGCCTCAGTCAGTCACACTGTCAGTCTGTCACACTAATTCTTGCATAAATACCAAACATTCTTCACTAGAGAAATCGGTGTTTGAGTTATTACCTCGTCTCCGATGTCCCTTGTCGGCAATGCGAGCGCGTCAGTCTGTCGCGACGGGCTCGTGTCGCCGGCTTTCTGCGACAGCACCTTCCCTTCCAGAACATGGACACCGATGCTGTCAACATACCACCCTTCCCTGCCGTGAAACCCCACGATCCTTCCGTCGGTCAGGCAGCTGGAGAAGAAGGTTCCATGCTCGTCGCCGAACGGTCCGTGGCTCTTCTTCGTCGTGTGGAAGGTGATGGACTTGATCACCGTCGGCCCCATGATCATCGTCGGGCCGAAGTACCCGGTGACATGCGTCAGGATCTCCGATGGAAAGTCGAATATGATCTGCCAAAACAATGAACTCCATGTCACCACTCACTCACTCACCAAGCCTGAAACTGAAGCTGAACAAATCGAGTTACCTTCTCGGGTCTCGCCGCCCCGCTGGAGCCGCGCTTGTCGCCCCATATCGCCTGCCCGTTCCGGTCGTAGAGGACCTTCATGGAGGATATCCCCAGCCCTCGCGTGATGGTGATCTGCCTGACGCCGGTGTATATGCCGTCGTCGAATATGGTGCCCCCGGTGCCACCCCATGGACCGAATCTCTCGGGCGTGCTTATGGTCATGGTTCCGTTGTCCGAGATGAAGCTAGGGAATGAGACCATCTGCAGAGGAAGATATTTTGGTTAATAACCTCGATGGTTAATTTCTGTCATTCACTGATTACTGCAGACTATTAGATTAGTACTACAAGGTTTAGTCTTCCTTGGTCACCTTGTTGGAGAGAGTGGCGATCTGTGATGGATTAGGATTCTGTTCCTTGGCAAGAACCATGTCATACCCGGCATTGCCATCCGCGTACTTATGACCTTTCCTGTCGACGGATCGCGTTATGCTTCGGAGCGCCGATGGGGCATTGGAATGATTTGGGTTCTTCCCGTTTGAGCCTCCGAAGTTCTGTTGAGAAGTTGGACAGGTTAACATTTTGGACAAAAGAACACGAGAAATGATAATCAGGCGACTACGGCCAAACTGTCCAACCGAATACGGCCAAACTGTCCAAATTGTATGTAATCAGGCGACTGAATATCAGTAATACTCCCTCCGGTCCGTAAAGATTGTCGCCAGCGTGTAGGATTTTTGTACTAGCGTAGTATAGTTTGTACGACATTTATTTAGGACCGGAGGTAGTAATAAAAACAAGTCATTTTGATGATGAATGTTAGTACGATGACAACCCAATATCTGCCCTGACAATTCTACAAGAACATTTCTGAAGATTACTTTTTTTAAAGATTCAGCAATTGCTGGCCTTGATTGAATTTCTGAAGATTACTGAACTGTACCAGAGTTGTCCTCATCAAAATTAACAGTAAAACAAAAGGACCTTGATTTCCCTCCATCTTTACAGACAAGCAAATAGGCAGAAAACCACAGGGTAGTCGATAAACAAGAGAGGAAGAGTTACGGTACCATGTTGTCTCGCCCAAACAAAGCCCAGAGCACGCAGAGAGAAAATAAATAATGCAGGTCGCACCAACAGTAATGAGCTTTACTAGGTTGACAAGAGGCACTGGCATGTCCATCCATATTTATAGATGTATCACCAGCCGAAGCGTCCTCGATTGAAGAAACCCGAGAGCTGGAGGGAAAGCAACTGCCGGATGCTCTAACGGCTGGAGACACCCGGGAGAAGGAGAACTCGATTCGCTGACCGTTGTGGTGTGATGTGATCCGACGGCCAATTTTACTCTATCCCGTTCGCCAGGGGACGAAAAGGGAAGGATTTCTCGGCTGGCTTTGCGTGATTCCTCCTCGCGTTTCACGGTGGAAAACTAAAGAAGCCACCACTCATGGTGTCCCTGCTTTAGTCCGATTCTCCCTCCAAGAGAATGTTGTGTTGTATCGATGCTATCTCTCTCTATTTTTGTCAGGGCCGACTTCTGGGATGGTGGAGCAACAAAATGCAACCTTTGTCTCTGTCAGATGGAAGAATTAAGTATGGAAAGAACAGTCCAGATGAACTGGCTGGCGTGCATCTGATCCCATCCAGATTTCCAGTCACCTCAAACACTGTACATATCTGCCGAAAACACTGTGTGAGAAGCAAGCTTTTTTATATAAAATAAACAGGAGATCACTCCAGGCTCTAAGAAGCCCACAAACAGGCAGAAAGTAACAAGGTTCTGCTGGGTCTCCCCAAGAAGTACCAAAGCTAAAGACAGAAAAGAAAGACTATAGTTTCGACATAAAGAAAACGTTCGCAGCAAGCTGATTCAAGCTAAGCTATCTCAACGATCATACACAACGTCCCGGTATGTACATCTTACATCTAAGGGGAAAAACAAGAGGAGAAAATCATAATTCATACAACATCCCTCTTCCATGGTACAACTGTCACGAATGATATTATGTCCACAAGGCGCTTCTCTCAGATATGTGCATCTCGCTTGTTCTCTTTAACGGAAACTGTGTTTCCACGCTCTCAAGGGGACATGAGTCCGAAGGCCTTTTCCCTTTTCAAGGTCCAAATTCGTTGCGCCTTACTTGTTCAGAAAGGCCTTCAAAGAAAACGGTGTGTAAGAATCCTGCTCCAAGAGTTTCACATGTCATGCATGCATCATGGTCAAATCTCAATTCAAGTGGACTTTGTGGTAAATATATTACATGTGCTAAGAAAAGTAAAACAAACTAGTAATGATTGGTAGTGAGAAAAAATCATGATCAGTGCTATATTACCTTGCCAACTTCCTGCTGTAAGTATTGTCTAACCACAGTCGACTGCTGTATCACTCTTTCCAATGCTGAATATGCCGGTAGATTAGCATTTTCTGTTATTCACCGCGAGAGAGAGATCACGATTAGATCATATCAAGGCTATGGCACCAGTAGCTAACGAGAGTATCTTACAACATACCAAGAATAGCCCGATTCAAGCTATCTGCAACATTCTGCCTATACTCTGGGCTTAGTAGATGAAACATAGGTGACTTCTCAGGCTCTTCATAAGCTAGAAGGGCCATAAAGTCCTACATAACAAAACAATGATTTCCATAGTTCTCCATGCATAACATAACCAAGACACATCAGTCATCACTACATCCCCATATCTGCCATGCCATAAAAGTTATATCTGACTAAATCTAGCACCTAGTATCAGTGATGATAATTATGGGCTACTCGTTCATACTTGGACAACACAAAAGATCATCTTGTATTCATAAGAGCCACCATTAAAACTATTTCAATGCCAATTTCGTTCAAATGTAGGATCTGATCTATTCATTAAACATAATAAATGTTCAAATGTAGGATCTGATCTATTCATTAAACATAATAAATCACAGAATAGTCAAACTCAATTGAAGTTGTTGATTCCAGTCAGGATCCAGAAGACTACAAAACTAGCCAGATTTGAGGTGGCATGGTACCAGAACTGGTTTGGTATAACATTCTGTACTAGCACATTCATATCGCATGCATCACAGGAAACCGAATTCCTCATATACTGTATAGAATAAAAACGAGATTTGTAATTTTCTAATAATTCTAGGTTTAGGAAAAATGTACCTCCAATTTTTCGACATACTTTGAATCGTTTCCAAATGGTGTCAACTTTTTCCGGCCAAACTCGACAGCTTCTGTGCTGTCAGCCAAAAATAACCAGATTAAACAAACCAATGTAACGCAATTTCCTTCTACCCTCCAACGATAATTTTTGCCAGTTACCATTTTCTGGAACGAACTAGCTCAATGAAGTGGAGACTTAAAAGATCAAAATGCAAATCCATATCATTCTCTAGCAACTTGGGCGCCAACTCTTCTGTAAGTTCTATGGCCTTCACGGCATCCCCTTCCAACACAAAATTTAAAATTGCTGGAAAAATCCATATACAGCATTAGGATATGGGATGCAAATAGCGATGCATGAAGATAAATGGGAACAAATATGGTCGTTTTTTGAAACTTGCATACTTTATGTTGTCATGAACTCATGATATACAAGCTGACATACATTCAAGATCTATTTAAACCACGACTATTTCATATGCTCTACGGAAGTACAAAGGAAAGCTACCATTGAAAACACTATGCAGAAAGTATCCCAAAAAAATGAAAACATGGAAGAAATTACCCTCAGGTTTGCTTAGGTTTTACTAAGCAGAAGATTAATGTAATATTGTAAACAAAATCCATAGGTTGACTTGAGAGAACACGATATAACTTGCATTTGTAATGGTGTTCAACAGAAATCACATTCAACCACTAGTACCGAAGTATAAATGACAGTGAACAACAAAGGCATCTGTATTGGCTACATCTCAATATCCCATTGGCTAAACAAAGTGCAGTTCCATACTTGCATTGAGCAGTTGATTTAGCAAGAGCATTTCTGTTAACTGAATTAGTAATTTTTTGCACATGTCCTTTCTTATAAATGAAAAGGGGACAGCTTTCATGATCTTTAATTAACATCAAAACTGTAATATTAAGGTTTCAACGAATATGGTAGTACGAAGGTGGAAAGTAGTGGCAAAGTGGGCATTTGTAAACCATAAGTCCAGAACTACAAGAAATTTACAGAACTAAAGATAAGTTATTCACGTGTTCAATTTAAAAGTAAGTACTCCCTCCGTTCCGTATTATAAGCCGTTTTGGCAAACTAAATTAGTTAGCCAAAAAGGCTTATAATACGGAACAGAGGTTGTAATACACATACATTGACAATGCCAAATGCCAATGCAAGATTAAGTATTGATCAAAGATAAATACCTTTACGCTTATCCACATCTACAGTATAATCAATGGGTATGTTTAGCCCAGTGCTGGATATGAAGGTCTCTGCGGTCTCCTTAAAGCAGTTGTGCATAAGATAAGATAGCACTATGTCACGAACATCGTTATCGCTGACAGACTGCAGTTGGAAGAAATTCCAATGTCAATAGTAGACTATTACAAAAATATAAGATGACGGCATAAGTATTATCAACCAAATTTAGGAAATAAAAATCTATTCATCCACCTCAACATGGTAATAAGCTTTTTCCTTGACTGAATGTGGCAAGACAAATACTACTCCAAACTAAAAAATAGCTGCATTTATTATCAGTGAAAACAGCGAGATAGTAGCAGTGCTCTCTTTAACTGGTAGTTTCTGAATTCCTATTTGCCGTGTATATGATATTACTATTACTTTTAAATTGAATATGTCCAGCACAATGCAAGTACTTCATAGACCTAAACTAAGATTAAGAAACATGTACAGGTGGTTCAACTCTCTCCAATCTGCACTCAACTTAATGAACGCCAAACTGGACTACTAAAAGCATTGCCCTGATATTAAAACACTAATAAAGCTTTCGAGCAAGCCAATTACCGCTACGAAGCAGAGTACCTCGCTGATTCAACTAGATCGCAGAGTACGTTATTAGCAATAAAGTTTCAATCTCTTTTCATTAGAAAAACCACGCAATTGACAAATTCCCAAGTCTTTCTGCACTACAAGCTAACTCATTGACTAAGTACCAATCTATCTTACTTTCCCTAACGCAACAACTCATCGACAGAGTTTCAATCGTTCCTCATCCAGTCCACGCACTCCAATAATCACAGAAGCCTACGCAGACGAATCCAACGAGTACTCCACGAATTCGCGCATGGGCGGGAGGAATTCACAAGAGCCATTGATGGCGGCAACCAATCCCATCCATCTACTTCGCCCCCCCACCTCCTAGACGGATTCGCGAACGAAACCAGCACCAAGAACTGAGTTATACGAGTGGCGGGGGTATGAGCGTACGTACGACGTTCTCGTAGAGGCGGGATCCAGGTCCATCATGGCGGGGCGGAGGAGGAGGAGAAGTCGGCGCCTGATGCGAGGAGGAGGGTGGGTGGCGCTGCCTGCCGCTGGGGGCCGGAGATTCCCCAAGAAAGAGAGGATTTTTATTTTTGTTTTCTTCTTTTCTGGGTTTTACGGCCTCTGCTGACGGCACGTGACAGGACAGCTGAGAGTTTTTACTTCTTGGACAACAAGATTGACTTTTTGCAAAAAAAAAAAAATTGGGTGAGAGACAATGAGCTCGAATTTGGTTAGTTTCGCCTGTTCGCAGCCGGCGGAAACCCACGCAACCACCAGCAACACAGATCTTTACCCAGTAACTATGTGCATAGTTTTTTTTATGAAAAAGACCCTGCCATTAAAACAAACAGTACAAAGCATCTAAAAAAACGAAAATTACAACGAAATTCTTGAAATGTCCTTCAACCTCCAGACCGTGTCGACGGCGCGCCGCCGCTGCCTGCCGCCGCTCCTCCCTGAGCCAGCCTGACGTAGTTGGACGGGAAGTCGCCGAACGGGTAAAGAAGACCACATCTGTCCTGGAGATGAAAAAGAAGGAAGAACCACTGATGAAACTCCTTGATTTTCCGGAGATCCGCATAGCCAGAAGACGGGAATCACACCATTCTCACAAGCTTCTCGATGTCGCCGCCGAGATGGCTGAAGCCGGGGAGACTTTATTGGACAAGACGCCGCTGCCACCACCTGAGCATCGCCCCACCAAAGCTTAGCCCTAAAACTAGAAAAACGGAGCCCTCCCGTCGACAAGGGCCGAGATCCACCCCGCCTCCATGGCCCGAAGGCCACAGAAGCGAGGCAGATCGGCGGCGGTACCGACGGGAGACGGGGGGAGCCCTAATCACATGTGCGTGTTTCTCTCAGGGCGAAGGGTACGTGCTACAACTATGTGTAGAGTTAAGGCGTGTACAATGGTGATACCTAAGAGTGAGAGTTCAATCTAGGTTTCTATGTCAGACTCTAAAAATGCGCCTACAAAAAAATAGAACTAAATGACTCGAATCTTTGAACACTACACCTAGATCTGTATGTACATGTTTTAAGAAGAACAAAATTATAGGAACCATTAGGGCAGGCTGTGGAACTGCCACATGGTAGATCTCACCTGGCCAAACTGTTGCTACTAGAGGAAGAGCTAAGCAAAGAATAATAGAGGGACAATTAGCTAAACCAGTTGTGACGCACCGATTATAGGAGAGATGTATGTGTCGAGCAATTGCTCTTGGCATTTAAACTTTATGACATCTATAATGAGTTGGAGTTGTTAGTAGCAGAAAATCATGGAAGAGATGTGCTCGGTTTAGAAGATGGTTGGATGAAGAGCTACATGTGCAATTGATGGACAGTCTAAGTAGATTAGTTCCGATAGCGTTGATGAAAGATTTCCCAGAGTGAAAATAGACAAAATATGGTGTTTTCAGTGTAAAGTCGATGTACTTGTCATGTTTCATGCACTAGGCAACGCAATCAAAAGTGTGAAATGATGGAAAGGGCTAGTCAATTCATATATACACTTCAACACTCCCTAGTCAATTCACATATGTACTTGTCATGGCTTTAAACGTCTATACGTGGATAAAGAGGGGGTAACAAGAATTTTTGAATAAACTTCCAAAGTCAGGACTCGAACTCGAAACCTTGGACTTCTATATCAGGTCATATTTCATGCACTAGCCAACTCAATCCAAAAGAGTTCGAACCGATGGAAAGGAGTAGGAAATTCACATATACACGCATTTCAACAATACATACATGTAACTAACAAAGCCATGGATCGATCCTTCCGACACTCATGGAAAGCCAAAATTCCATGTAAGATAAAGTTCTTGGTGTGATTAATCTGGCACAATGCTATTGCAAGTAAGTACAACATGGGTAATTAGGAGATAGTGGGCGGGAATTCAATAAGTTTTGTTATGAGAAAGAGCTAATTCACCCTTCTGAAGCGTTGTGAAAGTTGGCTGGGAATAGATTTGGTAACTTTACAAAGTTCTTCAAGTGGCTTCCCCATTTTTTCCAGATGAGCAAGTGTGTACAAATCAATAACCTCATTGTGATCTATTGGTGACTTAGAAGTTACGCAACATTACATGTTTTGACGGGAAATTCATTAGGTCCCCAATTGAAGTAATCTGCAAATGTGTGTGCTTTGCACTAAAGTAAGGTGCCGATGGAGGGAGCAACATTATGCAAAACATCATGATGAAGGGCCATGAGAGTGAATAACATAAAACCACAACATTTGGGGTTGAATTTACCAAACGTCACCAGTTTACGTTTGCCACAAAAAAATCAAGTGTCTCGTTAAGTTAAACGTGGATGGAGGCAGAAAACACTAAACACAGACGTGACGCGGGGAGATGGTGTTGTGTAATCTTTACTATTAAATGGGAGTTGGTGACGGTGTAACCCATGGCAGAATTTTTCTGCCTCCCAATTCTGCCCTCCGCTAATATTACGAGGGATTGCCACCGCCCAGTGGCCTGAAGCGGTATGCAGTGCCTATTTTGTCCTGCCTCCTACCCGTCGGCTGCTCCTCACGCATGGGAACTCCGCCGCCACAGCCTCCACCCCCGGACCGCGAAACCATCCGCCCCAATCCTTCTCACCTGCCCCTCACGCACTCGCCGTTGCTCGTCGCCAGACTGGACCGAGCACGCGAGTCCCTTGGCACGGGAGCAAGGAGGAGCTGCGGGTGGAGGGCGGTGTCGCACGCGAGTCCCTTGGCAGCCTAGAGCACGAGAAGGAGAAGACGCGTAGCTTGAGCTCGCCAACGGAAAAGGTCGCCGGGTGCTCGAGCAACGGCCGGTGCAGCCTGCAGGGAGAGGCCATGGCAACGGAGATGAAGGCGGACAGGTCTGAGGGAGGAGGGTGACAGAGAGCGCGAGGAGGAGACACAAAGAGCGGCGCCGGCTGATTGAGGTGCTCGTCGGCCGTCACGGCTCGAGCAAGGAGGCGGCGTCATGTGCGTGTATGCATTTGCTGGTCATCAATCGTGAAGGTCATGTACGTGGTCGTGAGTGTGTGGTGGCTGTGGCCTGTGGTGTTGTGTGGCCAGGAGAGAAGGAGAGATGAGGGAGGGACTCAATTGCGAAACAAAATACAGGGGCAGGAGTGTAGGTGTAAAAATACCAGGAGGGGGCTAGGGTTTCAGTCCGATTGGGCCTTGGGCCGCACCTAGGCCTGTCCGGCTGGCTGCTGTCTTCCTCACTCTATAACGTTATCTTTTATTTTTCTTTTGCAATAATTTGACAAATCGATTTAAAAAATGCAGACAAAGTGTTCAGAATTTTTTTTTTGGAAACTTTAGCAAAACCAAAATAGAGTTTATGAAAATTATTTTGATGGACAAAAAAGCATGTGATGAGATGCTGCATGATGATTTCATGAGCGAACATGTTTGTTTGAAATTGAATACAATTTTTAATCCAACTTAGCTAGACATGCAGATATGCTAGCTATGTTTTGGTTCACTTCGCCCATCACATATTAGCTAAGTTACAAATTAGGTCTACCTATTTGCGCGGCAAGTGTACTTTGGGAAATTATATAGACGAATAAAATTTGATTAAACTATTTAGCAAGTCAGATTTAAACGTGTAAAACAATTTATAAGGCCTCGCATTGCACGGACATTGTCCGTCATTTCTGTCATACTACGTGGCTTATTGTGTTCTTTTTTCTGCATAATATATTTCCGTCATTTTCTTAATCTATGTGTTTTATTGTGTTCTTTTTTGTGCATAATATATTTCAATTTTCTGTATCACAAGCGGACGGAGTCTATGTCCAAAAATCAAAAAAGTATATACATATACTCAGCTGCCGGCAATATGTTCCGTAACTGCTCTCAAACATAATACAAAACCTCACCAAACAAAATTGATTCGAAATCGGCTTGGCTATCTTTTTTAAACATCTTCATGTATCACCATTACTGGAGTGGAAAACTATCAGATCTAAATAAGCCGTGGCAACACAGGCAATGTCCACAAACATAGTACAAAACCTAATCAACCAACAAAATGGTCGGAATCCATAAACATAGGTCTTATTTATTTATTTATTTTGCACCATCTTCTCTATCACCATTGCTAGAGATAAAAAATGCTCGATCTACATAAGCCGTTGTAAATCACGGGCATTCAACATCATTGACCTTTTTATTTAGTATTTTAGGAATAACCCTAAAATATGTACCAGTGCGACACACTTTATTGTACATACAATGACATCTAACTTGGCACCCCAGCCATGCCACAAAAACTTACTTATTTAACTGCGGATTTTTATGTTGTTGTTGCAGTGCACGAGGTTGGTTGTAATGTTTTTTATTAGCCTGTAGCAACGCACGGGCATTCAACTAGTCGTTGTTAACAGCTTGGTCCGAACATAACCATTTGGGTGTCTTCGTCTCTCTCTCTCTCTTACTTTCCCCTATGTCGCCTTCACCTCCAGCTTCGTTGACATGGTTAGCCGGAATGACAGCGAGACATCCAACGGATCTCCTCAACTAGGCGATTTGAGTTGTTTTTCCCTCCCCTCAATTTCTTGCTAGGGTTAGGGTTTCCAATTTATGATTTTTATTGGGCTTCGATTGAGCTCCGATTTCTTATTTATGTGAATGCTTTGTACTTCCCTAACATTTTATACATTCTCAATCCATATAATTTATTATATATTAGTGGTTAAAGACCAACATAAAAAATAGCGTGCTTTATAATTTGGGACCGAGGAAGTAATTTATAAGAAGAGAATTGCACAGTTTATTAGCAGAAAACACCATCACCGACCGTTATGTAATACAACCGCCGTGAGGGCACATCCAGACAATCTGGCTACCAACACAAAACATGCACACACCACCGAAACAAGTGTTGTCGACGAGATGGACCACCGATGTAATCGTAAATTCAGTGACTCCGACTTCATTGAAGAACGACTACCTAAGAAGACCTTACCGTAATGACCTCGTGAAGCCCACACTGAACCATGCCAAACAATCGACCTTTCGCATAGAAGGCTGGCACCGTGCCGCCATTCCCTGCAAGCACGGCGTAGCCGCCTGTGGGCAGTGAGCGCCCTCTACTGCCTTTTCCATCTCTGCACCTCTGGCTCCTCACTCTCAAAACCGTGTCGAACTAACACGCACGTCACGGCAAATGCCAAGACCGAGTCGCCACCCTGGTTGTTGAGTTCCACACCAGTCCATGTAGCACGCTAAGCTAAGCTGGTCGCCCAACCTATATCCTGTGACCCATCTCGCGCTCCACTGCGGAACGTAGCCATATGCCATCGCCATTCGCCATGCCATCCGTGAAGGTGAAGCCTCCGTCCCCAGCGCCGGCCCTCGTGCTCCTCCTCCTCGCGGCAAGCTTCGCAGTTTCCCAGGCGGGGGTAACCTGCGGCGACCCCGCTGCTTCTCCCTCCCCGGCACCACAACCAGCGTCCACCGCCGCCAACAGCAGCGCGTTCGGCGCCAACCTCCAAACTCTCCTGAACGCCCTCCCCCAGGCCACAGCGCCCACGGGATTCGCCTCTCTGTCCTTGGGCACCGGCCGCGACCGGGCCTTCGTCCGCGGCCTCTGCCGCGGCGACTCCCCGCCGTCCACGTGCCTCGCCGACCTGATCGACGCCATCCAGGACTTGAGCCGCCGGTGCGCCTCCAACCGGAGCACGGGGGCATGGTACGAGCGGTGCTATTGTTAGATTATATGTGGTGTACTCAATACGAACTCTTGTTCAACTTGTACTCCAAGTTAGGTTAGACAATGTCGGTTCCCCCATGTACTATATAAACCTTGTAAACCGTATGAGATCAATACAATCGTGAGTTCTATCTCTTGTTTGCATGGTATCAGATTTTTAGATCCTAGGGCTATGCCGCCTCCCACGCCGCCGCCGCTTCCGCCGCCCTCCTATCTCCACCAAACTATTTCCACCGCCGCGGCACAATCCGCCGCCGCCATCTCTTCTTCCTTCCCTACTCTGGCGCCCTCTACCTCCATGGCTGCCCCTCTCTCCTACACCGACACCATAGCCGACGTCACCCCTTCATCGCAATTACCCTAGACCTCGCCGCCCACAACTACTACCACTGGTGTCATCTTTTCGACGTCCATCTCGGCCGCTGCAACCTTCGCTCCCACGTCGCCGTGAACTCCATCCCTCATCCCGCCGACCCCAGATGGGTCAAAGACGATCTTGCTATCATCCAGTGGATCTACACCAGGGTGTCAACCGAGATCTTCAACCTCGTCTTCCGTGACGCCGCCACCGCCGCTCAGCTATGGGCGGCCCTCCGACAGCTCTTCCAGGACAACGTCGACGCTCGGGTCAACAGCCTCAACACCGAGCTTCGCAACACCGTGCAAGGCGATTCTCATGTCGGTGTCTACTGCCAATGCCTCAAGGCCATCGCCGACGAGCTTCGGGAACTTGGTGATCCCGTTGACGATCGGCAGCTGATCAACGTCCTGCTCGTCGGTCTCTCCGATCGCTTCGAAAAGCAGGCTTCCTTCATCCCCATGATGCGTCCCTCGCCGTCCTTCGCCGAGGTCCGGTCTCTGCTCCAATGGGCCGATCTCACGCAGTCTCGCAAGGATGCACGCCCCCAGGTCTTTGCTGCCATGCCGCGTCCGCCACCACCACCTCCGCCTGCACCTGCCACCGTGCCGCCTCCTCCATCGACACATCCTCCTCCGGGCTGGCGCCCGAGCCCCAACTACAGAGGCAAAAACCCCACCTACCGGCCGCCACTTTCTGCGCCCTCCGCGCCGCCCCCGAGTGCTGCACCACTACCGACCATGGCTTCCACGGCTCCTCACGCATGGCGCCCGCCACATGATCCGTGGACTGGCATGGTGCAGGCCTGGCCCATGCCTTGGTCCGCTCCGTCCCCGTTCGGTGCCCCGCTTGCCTACTCCGGCTCCTGGTCGCCTGGTATGCGGCCTCACACCGGTGCCCCTGGTCTCCTTGGATCGAGACCCCCTACTGCTGCCTACCTCGCTGCTCCGACATACTCTCCATATGGTGCACCTGCTGATAGCGGAGGCTTCCCCTCTGCGTACTCCATTGTAACACCCCGATTTTCACTAACCGGTTTTCCTGAAAAAGGGGTGAACTAAATTTTTTCGAAAACCTTTTAACTTGGATTTCTCTGGGTTTTATCAAAACTCATTTGAACTTTTGGTGATTGATGTATCTCTCTTTGTCCCAACCCCGGGAATATTCTCTAAATATTTCCGGTCACCTTTGATCCCGTTCATTAGGGTTTTCTTTATAAAACCTTAATGCCTTTTCTATAGAAAACAAAAACCGATATCTCGCCTCTCCAAAGCAACTCTCCTTTATCTTGCTTAGAAAATTCCGCCAAAAATCCCGAGACACCTATCATCATGTATATCCCATATATGCATGAACATAGCCATGACCTATGCAACTTTTTAGATTGAGGAAATTACCAAATCTGCCACTACCGTGCCATTTAATCCAAAACCCTACTTCCACTCCACCATAAATCTTGTCCACCTGAGGAAGTGTTTAATATCCCATTATAAGCCACCCCAAGAAATTTGGGATCATTTGGATCAACCTTTTCTTGTAGGACACCCATCGAACACCTTCTGCCCTTTTCGAAACCCGAAAATGTTTACACAGGAAACTTTCTCCAAATTGAGTGAAACTGGACCACATTACTCACATACCAGTAGAACACCACCAGCAAAAATCCCAGCTCCATTGGGATATAGGAAGTCCCTTTTCTCTGCATCGAACACCTTGAGTGTATTTGAGATTTTCAAAACTTTGCACTGGCCTTTTGTCCCAATTTGATGTTTTGCTTGCTGTGTGATGTTTGTAGTAGTAGTGCAGCGTAGTGACGCGATCCTTTTTCTTTTCCGTGCCCCGAGTCATCGGGAACGCGAACCACGCCGCTCGCGTCGCGCTCTGGCCATGCCAATGTCGGCATGGTACTGTGCAAACCCAGCCCCTCTGCCTTATCCCTCACAGCAGTGCCACCACGTGCGCCGCTGTACATCCAGCACGGCCTCCTTATCCTCTCCTCCCCCTTATCCCTCCCCTGTGGCCGGAGCAACGTCACCCATGACCTCCACGCCATCAATGGACACAACGGTCCCCGACCTAACTCTCCCTCTCCCTGGCCTATAAAGACCACCCCCGAGCCCTCCATCGGATGCTGAACCACTCCCAGAGCTCACTCCCTCCCCTCCCCAGAGCCTTCCCAGCTTCTTTCCAGTAGCGAAACCGAGCCGAACTCGAGTTTCAGCCGTGGTCGCCGCGACCATGTCAAGCTCGAACTCGAGCCCCTCCATCCTCTCCGCACCCCTAGCCCCTCCCCTGGCCGCGGTACGCTGCCGCCGTCCCACTCCCCGGCCCAGTTCGTCGAGGAACGTATCGTCTGGAGCTCCCCAAGTTTCGGCCGCCATGGCCGTACCGCGAGCTCGCGGGCGCCGTGCGCAGAGGCTGCCCCCGCCAGCAAGAAGCTCTCCCGGAGCGCGGGGTGAGGTGGTGACCTCATCTCCGTCCGCATCTTGCTCAGGCAGGCCGCCCGTCGCCGGCGTTGGCCATTTCCCGAGCGTCCCTGAAGCTCTCCCGTACGTAGAAGCTAGCTAGATGAAGGTATACAGTTAACTGATCAGCGTATTTCCATCTTTACGCTTTCCTCAAGCTAAAGCGCAGTTCAATGGTTTACGCTGTCCCTGCACAGAAGCGTATTTGCAAGGAACCTGCTTTCTTAGAGCGAACACGTATTTCCAGAAGTACGCCACCCTGGCCAGCACAGTCAACCCGAGCCTGTTATCTGCCGCCATGTGCAGCAGATAGCTAAACTTCGCACGCCATTTTCTCCCAAACCACAGCTCCGATTGAGGTGATTCAAATTTGTAAATTCTTAGTTTGAAGAGCTCTATCCAGTAGTATCAGTTTTACCCTTTTGTAAGATACTTGTATACTCAGCACCCTTGTGTGCATGTATAGGTGTATTCCGCGGTACCGGCAACCCGAGACCCTAACCCGTGACGTGTCCGTGACCCTCCAAGCCAAACGGTGTCGATCTTCGGAGGCAAGCTAACCCTTGCTATGATCAGTCCCGCAATGTTTGTTTGTTTGTTTGTTTGTTTGTTCGTTTGCTTAATATCATGCCGGGTGTTTATGTCTGTCTACTATTATTGTTGAATGTCTGTTTGTTGTCCATATATGATATGAGCCTTGTATTGTTGTATGTCTATCATGTTGCATTGTTTATTGCACTACTGTAGAACTGCTTATCTGTGTATCACTCACATTCCCGAGACAATGGCCGGGTCTCCCGCCTCAGTCAAAGGAATGGGGGAATTATTACAACTGTGCGTCTCGCGCTTGCGGGGCTTTGTTTGCTTCTTTCTTCTTCGCCGAGGTGAGGAGCGGACGAATGTCGTCTTATGATCCTCGGAGTTGGGGGCATTTGCCAAAAGAGTTATTTGCCTTGTCCCACCATCAAATATGGGTGGCATAGACCACCCGGACTGCGACGCTTGGGAGCTGCCTTTCCATTTGGTTCTTATTGCCGAGATTGCTGACACCACGTCAGGGTAACCCTCGAGTGGAATGGATGCTCTCTCATTCTTATGAGCGCTTTTCGGTTCATTCTTTTACGGTGACACCGGCCGGGTTGCCCGCCACCGTCATCCGTTTGAAATATTATGCTATTATTCTGTGAACACTAACCCCCGAGTGACACCGGCCGGGTTGCCCGCCACAGTCACCCGGGTATTATTATTATCGTTATGTTGTTATCTATGCATGCAAGTATTATGTTGCTAATGCCTGGTTGTTGTTGATATATGATATTGATATCGTGATTATTATGCTAGACTAATCCCCTGTTGTTTGGACTTGTTGTGATGAAACTTGATTAAATGAAACACCCCTCCAAACATCGATAGGGTCAGTCCATAGTGCCACTAATCTGAACATCGAACGCACTGCCACTGTCGCTCACATGGGCGGGCCTTGACCTACGTAACCTATTGAGCCTCATTTGATGCTACCATTTTGGCAAGTCTAGTCAGTTACCTTTGTGGTCGGGGCTAGTCTTGCGAAGGTTCCGGAGCTAGGCGTCGCTCATAGGTTGGGGACGTGCCGGATTCACTTCTGCATAAGGCATAGAGTTATGTCGGTGGCTATAGAGGGAGTGTCTTGGTAGCGTGAACGGTCAGGTGAGTGTATCTTGCTGAGTTCGCCTTGAGGATGTTGTCCTAAAGTACCGGCTCAGTGTGGTGCACTTAGGTGGGTGGTATCTGCAACCTCTCGAGAGTGTAAATCTGGATATCTAGCCTAGTTCCAAGGTTATGGAACAACAGTTCAGTGTCGGTCACACTATTGTCTTTGTCGAGTCAGGAGGTTAAACATGAGTTCTGTGTGAAAGAAAGATGAACAACCTGATTTCACTAAATGAACAATAAGATGATGCAGGGAATGTTACTTGAGCTGTTGATGGTTACCCGTGATATGGGGTGGCGGTGTGATGCGTTGGGAAGCCTATAGTTAGGCCAGAGCCCACATCAACCGTGCATGCCCAAGTGAAAGGATGAGGCCAGCGGGCCTAGCAGTTGACAAATGTAGCAAGGCCGTTGGGCCTAGTTGTACTGACAGGTATTGTTATGTTGTTTGGTACCACTGGGTACACCCGTTTTCTCGTCACAGGTAAGCCCTTTGTATGATTGCCGGTGCACGATCCAACCCCACCTGGCTTGGACTCTGTACTGGTGATACCCCCGTTGCTTGCTTATGACATGTTTGGTTGTCAATGCCATGCTACTTTTATGTCATGTATCTAGAGTACACCTTGACATGTTGTAGGATTTTATTTCCAGTATATACCTTGTTGCATGATTGTTGGATTGTTTGTAGTGAGTGGCGATACTTGCTGAGTGCATAATAATGTACTCACGGGCCTTGTGATTGTGGCCAGGTTTTGTCGAGGATTCATCTTCCACCTTAGTAAGGATTTGAAGCAAGAGCGTGCTAGGATCAGTAGCCCAGCCAGAACCTGTGGAGTGGAGCCGCTCCAAGCCGTAGCCTCTCATATGTCTTCCGCTGCCAGTTAAAACTCTGTATCGTGCCATGCTGGGATTGATATTTTGTCATTCCTTGATGGCCTTGTAAACCATTTGTAGCACTGATGTGCCTGATTGTGTAATGATTTCCATTATGTTACACTGTTGTGACGTGCGGCCAGTTATCTTGGGATGGCGCACGGGACGACTGCCTCTCTGGTGATATGTGCCAGGGAGGGGTGTCACAGAGCATGGTATCAGAGCACCAGGCTGGCTGTAGACTACCCTAGCATGGAAAGCCCAACCATACTTGCGCCCGACAAAGAGCCCGATGGATTTAACCCATCTTTGTCTATCCAGCATGGCTATTGTCAGACAACAGTATGGTGCAGTAAATTCTTGTCTCAATCTTCCACCATAAGGCTCGCCGGTTTCTTCCATGAGAAGTAATCGACATCACCTAGTAGATAAGACCCAAATCCCAGCTGCATAGTTATCCCCACCATTCTTGCTAACCATGGTACATCTTTTCTCTCTATAATGGTTTCCAAGTGAAACTCTAGGAAATTCCCTCTTTCCCCATAACCCGAGGTTAGTATGAGTGGCGATTTTGTGCCTATGTTCTTTGCGATTTTATTTGCTTCTTCATGGTTCGATTCTTTTTGGTTTTCCAAAAATTTGCCGAGTTTTGTTTTCCGCCTTGTGTTAATTCCGCAGGAGTTCTACCAAAAGATTGTGTCAGCTCTCAGTAATCCAAACCCGACAAGAGGAAGAACAGCTCAACAGTCTGCCAGAAATAAGGACCCCAGCACCCAGTCAGTCAGAACAAAGCAAAGTCAGTATCAATGAGCCCGAGTCTTTCCCAAAATATACTCAACGGCAGTCTATCAACCACAAACTATATACTTTGAGGACACCAACAACAACCTGGAGATCTGGTATGGCATATGTGAATTTACGTTATAACTTTTCACTTATTTGGTGCACACGCGTATTTGCTGGACGCCAGATTAAGGTTTGCGAAATATGGAAATATTCTTGGTTGCCTGGATTACGATGACACTCATATGCATCAAACTAGTGGAAATATATAATGCCCAATCCAGCTCGTTCTGTGAAACAAAGCAAGCGTCTGCCGGTCAAAGATTTTACAACAAGTATAGAATATTTCTTCCCCAACAAGCCACCCTCATGTTGAAGAAATACTACACCGTGTACAAGATTTATCATTAGGCGTCGTTCTTTGAAACTACACTCGAGAATCAGCAATATCCGCGCCATGAGAAGTGAAGCTCAAGTATTTTCCAAGATGGACTCAAATATAAAGTGAGGTATGCCTCGACGACAGTCTGACATCAACTCGCACCACCGGTATGATATGCCAGAATTTCAGCAATGCATTTTTGGAATCACCAATATTCCCGCAACCGTCAGGACTATGGAAAATAGTTGTGCTCTAATATTTGGATCAGCGTGGGAGTGCCATCATGGTTATCATGCCCACATGCTCCCGATGAAGCAGGTAATCACTCCTTCCACTCGGCTATGCAATGGAAGCCACACCACCATCAAGATTTCAGCAAGCACAACCCGTACAAGTATGTCAGTATGAGGCAGAATATTTTCAAGGCACTGCTAATCTGGAAACAAAGCTACGCGACCGTCGAAATTTCAGCAGTGTACCACATGTACAACAGCCTCAGTCTATACACGAACACTACCGGTACCTACATCAGAAGCTTTCTAAAGAGCAAAGCTACAGAGATTTAACCTACGTCATGCCAACCACCATCATGGGAAGAAAAGATTCAGCATGTACCTACGTGAACGCGACACCTCGAGCGCCCAGAAAAGTCACTCAGTCTTCTCGGAATAATTTCAGAAGTTTGGTCCAGTACTGATACAACGACTTTTGGCTCACCTGGGAGCTGAACCAGCACTACAAAATTCAAATGATGTGGATATAAGTTGAGCCCGAGCGTCAAAGAAATACAAGGAAAAGCACGGTATGCAACCAGAAAATTTCTCGGATAATCATGTTACGCGTTGGAACACTACTCAGCTTGCGTGACAGTCAACATCAAAAGAAAATAAACTGCCTATACATACGCGAGTCAAGAATTCTCTCGCTACCAGCGTGGTTACAGGCATACTGTCACCAACTATTCAGATTTCGCCAGTTATGTCGAGTAGAAGCTAGCAGAAATAAACGGACAAGAAGACCTCATCTCCATCAACCGTCCTTGGTGAAGATATTGAAGTCTATGGGTCTGTTACAAACCTCTCGCAGACGCGATGGGAATAAGGCAATATGAAAATGAGAGTCCAAAAATTTCAGCTCTAAAGTCAGAAATAAAAG
Organism: Poa pratensis; assembly: GCA_947311845.1. NCBI lineage: Eukaryota > Viridiplantae > Streptophyta > Magnoliopsida > Poales > Poaceae > Poa > Poa pratensis. The sequence continues at coordinate 21,929,910 of CAMZMU010000055.1, forward strand.
TTCACATACTCGAGGATTTGCAACAGCCATTGATGGAAGTGGCGCCATCGATACGTCACTCTTGGCTCAAGAAATCTTTATTTCTCTCATCCCGAGGGAACACAAAGGTGCCAAGATGGAAGTACGCAATTTGTGGTGGCACCAAAACAAAGTCAGCTTGCCGTCAGAAAATTGTCAGCCGTCAAAACTCCAAGCATCCGTGAGATTCGTTCAACTTTCTCAGAGTTCCTAATATGGATATCAAGTGGCTAAAGTCAGATCCGTGGAAAGGCTATCAACGTCAGAAAATGCCTAAGTGATAAGGAACCATATGATAAGATTGGTACCTTTCAGACCAGTCAAGACCCACGTTCCATAAAGATTGAGTCCCTAAATCTTTCATGCAAATGATGGTAAGATGGACCAGTACAGCCAAGGATCAAAGTACATACATGGTACGGTTGGCGCACAAATCCCAAAATGACCACAATGGTCAACCGGGAGTTATGGGATGGATGAACAACAACGGAGAATTTCAACTTGACCCCAGCTTGAGAACCACTGTTGTCAGTACAAATTGAGACGATAGACAAGAGCCTGTCAGATGATGATTTCAGTTACTCAAGCCCAATAAAAAGCACGCTTATGGCATTGAAGTCAAGATTAAAGACCCTGTCAAGACAGATGAGAAGATCAAGAGAAAACGGACAAGGAATAAGGTTGACCAACAGGTCAATCTAAGGTATGTCACTAACCTTGGAAATCGCGAGGACGCGATTCTTTTAAGGGGGGTAGGTCTGTAACACCCCGATTTTCACTAACCGGTTTTCCTGAAAAAGGGGTGAACTAAATTTTTCGAAAACCTTTTAACTTGGATTTCTCTGGGTTTTATCAAAACTCATTTGAACTTTTGGTGATTGATGTATCTCTCTTTGTCCCAACCCCGGGAATATTCTCTAAATATTTCTGGTCACCTTTGATCCCGTTCATTAGGGTTTTCTTTATAAAACCTTAATGCCTTTTCTATAGAAAACAAAAACCGATATCTCGCCTCTCCAAAGCAACTCTCCTTTATCTTGCTTAGAAAATTCCGCCAAAAATCCCAGAGACACCTATCATCATGTATATCCCATATATGCATGAACATAGCCATGACCTATGCAACTTTTTAGATTGAGGAAATTACCAAATCTGCCACTACCGGGCCATTTAATCCAAAACCCTACTTCCACTCCACCATAAATCTTGTCCACCTGAGGAAGTGTTTCATATCCCATTATAAGCCACCCCAAGAAATTTGGGATCATTTGGATCAACTTTTCTTGTAGGACACCCATCGAACACCTTCTGCCCTTTTCGAAACCCGAAAATGTTTACACAGGAAACTTTCTCCAAATTGAGTGAAACTGGACCACATTACTCACATACCAGTAGAACACCACCAGCAAAAATCCCAGCTCCATTGGGATATAGGAAGTCCCTTTTCTCTGCATCGAACACCTTGAGGGCATTTGAGATTTTCAAAACTTTGCACTGGCCTTTTGTCCCAATTTGATGTTTTGCTTGTTGTGTGATGTTTGTAGTAGTAGTGCAGCGTAGTCACGCGATCCTTTTTCTTTTCCGTGCCCCGAGTCATCGGGAACGCGAACCACGCCGCTCGCGTCGCGCTCTGGCCATGCCAATGTCGGCATGGTACTGTGCAAACCCAGCCCCTCTGCCTTATCCCTCACAGCAGTGCCACCACGTGCGCCGCTGTACATCCAGCACGGCCTCCTTATCCTCTCCTCCCCCTTATCCCTCCCCTGTGGCCGGAGCAACGTCACCCATGACCTCCACGCCATCAATGGACACAACGGTCCCCGACCTAACTCTCCCTCTCCCTGGCCTATAAAGACCACCCCCGAGCCCTCCATCGGATGCTGAACCACTCCCAGAGCTCACTCCCTCCCCTCCCCAGAGCCTTCCCAGCTTCTTTCCAGTAGCGAAACCGAGCCGAACTCGAGTTTCAGCCGTGGTCACCGCGACCATGTCGAGCTCGAACTCGAGCCCCTCCATCCTCTCCGCACCCCTAGCCCCTCCCCTGGCCGCGGTACGCTACCGCCGTCCCACTCCTGGCCCAGTTCGTCGAGGAACGTATCGTCTGGAGCTCCCCAAGTTTCGGCCGCCATGGCCGTACCGCGAGCTCGCGGGCGCCGTGCGCAGAGGCTGCCCCCGCCAGCAAGAAGCTCTCCCGGAGCGCGGGGTGAGGTGGTGACCTCATCTCCGTCCGCGTCTTGCTCAGGCAGGCCGCCCGTCGCCGGCGTTGGCCATTTCCCGAGCGTCCCTGAAGCTCTCCCGTACGTAGAAGCTAGCTAGATGAAGGTATACAGTTAACTGATCAGCGTATTTCCATCTTTACGCTTTCCTCAAGCTAAAGCGCAGTTCCATGGTTTACGCTGTCCCTGCACAGAAGCGTATTTGCAAGGAACCTGCTTTCTTAGAGTGAACACGTATTTCCAGAAGTACGCCACCCTGGTCAGCACAGTCAACCCGAGCCTGTTATCTGCCGCCATGTGCAGCAGATAGCTAAACTTCGCACGCCATTTTCTCCCAAACCACAGCTCCGATCGAGGTGATTCAAATTTGTAAATTCTTAGTTTGAAGAGCTCTATCCAGTAGTATCAGTTTTACCCTTTTTTAAGATACTTGAATACTCAGCACCCTTGTGTGCATGTATAGGTGTATTCCGCGGTACCGGCAACCCGAGACCCTAACCCGTGACGTGTCCGTGACCCTCCAAGCCAAACGGTGTCGATCTTCGGAGGCAAGCTAACCCTTGCTATGATCAGTCCCGCAATGTTTGTTTGTTTGTTTGTTCGTTTGCTTAATATCATGCCGGGTGTTTATGTCTGTCTACTGTTGTGTTGTTATGTCTGTCTACTATTATTGTTGAATGTCTGTTTGTTGTCCATATATGATATGAGCCTTGTATTGTTGTATGTCTATCATGTTGCATTGTAATTATTGCACTACTGTATAACTGCTTATCTGTGTATCACTCACATTCCCGAGACAATGGCCGGGTCTCCCGCCTCAGTCAAAGGAATGGGGGAATTATTACAACTGTGCGTCTCGCGCTTGCGGGGCTTTGTTTGCTTCTTTCTTCTTCGCCGAGGTGAGGAGCGGACGAATGTCGTCTTATGATCCTCGGAGTTGGGGGCATTTGCCAAAAGAGTTATTTGCCTTGTCCCACCGTCAAATATGGGTGGCATAGACCACCCGGACTGCGACGCTTGGGAGCTGCCTTTCCATTTGGTTCTTATTGCCGAGATTGCTGACACCACGTCAGGGTAACCCTCGAGTGGAATGGATGCTCTCTCATTCTTATGAGTGCTTTTCGGTTCATTCTTTTACGGTGACACCGGCCGGGTTGCCCGCCACCGTCATCCGTTTGAAATATTATGCTATTATTCTGTGAACACTAACCCCCGAGTGACACCGGCCGGGTTGCCCGCCACAGTCACCCGGGTATTATTATTATCGTTATGTTGTTATCTATGCATGCAAGTATTATGTTGCTAATGCCTGGTTGTTGTTGATATATGATATTGATATCGTGATTATTATGCTAGACTAATCCCCTGTTGTTTGGACTTGTTGTGATGAAACTTGATTAAATGAAACACCCCTCCAAACATCGATAGGGTCAGTCCATAGTGCCACTAATCTGAACATCGAACGCACTGCCACTGTCGCTCACATGGGCGGGCCTTGACCTACGTAACCTATTGAGCCTCCTTTGATGCTACCATTTTGGCAAGTCTAGTCAGTTACCTTTGTGGTCGGGGCTAGTCTTGCGAAGGTTCCGGAGCTAGGCGTCGCTCATAGGTTGGGGACGTGCCGGATTCACTTCTGCATAAGGCATAGAGTTATGTCGGTGGCTATAGAGGGAGTGTCTTGGTAGCGTGAACGGTCAGGTGAGTGTATCTTGCTGAGTTCGCCTTGAGGATGTTGTCCTAAAGTACCGGCTCAGTGTGGTGCACTTAGGTGGGTGGTATCTGCAACCTCTCGAGAGTGTAAATCTGGATATCTAGCCTAGTTCCAAGGTTATGGAACAACAGTTCAGTGTCGGTCACACTATTGTCTTTGTCGAGTCAGGAGGTTAAACATGAGTTCTGTGTGAAAGAAAGATGAACAACCTGATTTCACTAAATGAACAATAAGATGATGCAGGGAATGTTACTTGAGATGTTGATGGTTACCCGTGATATGGGGTGGCGGTGTGATGCGTTGGGAAACCTATAGTTAGGCCAGAGCCCACATCAACCGTGCATGCCCAAGTGAAAGGATGAGGCCAGCGGGCCTAGCAGTTGACAGATGTAGCAAGGCCGTTGGGCCTAGTTGTACTGACAGGTATTGTTATGTTGTTTGGTACCACTGGGTACACCCGTTTTCTCGTCACAGGTAAGCCCTTTGTATGATTGCCGGTGCACGATCCAACCCCACCTGGCTTGGACTCTGTACTGGTGATACCCCCGTTGCTTGCTTATGACATGTTTGGTTGTCAATGCCATGCTACTTTTATGTCATGTATCTAGAGTACACCTTGACATGTTGTAGGAATTTATTTCCAGTATATACCTTGTTGCATGATTGTTGGATTGTTTGTAGTAAGTGGCGATACTTGCTGAGTGCATAATAATGTACTCACGGGCCTTGTGATTGTGGCCAGGTTTTGTCGAGGATTCATCTTTCACCTTAGTAAGGATTTGAAGCAAGAGCGTGCTAGGATCAGTAGCCCAGCCAGAACCTGTGGAGTGGAGCCGCTCCAAGCCGTAGCCTCTCATATGTCTTCCGCTGCCAGTTAAAAACTCTGTATCGTGCCATGCTGGGATTGATATTTTGTCATTCCTTGATGGCCTTGTAAACCCTTTTGTAGCACTGATGTGCCTGATTGTGTAATGATTTCCATTATGTTACACTGTTGTGACGTGCGGCCAGTTATCCTGGGATGGCGCACGGGACGACTGCCTCTCTGGTGATATGTGCCAGGGAGGGGTGTCACATCCATGCATGTTCCTGCGCTCATGCCGCCATCAGCACCTGCTCCGCCGTCTACGACAACGCGAAACTAGGACCAAGCTGCTTTTCTGCAGGCCATGAACAACTTTGCTGCTCAAGGAAACTCAGGTATGGACTGGATTTTCGATTCTAGTGCTTCTAGTCACATGTCTGCTTCAAATATTATGTTGTCTTCTTGCACCTCATCGCTGTTCTCTTCAATTACTCTCGGTGACGGTTCTTCTATCCCAATACACTGTGTCGGTCACACTAATTTTCCCACTCAAACTAAAAACCTCCTTCTTCGTGATGTCCTAGTTGCACCCTCTCTAATTAAAAATATAATTTCTGTTCGTAAATTTACCTCTGATAATCATGTCTCCGTTGAATTTGATCTCTTTGGTTTATCTGTGAAGGACTTCCTGACTAAGGCCGAACTCGCTCGTTTCAATAGCTCCGGAGACCTCTACTCAATCCATGGTGCCCCTGCCATCGCTCAACCATCCTCCATGCTGGCCTCCGCGGATCTTTGGCACCATCGTCTCGGACATCCACATGCTGCTAGTTTATCTTCTGTTCTTAGTGAATTTTCTTTACCTTGTAATCGAATTAGTCATGATCCATTAGTGTGTGAAGCTTGTCAAACAGGAAAACATGTCCGTCTACCTTTTTATTCTTCTTCTTCTCATAGTACTTTTCCGTTCGAATTATTACACTGTGATATATGGACGTCTCCTCACACTAGCATCTCCGGTTTCAAATACTATCTTGTCATACTAGATGATTATACTCACTACATTTGGACTTTCCCTTTACGTAATAAATCTGATGTACACACAATTTTTCTAAATTTCCAACGCTATGTCGCTGTTCACTTCCTTCTTCCTATACGTTTTATACAATGTGACAATGGTCGAGAGTTTGACAATTTCCAAAATCGCAATTTCTTTCTTCAACACGGCATTCTACTTCGCTTTTCTTGTCCTTACACCTCCCCACAAAATGGCAAAGCCGAAAGATCCCTTCGAACTATAAACGATATAATCCGAACTCTCCTAATCCACTCCTCTATGCCGCCTAAATTTTGGGCCGAAGCCTTACGCACTGCTACCTATCTTCTCAACATTCGCCCTTCTCAAGTTAATCCAGAAACAACACCTTTCTACTCTCTTTTTCTTAGTCACCCCAACTATACTGAACTTCGTGTTTTTGGTTGTCTTTGCTTCCCTAACACCTATGCTACCTCTCCAAATAAATTAGCACCCCGCTCCCTTCCCTGTGTGTTTCTTGGTTACTCTGACGAACACAAGGGTTACCGCTGTCTCGATCTTGTCTCTGGCCGTGTTCACATATCTCGTCATGTCACTTTTGTTGAGCATGTTTTTCCCTTCGCCAGCCACACCTCCCCTGACAACGCTACTACGCCCATCCCGTCACCTAGCTCTCATCGCAACCAATTTCCTGCCGCAGCAGTGTTTTCACCCCTTTTCCCTGCCACGGCCACCACTCCCGCGCCAGCTAACCCACCTAGCCCTGCCCCTCCGCACCCATCATCACCCCAAACCTCCCAATCATCCATCGCGACAGACTTTCCCAATTTCTCTGCCACGGTAGCCTCCACAACTAACACACCCGTAACCCCTCCTAGCTCACCATTCACTCCTGTGTCCGTATCATCCGCTGCGCCGGACACTCCTACTCCTCCCCCAGCTCTCCCAGCTCGTGCTATCCCCACTATCCCTACCATCAATGATCACACAATGCGCACTCGCTCAAAATCAGGTTTCCGACAACCCCTAGATCGTCTTAATCTTCATGCCACTCCCACCATCTCTCCTCTTCCCACATCATACAAATCTGCTCTCCTTGACCCCAATTGGTCCGCTGCTATGAAAGAAGAGTTTCAAGCTTTAATCCAAAATCACACTTGGCATCTCGTTCCTCGTCCTTCCAGTGCTAATGTTGTCTCTGGAAAATGGGTGTTTCATCACAAATTTCACTCCAACGGCACTCTCTCTCGTTACAAAGCTCGATGGGTTTGTCGTGGTTATTCTCAACAGCATGGCATTGATTTTGATGAAACCTTCTCCCCTGTCGTTGAACCTACCACTATTCGTACTGTTCTCGGTGTTGCTATCTCCTCCTCCTGGCCCATCCATCAACTAGACGTCAAAAATGCGTTCCTAAACGGAAATCTACAAGAAACAGTCTACTTTAAACAACCTCTCGGTTTCATAAATTCTTCTAGTCCTAATCATGTTTGTCTTCTTAAGAAATCTCTTTATGGTTTAAAATAAGCTCCTCGTGAATGTTCCAACGTTTCTCCACGTTTGTCCAAACAATTGGTTTCTCTCCATCAATTTCTGATTCATCTCTTTTCATATATCACAAAAATTCTCAGGTCGCCTACTTACTTCTTTATGTTGATGACATCGTTCTCACGGCTTCTTCGCAATCTTTTCTCACTCATATCATATCTTTACTCAACAAAGAATTTTCTATGACAGATCTTGGTTCCCTTCATCATTTTCTTGGCATTGTTGTTACGCGCGATTCTAGTGGTTTATTTCTTTCTCAACGTCAGTGCATTCTTGACCTTCTGTCTCGAGCTGGAATGCTTGACTGTCAACCCTCCCGTACACCTGCTGACCAAACCGCTAAACTATCCTCTGCCGGTGAAACCCGCAGGCTGGCCGACCCGGACAGCTACCAGCGGTCGTACTACTCGCTGATGAGTCGCCTTGTGGCGCGTGCGACCGCCGCCGGCGGCAGCAACGGCAACCGCTCGGCGAGGACGAGCATGTTCGCCACCGGGGAGTCGGTGTACGCGCCCAACGACCCGAACGGGACGATGCACGGATTTGTGCAGTGCATGAGAGACCGCAGCGACGCGGAGTGCGAGCAGTGCCTGCAGGGGCTGGTGCCGCGGCTGCCGTCCTGCTGCAGGGAATATCAGGGAGGGGTGGCGCAGAACTTCAACTGCCAACTGCGGATTCAACTGTACACCTACTACGACCTGTCCTTCGACGCGCCGCCTCCGGGTCAGGCAGCTCCACCGCCGCCGTCTCCATATGCTCCATCGCCGCCCTCGCCGTCGTCCAGCCGAGGAATACCGGCCGGTGAGTAACTTGACTGGAGAAGAATCACAGTCTGAGTCCGGATTACCAAATTTCCGTCAAAGTCCGTGTGGAAAAGATATCAGAAAGCGAAGTTTCCATTTTTGGCCAACCTTCTTCGTCTGAACAAGTCAACAAACAGTTTTTAGAGACCAGAATGGTTATACAGCCGTCGCCATCATTTTTTTTTGGGTCGGTACCCCATCGCCATTATTCTGACCGAGCTCCACCGTTTCCTACACGGCTGCTCCCCTCGTGCATGGAGAGACAATAATGCTGATAAATAAATCGGATAAAAACATGCAAGAAAGAGGAGATCATCGAAACGTGGCGTCGTCCTTGCAGCCGCGCTCTCGGTCGGAACACTTCTCCTGCTACTCTTCCTTCTCGTTTGTCTTTACACGCAGAGGAGAAGGATTAGGGCGAACAGGGCACCACAAGGTACATATACACAACTGAGGCTTTTACGAACGGATTTGAGCATTGCTAAAAGTCCTGACAGATTCACTCGTGTACGAGACAGATGATGCTGGAGAAGAGAGCAGCGGCAGGTACGTTTTTCCGGAGCAATTCACTCTGCCGTTGCTGAGGGCCGCGACGGGCAACTTCGCCGCCGAAAACAAGCTGGGAGAGGGGGGCTTCGGGCAGGTTTTCAAGGTAATGATCAGTTACTCTAGCATGCACTACCTAGCTAGGTGACAGCAGGATATCTCTGCTCTCTGCTTATTGTTTCGACAATTCGATTCACAGGGTATACTGCCGGACGGGCAAGCGATAGCAGTGAAGAGGCTCTCCCAGAGCTCCTTATTAGAGATAGAAATAGATTGAATATAAACCGTGTCATAATAGAGTTGTTATAGACTTGGGTTGTAAGTTGTAATCCCTGAATATCTCCTCTGTAATATCTTATGTAACCGACATTGCCATTGTGGCTATATAAACACGCAACCGAGCCGAGGTCAAGGCATCGTTCCCTGATTTCTTATATGGTATCAGAGCGGTCTCTTCCCTGACATCGAGAATAAAAGAAGAAAAACACCCACCCTCCAAAACCCTAGCCATGGCCGCCTCTTCATCCACCACATCGCAGGGGCTCGGCAACCCTCCCACGGAGAAGTTGACAAGGGCAAACTTCCTGCTGTGGAAAACCCAGGTCATGCCGGCGCTGCGTGGCGCACGGATGCTCGGCTTGCTGGATGGCAAGGAGGCCGCACCATCGGAAACCCTGGTGGTTGAGAAGGCAGGCAAGGAGGTGACGGTCGACAACCCCGATTACGATCGCTGGATAGAACGAGATCAGCGGGTCCTGAGCTACCTGGTTGGATCCCTGTCTCCTGACATCATGGCGCAGACCATCGGTATGGAACACGCTGCAGAGGTATGGGCACTGATCAATTCGATTTTTGCATCCAAATCCAAAGCGAGTAGAACAAGTCTGCTAGGAGGACTTGCTAATACCAAGAAAGAGAACCAGGCCCGGCCCTGAGCAGGTGCCCAAGGTGCGGCCGCACAGGGCCCTGGCTTGCCGGGGGCCCCATCCTAGGCAGGTACATGTACGTATACGAAAGGCCCATTACAAGTTTCGGTGAAAAAAAAGTGTCGAACGAGTGGATCACCCAAGGTCTCCTCTCGTCAGACGCCCGACCCTCGATTCTGCTTCCTCCCCCAATCACGCAGACAATGGGGCAGTGCTCCTCTCCGTTGCGACTTCTTACCGTATGGGCGGATTAAACGGAGGAGGACAATCTACAACAGTTAATTTCCTAATCTTCTTCTAAAAATCTTAGTACGTTGTCTTCTTCTTGATTCAATTTGCTCCTGATTCGATTTGTCTCTGCCCATAATGATTCTTTTCGCTTCTGTCTGTGTACTGTAGAAGAAACGGAGGAGGAGAATTAGCCGGCACTTGCCTACTGCGGCTGGACAAAGTTGCACACGGTGGCGGCCGGCCGGCCGCGCGCAAGGGGGATTGAGGAGGAGGAGTGTACTGCTGCTGGTCCTGGAAGCTACGGCCTACGGGTACTGCTGGATTCCTGATGTGTTCGTTTTGGCAAGCTGCAGCCAGCAAGGCAGGGCAACTAGCCAACCAGATCGGTAGATCCAGGTGCTTTTGTTTCAACATTCAGTCTTATTTCTTAATTTTTCCAGTCTTTTAGATGCTAATGATAATGAAGCAGAACAACCTTTGAATGCAAATATTTAATAGTGGAAAAGTGTCTAAGAGAAGAAAATATTGATTTTCCTTTGGATGGTGATTCTAGGAAGTTTGCATACTTTCATTATTCCATAGAATATGTAAGTTGCTATAGAAATATCAAAATTAACTATATAATTTTTTTTGTATATAGGGCCCTATTTTTCTTTCTCGCACCGGGCCCTAGATTACTCAAGGCCGGCCCTGAAGAGAACATGACGGCGGATCAGTACATCGCCAAGATGCGTGGGTTCGCCATCGAGCTCATCGCCGCCGGTCGCAAGGTTGAGGATGAAGAGCTGGTGGAGTTCATCCTCAATGGACTCGATGATGAGTACAATGACTTGGTGACTGTGGTGAACGCCATGGACACATGCTCGGTAAGCGATCTGCATGGATTACTTACCGCCCGTGACATGAGACAGGTGATGCTGACTGGAGGTGGCCAAAAGGAGTTCGAATCCTCGGCTAACGTGGCCAACCGCGGTGGCGGTGATCATGGCTACAAGAAGAAGAAGAACCCCCGCGATGGCGGGTACAATGATGATCGTGGTCCGCCGCCAGCATACTGGCGCGACGACCGCGGTGGAGATCGTGGTCCGCCGCCAGGAGGCTACTGGCGTGACGACCGCGGTGGAGATCGTGGTCCGCCGCCAGCACACTGGCGCGACGACCGCGGCGGAGATCGTGGTCCACCACCAGGAGGCTACTGGCGCGACGAGTGGTGATCGCGGTGAGTGGCGTGGCCGTGAAGATCGTGTCGACTGGCATGGCCGTGGTGGTGACCGTGGTGATCGTCCATCGAAGTTTCAAGATGTAACATCTCAGATCTGCAAGAAACATGGACATCCAGCTAGTGAATGCTGGTGGAGGTATGCCAATGACAACAGGCGTGAACGTGAGCGTGAACGTGAGCGTGAGCGTGAGAAGAGTGCTAATGCTGCTTATGCCTACGGCATTGACACTAATTGGTATCCGGATACTGGAGCAACAGATCATATCACAAGCAATCTAGAGAAGCTAACGGTTCAGAACAAGTACAATGGAAAAGACAAGGTCCTCACCGCAAATGGAGAAGGTATGAAAATTAGTCATATTGGTCATTCATGTATTTTTACCCATGATCGTGATCTTCATCTATCCAATATTCTTCATGTTCCAAGTACAACTAAAAATCTTCTTTCGGTTCACAAACTTGCTCTTGATAATGATGCTTTCGTTGAGTTTCACCCTTGGTATTTTTTGATAAAGGATCGCGCAACAAGGAAAATTCTTCTTAGAGGCGAATGCAAGGGAGGTCTCTACCCCATTGTGTCTTCATCATCATCATCCACACCCAAGCAAGTTTGTGTCGCCACCAATCCTTCGGCTGAAAGGTGGCATCATCGATTTGGTCATCCATCAAATTTAGTTGTTAAACAAATTATCAAGAGATTTAGTCTTCCCTATAGAAAATTCCCTAGTGTTGAGTCTATTTGTGATTCATGTCAAAAGGCCAAGAGCCATCAACTTCCCTATCCAATTTCTACAAGTGTTTCGACTGTACCCCTTGAACAAGTGTTTTCGGATGTGTGGGGACCAGCCTAAGTCTGTAGGCCGTCATAATTATTATGTGAGTTTTATTGATGATTTTAGTAAATTTACATGGATTTACTTGCTCAAAAAGAAGTCTGATGTGTTTGAGTCTTTCGCAATTTTATGCATCTTGTTGAAAGAAAATTTGATAGAAAGATTGTTACTATGCAAACGGATTGGGGAGGTGAGTATGAAAAACTCCACCCTTTCTTTCAAAAGCTTGGAATCACACATCATGTATCATGTCCTCATGCTCATCAACAAAATGGTTCGGCCGAACGCAAACATAGACACATTGTTCAAGTAGGACTTGCCCTTCTTGCTCATGCATCCATGCCATTAAAATTTTGGGATGAAGCTTTCCTTACCGCCACATATCTCATAAATCTCATGCCTAGTAAAGTCATCAATAACACCACACCTTCTGAACGTCTCTTAGGAGTTCCACCTGAATACAAACACCTCCGTGTCTTTGGATGTGCATGTTGGCCGAACTTGCGTCCATACAACTCACGGAAGCTATCTTTTCGCTCAAAGCAATGTGTATTTCTTGGGTACAGTCAACGTCACAAAGGGGTAAAATGTCTTGATGTTTCTACTGGTCGTATCTACATATCCAGAGATGTGGTCTTTGATGAGGAAGTTTTCCCTTTTTCACCTCTCCATCCAAATGCCGGAGCTCTCCTAAGAAAATAAATTCTACTACTTCCCAAACATCTTGTCCCAAATCACGAGGGTGAAAATACTGATGATCCTATGACTAATATTATTAATCCTTTGCGTGCTCCTAGTAATGTGCAGGCTGCAGCTGAAATTTGGAAGAAAATGATGAAGATTTGAGCTCAAATGGGGCAGAAACTGATGATGATTTCATACCACAAGATGACAATTCAACCGGGGCAGATCCCGATACTGATTCCGTATCTGGTGATGGATCCGATGCTGATTTCCCTGACGACTCCGATCCCGGAGTAGAACATTCACCTGGCGCGGCGTCGCCGTCTGTTCAGTCCCCGTCGTCATCCGCTGCTGGCGACTCCGAGGCTGACACGCGGTCGCCCACGCCTGGCTCTGTGTCTGGAGACGAATTGGATGCTGCCATGCACTCACCTGCGGCAGCACTCGACAGTGACAGCGACAGCACTGGGTCCTCCTCGCCTGGCGCGCATGCATCAACCCCGCCAGGATCCTCTGTGTTGCAACACGCTGTAGCTCCCCCTGCAGCTCGCACCAGATTACAGAAGGGTATTACAAATCCGAAAGTTTGGACTGATGGATGCATTCGGCATAATTTTTCTGCATGTACTGCAGGAGAACCAGCAAATCTGAAAGATGCTCTAGCTGCTCCAGAATGGAAACAAGTAATGGATGAAGAATATGAGGCTCTCATGAACAATAAAACATGGCATCTAGTTCCTCCACATTTGGGTACACAAAATATTATAGATTGCAAATGGGTGTATCGCATCAAGAAAAATCCAGATGGTACCATAGAAAGGTATAAAGCACGTCTTGTGGCTAAAGGATTTAAACAAAGATTTGGGATTGATTATGAAGACACCTTTAGTCCTGTTGTTAAAGCTGCTACTATACGTCTTGTTTTGTCTGTTTCTGTTTCTCGAGGATGGGGTCTAAAACAGCTCGATGTCAAGAACGCGTTTTTGCATGGTGTTCTGGAAGAGGACGTCTATATGAAGCAACCTCCTGGGTATGAAAATGCTTACTTACCTCGGTATGTCTGCAAACTTGATAAAGCTTTGTATGGTCTGAAGCAAGCACCAAGAGCATGGTACTCAAGACTAAGTTCTAAACTGCAAGAGTTAGGTTTTCTTCCATCTCAAGGAGATACATCATTATTCATCTATAACAAGTCAGGTATTACAATATATGTTCTTGTCTATGTGGATGATATCATTGTCACCGGTTCCTCAAATCAAGCAATTTCTACTCTAGTACATGATCTCAACACACATTTTGCTATTAAAGATCTCGGTGACCTGCATTTTTCTTGGGTATTGAAGTCAGAAAAATTTCGGATGGACTTGTTCTTACTCAAGCAAAGTATGCAGCAGAATTGTTGGCTAAGGTGGGGATGGAAACCTGTAAGTCTTTTAATACACCGTTATCTCCATTGGAACCTCTCTCTCTTCATCAGGGAGTTCCTTTAGGACCTGAAGATAGTACCAAGTATAGAAGCATTGTAGGTGGGTTGCAGTATCTCACATTGACAAGGCCAGATATCTCCTTTTCTGTCAATAAGGTTTGCCAATTTTTGCATGCACCCACAACAGTTCATTGGACAGCAATAAAAAGGATACTTCGGTATGTTAAAGACACTATTACCACGGGTATTACCTTTAGAAAATCCTCCTCTGATTTGATTAGTGCTTTCTCTGATGCGGACTGGGCAGGATGTATTGACTCCAGACGGTCCACAGGTGGGTTTGCAATATTCTTTGGACCGAATCTTATTTCTTGGAGTTCTCGAAAGCAATCCACAGTTTCCAGATCAAGCACTGAGGCAGAATATAAGTCGTTGGCTAATGCAACTGCGGAGGTTATATGGGTTGAAACTATACTCAAGGAACTTGGAATCAAACTCAGTAGAACTCCTTGTTTGTGGTGTGATAACATGGGAGCTACTTATCTTTCGGCCAACCCTGTGTTCCATGCTAGAACAAAACACATAGAAATTGATTTTCATTTTGTGAGAGAAAGGGTGGCCCAGAAAATGCTTGATATCAGGTTTATATCATCCAAAGATCAAGTTGCGGATGGATTCACAAAAGCTTTGCCAACGAGAGAGTTAGAAGCATTCAAGTATAATCTAAACTTATACAAGTTTTGATTAAGGGAGGGTATTAGAGATAGAAATAGATTGAATATAAACCGTGTCATAATAGAGTTGTTATAGACTTGGGTTGTAAGTTGTAATCCCTGAATATCTCCTCTGTAATATCTTATGTAACCGACATTGCCATTGTGGCTATATAAACACGCAACTGAGCCGAGGTCAAGGCATCGTTCCCTGATTTCTTATACTCCTCACAGGGATTCCTCGGGCTGAAGAATGAGCTGCTGGCCGCCAAGCTCCTGCACCGGAACCTCGTGCAGCTCCTCGGGGTCTGCTTGGAGGAGCAAGAGAAGCTGGTGGTGTACGAGTATCTGCCAAACAGGAGCCTGGACATAGTCCTCTTCGGTACGCCGTACGCACATGAGATTTCTCTCACGATCTCTTCCTCCTCTTTGTTCAAGTCCCAACTCCGAGCTAATCGATCGTCGCAGTCGCATATAATGGTGGGAGGGGGCGGCGGCGGCATGGCCTGGACCGGGGGAAACGGTACACGCAGGCCCGGCCCTGAGCAGGTGCCCAAGGTGCGGCCGCACATGGCCCTGGCTTACCGGGGGCCCCATCCTAGGCAGGTACATGTACGTATACGAAAGGCCCATTACAAGTTTCGGTGAAAAAAAGTGTCGAACGAGTGGATCACCCAAGGTCTCCTCTCGTCAGATGCCCGACCCCTCGATTCTGCTTCCTCCCCCAATCACGCAGACAATGGGGCAGTGCTCCTCTCCGTTGCGACTTCTTACCGTATGGGCGGATTAAACGGAGGAGGACAATCTACAACAGTTAATTTCCTAATCTTCTTCTAAAAATCTTAGTACGTTGTCTTCTTCTTGATTCAATTTGCTCCTGATTCGATTTGTCTCTGCCCATAATGATTCTTTTCGCTTCTGTCTGTGTACTGTAGAAGAAACGGAGGAGGAGAATTAGCCGGCACTTGCCTACTGCGGCTGGACAAAGTTGCACACGGTGGCGGCCGGCCGGCCGCGCGCAAGGGGGATTGAGGAGGAGGAGTGTACTGCTGCTGGTCCTGGAAGCTACGGCCTACGGGTACTGCTGGATTCCTGATGTGTTCGTTTTGGCAAGCTGCAGCCAGCAAGGCAGGGCAACTAGCCAACCAGATCGGTAGATCCAGGTGCTTTTGTTTCAACATTCAGTCTTATTTCTTAATTTTTCCAGTCTTTTAGATGCTAATGATAATGAAGCAGAACAACCTTTGAATGCAAATATTTAATAGTGGAAAAGTGTCTAAGAGAAGAAAATATTGATTTTCCTTTGGATGGTGATTCTAGGAAGTTTGCATACTTTCATTATTCCATAGAATATGTAAGTTGCTATAGAAATATCAAAATTAACTATATATTTTTTTTGTATATAGGGCCCTATTTTTCTTTCTCGCACCGGGCCCTAGATTACTCAGGGCCGGCCCTGGGTACACGATCATCTGCGGGATCGCTCGTGGCCTGCTGTACCTCCATAAGGAGTCGCGCCTGAGGGTCATCCACCGGGATCTCAAGCCCAGCATAATGTCTTGCTTGATTTTTTTTTTGAGTACAAGGGAATACAGATCACAAACGAAACCGAACCAGCAGTACAACCTCAAAAACAAGGAAATCTAACCTAGTTCTTGAAGGTCCAGCTCCACCGACGCCGTCTCACCACGGTGACCGCCGACCGCGCGCTGCCACCGCACTCCACCCGAGCCGGCGCACGCAGCGAACCGCGGCCAGGAAGCCGCCGACGAGGTCGCCGTCTTCAGTCAACCGCCTGGGTCTTGGCGGAGGCGACGAAGCTGGAAGACCACCAGAGCACGCCATCGCCTTGGATCTGCGCCACTGCTCGACGCCGGAGACGCCAAAGCTCGACGGAGAAGACGACTCTGTAGATCTGACATCCCGATCTCCTGCACCCCCAAAAGCCACCACCGGCGCCGGAGAAGAGCACCGGTACAGCGGGGACGCCCTGCAGCCCGCCAGCACCGTCGAAGACGCCGCCGTGGAGGGGAAGCCGCAGAGCATCAGATCACGCCGGCGTCGCCCTTCCCACCATGGCTCCGCCGCTTGCAGGCCCCGAGCTACGCACCGGAACGCAGATCTGGAGAGTCCCCGCCGGAGCGGCCGTCGGAGGACGGGAAATCTCCAGATGCGCCGGCGGGAGCTGAGCGGCGCGGAGTCGCCTCCCCGTCGCCTCTGTCCACTGTAGCACGAGAGGGTTCGTCACCAAGCGAGCAGCGGGTACCCTGTAAGCATAATATGTTGACCAGTACATTTCCGTCATGTTATCTCTGAAACTAGAGTTCAGAAGCTGTACATGTACTGATGGGAGCACGCAAGCAGTGGGTATATGTCGCCGGAATACGCCTACTCCGGCCACGTCTCCACCAAGTCCGACATGTACAGCTTCGGGGTCATCGTGCTGGAGATCGTCACGGGTCGAAGGAACAGCAGCCCGTGCCAAGACGCCAGCACCACCAACTTGTTAAGCGATGTAAGCACCCGCATCTGACGAGTAATTCATTGACAAGAGGGACAAATTTTCAAACTTCACACTGACAAAATTTCAACTTAATTAGAGCAAAACAAACATGATTACATTTTCAGAAGGAGTGACTACTAATCCTATCTAGTATGAGATTATGACACCACCAATTGCATGCATGCTTAATTGATCTCAACATTATAATTATATCCTTAATTGATGTAAAAAAATATAATTGCATTCCTAATTGACTGCAGGTGTGGGAAAATTGGAGGTCTGGAACAGCAACGAAGATAGCAGACGCATCGCTGGGCAAACACTACCCTCGGTCTGAGATGCTCAGTTGCATGCACATCGGGCTCCTCTGTGTCCAGAAAAAACTGGAGATGAGGCCTGAGGCGTCCGAAGTCGTGCTGATGCTGAGCAGCCAGTCCACGTCAAGACGGACACACTCTAGGCCGGCGTTCTACTCCGGCCCCTCCACCAGCGGCGTCGCCTCACGTGTTAGTAGCGGAAACGTCACAGAGAATGATGTGACCATGTCCGAGCTTCAACCCAGGTAGCTGGATGGAGAAGATGGAAAAAGAAGAAGGTTCTACCACTGGCGGAGATACGTTCGGGCTGACCTGGGCCGTGGCCCGCCCAGGATTTCTGCCAAAACATCTATACTCTGTATCTATAGTCCAATCCATTAGCACCCAGCGCAGGAGCAAAAGCACCAAACAGGCTGGCCTTTCATCGATTCAGCTCCCACAAATGAGCCCCACATTAGTACCGACACAACGTACTGGGTAGTGAGAGCCCATTAAAATTAGAGTACAAGAAGACACGGTGTGCTGTTTTGACTGCTTCCTCTATTTTTTATTTGTCTAAAAAACAAATCTATTTTTCTATACAAAAATGTCGTTGATTTTCTGGGCACAAAAAGAAGTGGTTGCTGGCTTGCTTCTTAGCTTTGCTCCTTTACCTTCATAGTCTGGCACGTGCAATTTTCGTTCTTTTCACAAATTATTACTCTCTCCGTTTCACAATATAAGATGTTTTAGATGATACACATGGTGTCTAGATTTGGACTAAAAAGAGTGCATACACAAACTAAAATATGTCTAGATACATGTGTATGCATGCGCATGTGGCAAATGGTCAACACATCTTATATTGTGGAAACGGAGGGAGTCGTTACAATAGCATTTTTCACTCAATTTGTTTCTCCAATTTCTTAGTCAGGCAACAAAAAAATTGTGCTATTATTTAGTCTGGCCCGCCCAAATATTTCTTTCGACCTCCGCCACTGGGTTCTACTACTCCGTAGTACATTTGGTACAACCGTACAAGAGTACATATAGTAGCAGCAATGAAAAATGACCGATGCTACGTAGGCGACAATATTATGGCCTGATAGGGTAGTTTGTCATGTTTTAGTCGATCATGGTTTCTATTTTTTTACTGTAACACCGGCGGGCCAAGGCCAGCCGGAATGACCATGGTTTCAAAATCCTAAGAATAAAAATTTGAAGCAACCTGCTCATTTGACCAAACATTGGATTGAGTAACAAATAAAAAGAAAACTAAACCCCCAAAAGAACAAGCCAATAATACCCGCCAAACTGGAGAAGGTCATTCTTCTTTTTTTTTTAGATAAAGAGCATATATTAATATTACGAAGATACCAATTACACCAGCCTCTGCAACAACGCGTGCCCTAGTGGCCCCACGGATGCACACAACCCAGAATAAAAAGAAGAATTACAAAAAAGTCTCGCTACAGTGATCCATTTCTTGTTACAGCAGACCTAACCCCACCAAAACAGTACCAGAAGTCCAACTTCTCCAAAATCGATGCCTCCAAGAAGGAAACAGTGCTCAAGCGCTGTCGTCGCCCTGATCATAGATCATAGGTTTTCACCCCGAAAAAAGTCCACACTCGCAGAAACAATGCCTTCACCAAGGCAATTGCCAGGCACAACCAATTAAGGCCAGACCTTGGATTTTCACCCTGAAAGTTTAGACTCTGAACTTCTCCTGTGCTGTCGCCCCCTCTTGCCGTTGATGATGTTCCAGTTAACGTATCACCTAGCCAATCCCTCATCCCACAAGGACTGGAACCACCATTGCAAGTCATCAAATCTCGGCTTCCATGCCATTCTCCGCACTCTGACTTCATCATGGAACAAAAGACAAATCCATGATGGCAACAGACTACAAAGCTTCGCACCGCTACCTCTGAAACCAAACGGTCAGAAAAAACATGGCTGCGTGCGACCGAATCCCACCCGATCCATCAATCTCCAGGCTAGATTTGCCCAATGGAGTTCGCCGGCGGAGCCTTCCGAAACTCGACAATCCGGCCAAATCAATGAAGAACTGCATCAAGTAAATCTTCGTCTTGGTGTTAGAGAGATCCAGGACTGCCACCTTTATTCAAGCCGAGCCGACGGGACTGGCCGGTGTGGAGCCAGCCCGCCCCCGCCTGACCGACCGCCGGCACCGCCACGGTGCCAAGCAATCGACGACACCAGGCTTCCCGACGCCGCCTGACACTACAACCGCCGCCTCCGGCCCGCAGGACCCAGATGGGTCACGATTGGGCACGGAGTCGTGGCCGCCGCAGCAGGGGCACCACCGCCGTGGGAAGGCCGCCTCCTCCGTCGTCGTCGAGCCGCGCCCGCGCCAGGACTCCACGGCACCTCGCCGCCGAGCCGTCGTCGCCATGCGCCACCGCCAAACGAGAAGAACGCCGCCGTCGCACGAGGCCCATCAAAGCCGACAGCAGAGCGCTGCCGCCCCTCGCTGTCCCCTTCTCGCACCTTCGACTAAAGTCGAAGATGGATCTAGATGGGACCGTGATCCGCAGCCGCCGCCACCATCCATCACCGGCGCCGGCCATGGAGGCTGCCGCCGCCGCCGCACATCCAGAAACTCCGCCCTGAAACGCCGCACGCGATTCCCCGTAGATGCCGCCCCAGCCGCCACCACGCATCACCGCTGCATCCACCCCCCGAGCGCCTTTGACGCCAGGGCCCGCCGCCACCGTGGCCGGCGCCGACGGCAGACGCCGATGGCAGCGGCGGACGTGGAGGTCATTCTTCTTTGCAACCCTCATCCTTGCGCGTCCATCGTGGTAGGCTCTTGCTTCATGCTTACTTGTGTTTGCTTCAACAATTTCCTTTGGTATCTCCACAGCCTACTTCTTATCATCTAGATCCGTTATTTATTCAAATGGAGCCTCTTGTTTGATTCACAAGATAAAAGTCAGAATGTGGTTCTTATGGGCGTTTAAAAAAATATTCCAATTAAAATAACCATTTTTATGGGAGTTTACGGGGTAAGTTCTTTGACTTGGACATAACAATTAGTTCATGTCGCTATTCCCTCATCCAGAGGGGAGTACATTAGATGGAATACTTTTTTTAAATGTATCACCATATCCTAGGGGTTGGGACCCCTTTTGATGGCCTAGTGGATTCTGTATGCCCAAAACCCTAAATTCGACTAATCATTTATTTGGTACCGCTCAGAGAGTGGGAACTGCCATTCTAACTCTTCTTAAACATTTTGAAAACTCGACCCAAAATCTCAACACCTAATATATTCCTCTTATTCGGTTGGTTCACATGTCCTTTATGCAGGGGCGTATCTAGGGATTTTTGCCATAGGTGCTATGGCACCCCCTCCAAAAAAAACAAAATAGTTTACACCATTTAAATTGCACTTGTTATCTAATATTTCAAAGAATATTTAACACTATTTGTTGGAAATGTGAAGATAGTTAGACCAAAGTATACTATTTATAGTGTAATATTCACAAAATTTGAACCCATGCATTAACGTTGTATTGTTCATGTAAAAGTTCTGACACCCCTAGTATTATGAACCTCCACTGCCTTTATGGCTTAGCATCAGCCTATGCCTCTTCCCATAAGCCCATAAGTAAAGCTACTGGTGGTGTATCAGATCAATGAGATCCTCCACATTGTGTACATTTGTATCTGCTAGCTTCTGCATCGGTTTCATCAGGCGTCTTTTCAATGAAACCGATGGGGAAGCTAGCAGATACAGATGTACACAATGTGGAGGATCTCATTGATCCGATACACCACGAGTGGCATGCAGACTTGGTATGTGCGACTTTCTTTGCTCCTAATGCAGAACTCATACTACAAATCCCTTTGAGAAGAAGCGTAGGAGAAGATTGGCTGGCATGGAACCATGAGAAGTCGGGGTATATACTTAGTTCGGTCAGCTTATAGGGCACTCCTTGATATTAAGGACATAGTGGAGGCTACAAAATCTGTTGAAGCTGCCTACTCGAATATGAGGAATGGAAAAAAATTGGAAGTTGGATGTCTTGCTGAGGGTACGAGTGTTTTGGTGGAGAGTTCTCAGAGGCATTTTGCCTGATTATGCAACTCTCACCAACAGGCATGTCAAAGTAAATAGTACCTACCATGTTTGTAAATCATCTTCAGAGAATGTGTTTCATGCGATGATTGAATGTGGGCATGCAAACCTATTCTGGGCTGCAACCCGAGTTATTCTTCACATGAAACTAGTGAGATTACACCCTGACACTTGGGTGATTGATATTTTGTGTGAACCCTCGCTCAACCAGGGATAAAGGGAGAAGATCATCTCTATTATGTCAGCCATATGGGATTCCAGAAATAAATGAGCCCATGATGAGGAGAGCTATGATCCGAGTAAATCAATTGAGGGCATAGCTGAGACTATGAGTTTTTTGGAGAACAAAGTTGAGAAGAAGGGGAAGATGAGCATACAACCAGGTACTTGGCATGGTCCATAACCGGGAGTAGTAAAACAGAACTCTGATGTTTCAATAAGAGAGGAGAGGGGAAGAGCATGAAGTGGAGGAATTGCCTGAGTTCTCACAGAGGGTTCAAGAGTGCTTGGTGCCGGACCTATCCGGGCATTTTAGACCCTCTGATTATTGAAGTCTTGGCTTTTCAAGACGTTGCTGCCTTTGCTGCTGAGCAAGGTTATGAACGGATCATTTGTTAGTCCGATTGTGAAGTTTTGGTGCGTATGTGGAAGGGACGCGCAGCCGAGAGATCTGTCATGTCACCTATCTTCAGGGAGATTGATGAACTTTTAGGTTCTTTTCAGTCGTTTGTTTTTTTGTTTTACCAGGCGAACTGCTAATACGGTGCTCATGAGTGTGCGCGATATGCGTGCGGCCATGACATAGAAGAGGTTTGGCTAGATTTTAGTCCCTCTTTCCTAGATCACAGCCTTCAGGCTGATTGTATAAACTTATGTGAGGTTTAATGAAGTGTGTGGTTGACCTAAAAAAAAGGAAGAAAACCGAACAAACCGAACATAAAGGAACTGTAGCACAATTTTGTTTTTTTAGGGCTAACTGCAGTAGCACTATAAACCCACAAAACCTGCCAGAAGGAACTACCTAGCGAGTTAGTGGGCCGGACCACATGCGCCGTTCCAACTACGGAGCCAAGGCCCAGGATCAATCTTGCCGAAGAGGCGAAGACCCAAACGCGCCCTACTCTAGCACCGAGCCCTACAGCTGCCGTTGTGCCGTACCTTAGCGGCGTCAGCGCCGACGTTTCACTTCCATGCCCCTGTTCCCCAACCTCTCACGCGCGTCGCCGCCATCGCCGTTCCCGTTCTTCCTCGTCGGGATATCGCGTTCCTGCTGTCCCCACCCCGTCCGCAGTTGAGTTCTGAGGTATGAGGCTGTTTTCATCCAGCGATTTGTTAAATTCCACTGACTTTCACAACTTCTTGTGAATGTGCAGGTGCACGGCGCCCACCATGTCGACGCCCTCCGGTTCCGGCGAAGCCAAGGAGACGCCCCTGCTGCCTCCACGTATTACGACGTTTACGGTCCCGACGTGCGTTCTTTCTTGCCGTCTCTTTTTCCCCCTCTTTGGGGGATAAATTAAGGTTCACTGTTAGTAGAACCCGGGAGGTTTTTAATCACCTGTGTCAGTCTGTTGCTAGGAAAGGCTGTAATTTCGTTTTTGAATTGTTGATGCTGGAAAAGATTGCAGTTTTTAATTTTGACGCAAAGTACGCAACTGGTGTTTTGGAGTTTTAGTCTGTTATTAAGATTGGAATAGAGGGTCAGGGGATTGCAACATTAGACTGTTATTGTGACTCGTGGTGAAGATGGCAGTTTGGGGTGATTGTTGCTAGTGGATATGTGTATTGATATTTGGGAGAGTTTCCTCAAAGGCTTGAAGCTTGGATACCTACAGATGAAATTTGATGAATACGATGTGTAGACTGATAGCTTGGCCTAGTAGAATAGTGTATTTCCTCTGTCTTTTTTTTTTGAAACAAGGCAAAAGGCTTGCCTATTGCATTTATTAAGAAGGAGAGTTTTAAGGTTACAAAACAAGCCAAGAGGCTTGGCACCAGCGCACAAGTTCACACTCTCGCGGCATGAGGGAGCACAAATGCGTCGCCCCGGCGACCCCCCACAACGCGGCATTCCGCTTAATACAAGAAAAACCGAGGATGGCATGGAGGCTACATTCCTAAAAACTCTCGCATTGCGCTCGTTCCAAATTTCCCAAGCGGTGAGAGCACCAAGGAGGTCAAGCCCTTGCGTCGACGACGCTAGCTCCGGTGATAGCACACCACCAATCCTCCACCGAAGTATAAGCTTGCCATTGGGTGGTATCAAAGTTGGTCAAACCGATCCAAGCTTTGAGGCTCTCCCAAATCCGGAGGGAGTATCTACATTTGAACATGATATGCGCCGCGGTCTCCGGCTCCCTTTTGCAAAGTTGGCAAGTTCCACAATTTGGCCAACCCCGCCGCGCTAGACGATCCGCCGTCCACACTTTATTTTGAAGGATCAACCAAGCAAAGAATTTGCATTTGGGAGGAGCCCAATTTGTATTTCCTCTGTCGAATACAAGAAAGGCACCCACTTGAAATTTGATGAATACGATGTGTATTTTGATATCAGAGTTTGCTATTAACACTAGAAACCTTTTATGTTTGCTCTGTGATCAAATGTTTGAATTGAATTCTATATGATATAAATGGACTATTAGGTGAAGAAGCATGTAATTTTTGTTTTCATTCACTAATTTTATCACATATGTTTATCTTGTTGAACATGTGGATATTTGCTCATTGGTTATTGGTCAAGAGCACTCTTGTGCTGCTGACTTTACTGATCAACACATTTGCTACTTGAGGTTATGCCTTACTTCTTACCGAACTAATTCTTGTACTGTTGTTTTGTTTTATCCTATCCAGGCCAAACCTGATGTTGTTTTTAAGGAAACCACTTCACGTTCCACATTGAATTTGCAGGTTCCTTTCATACCAAAAAACAACATGCAAATTCACTTCTTGTTTTTTGTATTGTAACACATTATTTATTTGTAACACAGGATGTCCAGGGGCTAGTAACTTGGGTTATTGGTGAAGGCATGCTGCCTTCCTGGGTGTTTATCAAAGTAAATTCTGTTTCTTTGTCCTTTTTACTTTGTGGAGCACTTGATTTTCCTTTTTTACTTTCCACTGTATGTACTAGTTATTATAAAAGAACACAACTGAGTTTGTTCTGTTTCATATTTTTCATGACTGTACTTTGGACTGAGAACAACCTGCTATTTAATTACTGTAAAGTCTATCTTAGACACGCGTGTAACATTCTTTTAACCTAGTAAAATTGTAAAATCATAAAAAATATTGGCAACTCATGAGAGCAATAAGTAGATGTCGATTTGCAGTGAGCATCGATACTTAATTTGCACATGTAATGTTGGCTGGTAATTGTGTAATATTATTTGGTACTTCAGAATCCCTACCTCTTCTCAGCACTAAGTTATGCTTGTCTTTGGTGTTCAGAACAAGCCTCTTATCCCAAAAGTTGTCCTTCTCTATGTTCCTGGCCTCGATGCAGCTTTATACATGTCGCAGTCCCGCCTCCTTTCTTCTTTGAAAGAATTGTGTGGCAATCCAAAACCTGTCCTAGCTTCAAGGTTTGTGCATTGAACAGACGACTTAGATTTTTTTGACCACAGCCTTTTGTATTCTGGTGTATCATTAGTACAATATTGGCAGTATTCCCATGTCAATCCACTACACTCATTATGGCTAACTTTATTTTTTCTGGCAGTCGTGTACCAGATGAAAGGCATACCATTGATGCACTCCTAACATGCAGAGTAAAGCGAAAGCGCCAGTCACAAACATCAAACCAAATATATGAATCTGATGGAGGTATGATATGAGATCATGGCTCCTAAAGATTGTGTTTTGCGTTGGGCCCATACTATATGATTTGGTCTGCTATTATGGTGGTAGCCACTAGGCACTGAAAAAAAAATCTGAGATTCGTTTTATGATTAAGATTCTATTTTCGAAGATCATGTGACTCGTTTCACTGTTCCCATCCTTTCTGGGGTCGTTTACTTCCCTACAAGATTGCCATTTTTACTTGTAATATGAGCAGTGGCTACCTTTTCATGAATACCATTTTTAACTGTTATCTATTTGCGTTCTGTCATGTTCTATTTTATATTTTAAATGATTCATGCCAGCTATCATTCTAATCTAAAGTAATGTTAGAGCAGAAGTTTCTCGCCAGCCCAGAGTTGAGAGTACAGCCAATTAACCAGATATGTTTCATGCTGATCATCTATCTTTTATTTCCCTAAGCTCAAGATGTCTTCTCAAATCTCTGTAACCAAATATTCCTTCTCTAGTTTAATGTTGGCTCACCTGTTTATTTGGTGCTATGTACAGTTACTGAAATTACAGTATGAATTCCTTTCGTATGACAAGTGGGCACTACTGAGTCTACACCTAATTTTTTCTTTTTTGTACAATTTGTTTTTTGTTTGTTCAAGGTAAATTATCAAGTCTGGAGGACCTAAGAGATAAACCATTTCCTGTTAAATACTACACACTTTCTGAGAAAGACTTAGAAGATAATGGTTACTCATTCAGTTTACCAGGTTAGTTTTTTGTGTTTGGCTTCGCCTTCCATTTTTATGCTTGGATGCTAATTTTTTATTTGCCAAAATTTCAGGTTTTGTCCCTACGGTTCCAGCTCCTTCAGGCTCTTCTCCATATGAAATTCTCGCACTTGACTGTGAGATGGTAATACAATATTCTGTTTCTTGAACGTTTAAATTATTGATGTACATTTTGAGTCCCTTTTTTGATTGTTCATCCAAAAAAATCGACATATTAGATTTATCTAGTTGATATGTACATTTATGCCACTGTCTATTTCTTATTCTAATATTCGTTAAAACAGATATCATATTATTTTACAAATTTCACTTTTCAGTGTGTGACCGCAGCTGGATTTGAACTTACAAGAGTGACATTAGTCGATATTAAAGGAGAGGTATGGACATTACTATTATGAGGTTCCTTTGAAGAATTGTCCCTGTCACAGTCATGCTTGACTTGGATTTCTGTCTCCTTTTGATTAAAGTGATCTTAATTTGAAAAAGAAAAAAAATCTTCTTTATATGTGCTTGCATGAGATTCACACTTCAGTGCACATAATAATTATTCTTGCAATCTCTTCAGGTGGTACTGGATAAACTTGTTAAGCCTGCCAATCCAATCACTGATTACAATACAAGGTATATGATGCCTTTACTTCTTTTCTTGTAGGGCAAGCACTAACTATGTTGTGGTTTTCAGTCAGTTTTTTGTCAACGTATTTATGTTATAACTTCTTAGTTCTGCTATGTGTAGATTGCTAGGAGGAATTGTTACCTTTGTTTCAAACACATGTATTGTAGTATTATTAATATGAAATTCTAATTTATCCATGAAATTCTATTGTCCTAATTTATGCCTTAATGTTTCTGTACAGTTTTTCCCCATAATATTCCTAGTACACTCTGGTTGATAGGTTTGAGTATAATTATTCTTCATAGTGCAGGTTCAGTGGAATCACTGCTGAGATGCTATCAGATGTGACCACAACCCTCCAGGAAATCCAGGTCAGCTATTTCTAATATTCTCATGATTTTTTTTTGTGTTTCATTTCGTCATACTTTGGCTGACACCATTGTGTTCTCTTTGCAGGAAGAGCTTGTTAGACTTGTGTACAAGGAAACCATTCTTGTTGGGCATTCTTTGGAAAATGACCTTATGGCATTACGGATATCTCATGACTTGATCATTGATACTGCTGTTTTGTACCAGTATAATCGTGGCCCTCGCTGTATTAAAGTTGCTTTACGTGTTCTGGCAAACAAATATCTTAGCCGGGTGATCCAGAATACAGGGTCTGGGCATGACAGCGCGGAAGATGCAAGAGCTGCTCTGATCTTGCCCTTTTGAAAATCAAATACGGTAAATCATACTTTTAAGAATTTATTTAATTGCTTTTCCAACTATTATTTCCTTGAATGCTTACCTGGAACATGATAAACAAATGTTTTTTGGTATTCCATTTGTCCGCATTATTGCCTTTCTGTGTAATGTCTATCATCTGATATCTAGCTCAACAGGTCCTGATTTTGGCTCTCCACCATCGTTTTCACGACGAAATCTGGCTTCCATTCTGCATGAATGCGGGAAAAAGTGTTCCCTCATAGATGAAGAGTATGTTCTTAATCGCTATTCAGATGCTTCTTGCAATTCAATTGCAGTTTTCTCAGATGACGATGCCCTCTCTAGATCAATGAAAGAGGTTAGTACTACAGTTCTTTAGTGTCTCAGTATTGCCTACGTAAACTTTTACAAGTGTTCATTAGTTGCTAAAATCTAACTGCAGGTAAAGAAGGACAAAATCAGCTTTGTCTGGACTCAGTTTTCAGGACTGATTTCCTATCTACGTAAAAGAGCTGAAGATCCCGAGAAAGTGAAATCCTGTGTTGCAGAGGCTATTGCATTGAAAACCTGTGATGCCAAAACTGCCCGGAAAAGGGCGAAGGACCAAACTTGTCCAGAGTTGAAGGAAATTTTGAGTGAATTGGACAAGAAAATTAGAAAATTACACAGTACGCTGCCTGAAAATGCTATGTTTATCATATGCACCGGTCATGGGGATACTCCTTTGGTACAAAGGTAAACCTATTCAGGAAAATAATTTCATGTTTCCCCTTCCTAGTTTGAGTTGGTCTTTAGCTGCTTATACACTATTACTTGAGTTGCAAAACTGTTTGACAATGTAACCTACTTAGTAACCATGTTATGCATGCAGATTAAAGAAAATGCTTAACCACGGAGAAGAAGAAACAGTCGAAAGCCGGGAAAATATTGTCCATGCATTGGAAGATCTGCAAGCTCAAGCGGAAGTTGCCCTATGCTTCTGTTGTGTCAAGAATTAGCTGTAAGCAACTTGTCTTTTCTTCCCAGCATGTTTTGGAAATGGAACACAATCCCTCATTCTGAGTTTGCATAGTTGGGTATCCACAACCATGTACTTACAAGCATCCGTTCAGTTGTTGCAGCCTTGCAGGAAGGATGGATTCAGGTGCTGCATCCTGACTGATATAAATGAACCATCAGTTTTGGAGATCGATGTAGCTTACAAATGACTTGGTTAGTTTTAGGAAGGATGGAGTCGTGCATGGATCCTAATCGACTGACATGAAGACTTGGCTATGCATGGATTCAGCTTTGAAACACGACTTCAACTTCGAAGTCCCAGATATGCCTTTTGATTTTTTGGTGGGCTGGATGATAAGTTGTAGATTTTTGCATAGCACTGTTCAGGTTTCAGGCATATTAGATAGGTAACATTTGAAACAAGATGTAAGTTTCAGCGCATAGACTGATGAGGACAACGCATTCTTGTTGGTGAAGTGCGTGTACTTGTCTCCAAATCTAGGTTGGGTGTTGTTCAAATGCCTAAATCACAGGGTGAGTTTCCCTTCTCTCCCTTTCAAATGCATCTTGCGCAGAAAAAAATCCTCTTCTCGCTCCGAATTTGAAAGTGGCACCCATTCGAAGTGACACCGATAGAGTAACAAGAAGTCAATGATCGTAGGGCGGGTGACTGTAGAGTTGAGTAGGTGCGTGAACCGGACCCCCTGTTCCCGAGATGCTCCAGGACAAGGACAAGGACGAGGAATACAAATTAAATTAATTGACTCTCTGCATGTACTCATGCTTATGGAGTGTGAATATTTTGCAACTACATGATCTATGTTCATGAATTATTTCACAATTCTTGAAAATTCCGAAATGTGGCCTCCGACAATGGGGTGTGGGTGCAACTAGTTGCAAATTGTAGTTTCCCATGATGCATCAAGTCGGCACAAAAAAGAAAGAGAGAAAGCAAAGCGTGGTAACTACGGTGGTAGTACAAGCAGTGAGATTGACCGGCCGGCAGCAGCTGATTGAGTTGAGTTCAACCTTGGTAGGCCGACGAGCTGGAGTAGCCGTCGTCGTACACTGCTCACTCCGTCGATCTCGATCCATCCATATGCCTATGTGAACAACTCGATCGAGGACACACATCTTCGTTGCGCTTGATAGTTGATACTCCGCAGTGCCATGCCAACCAGTTGTTACTTGTTAGTCTTCCTATTCGGCCGGAACCACTCGGTCGGTTGAGAAATAGAAATTGGGATTTCCGATAGGATTGGTAACATTATTATATAACTAATTACAGATAAGAGCATTAATAACAATCTGAACAAGGGTCTAATGCTTTCATATTCTGAACTTTTGATGCACTGCACTCAAAAGTAATACTGCATTAACAATTCGTGCAAGAAATCAATTCTCCAAGATGCGGCAACGTCAACAGGTTGAGCAAGGGATTTTGTTGCAGAAAGCAAGAAAGAAGCATGCGCCAAAGAAGTGGTCGAAATTTTTTCATCTGGAGCCAAACCAACACAAGCGTTCACCTGGAGATCACCAATAAGTGTTTGATGAATCTCGCTCGGAGCACAATCGGTTGCTGGTGGTGGAATTCACACAAACACACACAACAATATCACATGCACAAATATCTCAACCTCGGGAATTAAAACTGAATCTCAAGAGTTGTGGAATATAAACAAGTTGTGCACAAGGTATTAATTAAGACTAGTCATAGTGGGAGGAACATTGCTGTAATTTCAATGTCACGTAGGCAAAAAAGATGATGTGACAAGTAATTAATGAGGAGAGAGGAGGTTGGAGTAACATAGCTAGTTACCGGAACATCACACACCCCAATACAAAATGAGTCTACAACCTAATAAATGCTATCATGCATGACACCACAAATAAGTTACTACCCACTATAGAGATAGTAACAATAGGTAGTAGCATAAGTATGTTACCACTCAATGTTACTCCCCACTATGACTAGTCTAAGCTTGACGACAGCTAAAGTGCATTGTTGAAGACAAAAATTCGATTTATGCTATCACCATAACTTGATTGTCCACAACAATGCGAGCGAGTGAGCCGAAGGGGCCAGTTCAGAACTCCCTCTAGTCTTCTTCCTACTTATGCCCATTGTTGGAGTCCGGGTCCAGGTGGCAAGTGAATGGCATCATAAGCCCCATAGGAGACCCCCCGCACGGCTTGATTCGTTGTACCATCCTGTCCTTGTCATTTCCACAAACAAACTTGCGACCCTTTGGGTGCAAGATGTCCAAGTAACCAGAACAGAATGCGCAGCTCTTCCTGTTCCGGCCAAGAGGCTCTTCTGCAACCCCATGCATGCATCAATCAGATCGTACCAACCAGCTAATTAACAGGAAAAAAATAAACTAGTTTACATACATACCGATGATGGTGCATGCTTCAACTACAGGAATCATGACTAGACGTGGCAGGTCCGAGCAGACAGAGCTGCTGCTGGGAGGCTTCTCAGCTCCTGGGTCTGGTGGCGAGCGCACGGAGCTGCTGAAGAGTGGCTTGTAGTGCACCTCAGCAAAGAAGCACTTGATCTTTTTGGTTTTGCGGCAGCGAGCCCAGAAGTTGACGTGATACCACATTTGGTCCCTGAAAGACGCACTGGATCCCATCAGAGGCTTCACAACATCAAACTCTTCACCCTGCAGGGAGAGATTCGATCGTACATGTCAGCTCGGGGCAGGAACAAATTGCGATGAATTCCAACTTGAATGAAGTGAACTGGACATACTGGGTGTTTGGCATTGTAATGGTGGAGAGCGTAGCGGACATGGTGAATGATGTTGAAGTCACGCTCCCTGCATCCAATGCAGTTGGAGAAATTTGATTGATTAGTTATTTGTTCAATTGGTACATGGAAAAAAATACAAACTGCAGTGGTGCAAGTGGATATTGTGTAATCAAACTTAATTGCAGTCGTTAACACAATACAACATAAGATCTTTTAAGTAGGGATCTGGGGCTTCCAGATTTTACAGGGCTGATTCCTAAAGGCTCCAAAGCAAGCTAGTGCAGGAAAGTTTGATTTATTCCCAATTTCTTAACAGCACACAGTGCAAGAATTTTGTTTGTGTGCAGAAATATTCCCCGAAGATTTTTATAGTACCGAGCTATAACTGATTATGTGATCATGAAGGAAAAGCATACCAGGATGCCTCGTGGATATGGATTTGTTACTTCTTTTATCCATCTGTTGTCAACAGGGTTTTGGAGGATAAACATGCTATAGATGGAAGAGCAGTAAGACCTCTTTGTTGACTGCTAGCTGGAGAGGTTCTTCAATTGCAACATTGTAACAACAAAAATTGGCTTTTAATCTATTCAGGTTGAGGTCAAAAGGAATATCCCAACAATAAATGTCCTGCGAGAAGAAAAATCTTGGACAGTAGTTTCTAGCATTTCTAACTGAAGGTTATTAGAAAAAAAACAAAATGTTGATGTGCATTTGCTCATAAAGATGCTCTGGTTTTCATCTACATATTGCTCCTTTACAAATTTGCAGGCTGAGGGCTTGAGGCAAATCAAGATTTTGTACTGGAGTCTGAACAAAACTTCCTTGAATGTTTTTTTAGCAACTTGGTGCACGAGTGGTTTGGTTTAGTCAGTGGGTTGCTTGGTTCGTTGCATGCGCAAGTCCTTATTCAATGGCAGAGAAGCCTAGCATCAACATGTTTACATCTATGTTTTTTTTGTACCAGTTTGACATAATCAATCATGTCCAGTCATAACAAGCAGATCTGGGCTCAGAATTTGATTTAAATTACCATATAAAACTGCGCACATATTTTATCAAGAATTTTTTTCATAGATTATGAGACACATCACAGACTTAACTTTCTCTATACAAAATATTTCAAAGTGCTGAAACAGTTCTAGGGGTGTACTAACAAGTGCAACGACAACTAGCGCTGCAGCTGTTGGCATGAAGGCGGCCAAGAGGGCAAGGCAGTGCCTGATTCCTCTTCAGGATGTCAAACTGAGCGGAATGAAGCTCTCCATTGAGATCCATTTATCTTCATGATTACGAAACTGAGATCCATTTATCTAATTTGTCTGGTGCTCATGTGAAGTGTAAAACGGTGTATACACTTAGCTTTACATGTAAAAATATGCATCCATTAAATCAAACCTACTATGAGCGTGTGCAGCATCATATGGAAGCTTCCCTATTCACAGGAAAGGGGCTATATTATGTAGCATACTGATAAAGAGGAGAAAATACATTTTGTGTCGTCATGCTAGGAGCCACTTGTGCATTGTCCACCTATTTCTTGCTATTTATTTTAGTTTGGTGGAATTGCTAAAAAATACTTGGTATGCACAATAGAAGAGATATAATATCCGCTTGAAATATAAATAAGGAATATTTGGTCGGGCCATCATCTACACCTTCCTTATATGAAAAGGATGCAAAGCTTTCGGTTCAGAGAATAAACAAGTACTACACTCCAATGGATTGTTGCAATACAAGTTATATACTCAAAGTAATACGATATTAGCATACATGATTGTGCACTCTTTGAGATCCAGAAATTATTTTCTAGCTTGTCATATAAGAAAAAAAAATTGGTTTAATATCAGAGTTACACTCACAATCAATTCTGCTAATATGAATATATATATCCCGTAGGGGCATATTTCCTATTGAATATAATTTCGTGGCAAGTTCAATTGAACTTGTATAATTAATAACTTGGTTCATATTCTGAACTTTTGATGCACTGTACTCCTAAAAAGTATCTGATGCTTGTACTCGACAATTTTTAGGTAGGAACCGGTAATTGTCTGCACCAAGTTCCTTTCCAGGTATTTCAAATGATGTTCCAATTGTCTAGAGCAGGGATCTAACCCTTTTCATTTGAAGGAATAGGTGTTGAATTATTCCTCTACAAAAAAATCCCCTTGGAGCCGATTCAGAGGTCAGAGGGGGAGAGGTGTTGCGGGACGTACTCTTCAGTGTGGCGAGAAGGACCAAACTCCTTGCGGTCAGCCTGGTACTGGCGCAGATAGTTGTGCACTCGTAGCTGCTCCTCAACGGAGAGTTGTGGGAGCAGCTCCTCCAACGCCGGTGCCGTCCACGGCTCCCATCCGAACGCCAAATCTTGTTTCGATCCCATCTCAATGGAGAAGGTGGTGGTCTGTGGAAGGAATTTCCACAAGAGATATCAATTTAGGGTTGAAATTGGCACCGAGATGAGCATGGACAATCAGCACCTCTAAACTAAAATACGCACAAACCCTAATGGACAAGGAGGTCAGAGGAATAAAGGTTACCCCGGCTGCGATCCCCTGCGTGGCGGCAGACTCCGGTGTTGAGGCCGGCGAGAATCATCTATACTTCTATATACTACTATTAAAAGAGCAAACTTGTGTTGATACATTGAATCTGAGCCGTTCAATATTTGGCCAACGGTCCAGATCGCTCCAATGTTTGACAACTCAACACAAATCTAATTTTGTCCGCTTTACCCTCCCACCAAATCACATAATACTACTAATGTCATCGTACCGGTTTGTTTTATTTCGTTTCGTGATAATTACGAGATTTGCCACCACTAAAAGAAATTAAAAAATAGAACAATGCGGTGCGTGCAACCGCACGCGGCGACGGAACGGGGCAGGACCTGCTGGCGGCGGGTCTGCCGGACGATGTGCTCGCTGACGTCCTCCGCCGCGTCCCGTCGCGCTGGCTCGCTTTCTCCCGCTGATTCTGCAGGGCCTCCCGATGGGTTGGACGGGCGCGCGGAGTTGCCCCAGGATGACGGCAACGTCCTCATCTTCAGTTCGGTTGCCGGCGATCTTCCTCGAATTCCCACCGCCATCGATGACCTCGAGCACGAACGACTACATCAGGACAATCCCGGTGAGCTGCCCTTCCTATTCCCGCCGGAATCAGGTCCGTTAGCCCTCGGAATCGTCGACTACTTTTCTGTCCGAGCTTCTGTCCGCCATGGCCGCAGCGGCAGCCATGTCGAGCTCGCGCTTGAGCTTGCTGCCGCTCCCGAGCCTCCCTAGCTTTCTTCCGCATCATTCCAACCTCCACAAGCAGTACGCGCACCCCAGCTCCGGCCCTCTTCTGGTCGTCGTCACCGGAGCCCTCCCGGAGTTCGTCCCGTCGCTGTGTGCTTCAGAAGTCTCGCCTGAAAGTTTGTATAACTTCGCCTCCAAGTCGTATTTCAAACCAAGCCGTATCCCAATGGCTGTTCGCCTGTTCTTACACCAGTCTGGACCCAAGTTCGACTTCCACCTGGTGCATAATTGAGGACTTTTTCCTCTCTGTCTTTGTTCTTTTCTTTCTTTTTTTGCAGAAAATATGTTATCTGACAGTGTTAATTTATTTTCAAGATCGTAGAGAACCTAAAGAACATGCGTACGTGCTACTTTCAGACAGTGGTGTCGTTACTGTGTTAAATGTGCTAAATCTCAATTCACATATTATATCTATCAAATTGTGATTGTGATATTTGTAGCAGTCCTCTGTGTTTGACCAAACCGGAAGAACTAGAACAAAAGAAAGGCATGATGCTAAGATTTTTCTGCTGTTTCCATGGTCACATTGTTCAAACAACAGTTCCAGCTTCCTTTATCTATTTAATCGAAACTATTTATACTTTCCCAGGTATGCAGACCACTAAATTTTTTCCATGGAAATATCAAGTGGTAGACCATGCGTGTGAAAGTTATATTCCTCATGGTATGTGGTGATGCTTATGCTTTACTGCATTAGTTGCACTCTCTCTGTTTGCCTTTCGACGTATCTATGTTTGCCTTTCGACGTATCTATGAATGTAAAATTTCGCATGTTAAACTAAAGGGAGAAGATACTAAAATTACATCTGCATTGACCTCTTTTACGTTTATTAAACATGTTATGCGCCAACTGTTGCCACCACCGCATCCCTAGGATCATCTCTCAGATTGTGAGCTGCAATCATCGGAGTGGCGATGTCGATCTATAGGAAGGTCTCTGAAGCTCCTCCTTCCTTACCCGCGGGTGTAGCTTCGGTGTTCGTGAATCCTGTGGGGCCGAGGGCACATTCCGCGACAGCAATGACGAGGATGACGACAACCTTCATGTCCACTGCCTACTTCGTGCGTTCTTTCTCTTCCGCTCTACATGTAGGTGATAATGAGTCGGTGCCACCACTGAAGGTCGTGTTGAAGGATACGTGTGTGACATTGAGGATTTGACATAATTTGTGCCGAGAATACTACCAAGAAGCACGTCTTCATTGCCGCACACCAGTACCGATGGCTTCTGTATGAGCTTTGTATGCTCATAAGCATGGTTCTCTTTGCAGTATAAAATCTAGGACCATTGTAAAGCGTAAAAGAAGTAGTCCACATAGATCTTGGTACGGTATTTCTGATTTGTACATTGTACCCTTTAATTTTGAAAACGTGCGTTGCACGTACATGTCAACTAGTACTATTAAAAGAGCAAACTTGTGTTGATACATTAAATCTGAACCCTTCAATATTTGGCCAACGGTCCAGATTGTTCCAATGTTTAACAACTCAACACATCTTTTCGTTTCGTGATAATTATGGGATTTGCCACCGCTAAAAGAAAGGAACGGTTCGTACGTGACGGTCGCCGCCACCGCCCGTCCTCCACACCGCAGCACTGCTCGCGGCACTTGTCGGCGTCGACGGAGTCGCGGATCGTGGGCGTATCACGGGTGTTCGGCGGCAAGGAGCCAAGGACCGGCACAATAAGGTGAGGACCGTAAAGGGCTGCGCGACCGGCACGTCCGCCTCTCCGTTCCCACGGCGATCCAGCTCTACGACCTCCAGGACCGCGTCGGACTCAGCCAACCCAGCAAGGTCGTCGTATAGCTGCTCAACGCCGCCTGCCGCCGCTCCACTTCCCGCCGCAGGATGATAACCTGTTCTCCGACCACCACGTGCAGCCGCCATCCTCGATGGCCATGGACATGGCGCCGCCGTTCTCCCACGCGACGACGTCCATGATGGTAGACAAGGCGCGGCGGGGGCGGACAACGGCGGTGACGGCGGCGGCGGCCACCTCAAGGGCTTCATGAGCATGAGCAACTCGCTTGGTCTGGTCAACGGCGCCGCCATACCGTCGTTGGCTGCCCATGTCGGGCCCTACCACCACCACTTAGACGCTCTTGACGCTTGGAGCAATGGCGGCGATGTCCACGAGCTGGCCGGTCACCGGGCTTCGCATCATCAGGTGGCGCCGGCTCACCAACAGACGCCGTTCCCGTCGCTTCCGTCGCTGTCACCGGTGTCCCAGTCTTTCTAATCGGAGGGCGGCTTCGCCATGAAAGATGGTTCCGATGATCAGTTACCCGTAGATAACATTGACGACTCACAAAGCCAGCTCTCGCTGAGCTCGGCGAGAAACTTTCCTCCACTCAGGAAGCCAGGGCTGATTGATTACGTACATCATGGATTTGATCTCTAGCTGCTCAAAGAAGGTACATACGTATAAATTAATAATCGATAATGCTCCTCGAGCAATAGTTTTATTTTTTTTTCTAGGTAAGTTATGCTGTGATTTAAGATTTCAGAGGGAGTTGTTGTTGGATGTATTGGGGTATGACGCAGTTCAGTTTTTTTGCACCCTCTAGCCTGTCCAATGCAATTCGTTGCTTCTTTTTTTATCTAGCATTGGGATGGGGATTGAGATATAGAAATCTGCTGTTGTGTCCTTGTTTGTTGGTCTTGGACTGGAAAGTTGGGAAGTCGCATAATACAGTACTAGCGTAGCAGTGCTCGCAGACAAGAATCGGATTAGAAAGAATTGGAGAAAAGTGACACTGCTAATTCAGAAATAAATAAATAAATAAAAGATTCACATGGTTTGCATCTGCATAGAGGAGCTGATCAGACATCTCAATAGGCGGAACAGCAGCTGGGTACCATTAATTGATGAGTATGCCAGTGATGTTTGCTTCGCGCCCCTCCTGGTGAGCTCCTGCTCCGATTTCCGGCTTCCCTCTTCGTTTCCGGGTACCATT
The DNA here is from genome assembly GCA_947311845.1 of Poa pratensis. Lineage (NCBI taxonomy): Eukaryota > Viridiplantae > Streptophyta > Magnoliopsida > Poales > Poaceae > Poa > Poa pratensis. The sequence goes on from CAMZMU010000055.1 coordinate 21,967,458, forward strand.
AATTGTCCCTGTGGTCGTCGACGTAAATTGGTTCAAAATGCTTCTGTAAATGACATGAAATTGGTTCAAGACAGCATTGCTCACACACTTATATGTTGTTGTATTTTGTAGAGACGTGCATTGCACGTGCCCTCTAAACTAGTATTATTAAAAGAGCAAACATGTGTTGATACATTAAATCACATATCTTCAATATTTGATCAACGTACTAGATCGCTCTAATGTTTGACAACTCAACCGCAAAAGAAATTGTTCGTTAGTTTTAGCCCGTGTTGCGCTGCCGCATCCCTGCCGCCGAGATGCACGTCCCCCACGGGAACCTGCCCGCTGCCGCCGCACGAGCCTACCCGCTGCCGGCGACCTGCACGCCATGGCCGCGCGAGCCTGGCGGAGCGGCGTGAAGGCGGCCGAGCGTACGGACGTGCACGCTAGCCCCGATCCGCCCCGTGTCGCGCTGCCGCATCCCTGTCGCCGAGATGCACACGCCCCCACGGGAAATTTTGTTGGTATTTTGTGCCCGTCTCCGATTCATCAGGTCGCCGCTGGATTGGGCTACCGCGCCGCAGCCTGACGGCCGTCTGGGAGATGCCCAGCTTGCTGCCTCCATGGCCTTCCTATCCCAAGCTCCGCATATGCAGTCTGCCTGTTGCCTGCAGTCATGCTCCATGTCGCCGCCCTCCCGTTACCTGCTGCCTCCCAAGCTCCCACAGCCTCAAACAACGCCACCCGAAGCCCCCACTGCCGGCATCGTTGCACAATGCAACGATTGGCAGATTGGCTGTGTACATGGTCAGGCTGTTGCGCCCATGCTGACGCCCAAGACAACAGGTACTCATTACCAACATCGTGCAATGATGTTGTGTGCCACAAGCTCGACTGAATGATCCTGAGAAGTACAGTTTCTGGAAATAGGATTTTTCCATCTGATGTGTTCTGTGTAATAGGTATGGGACTCCACAACGTTAGTAAAATTTCAGTCTTGCGAGTGTAAAGTAACAGCCAAAGTTCTAAGGCCAATGCTATTGCCATGTGCAAGCATTGCATGCGTATAAAAAATCCGATATGATTACTTATCAGAAATTATCTTTTCTACATGTATTTATGCTTCTGCGGCAAGCTCGGGACAAGAAAGAAAGCTTTGAAACACTGACTTGGAAGTCCCAGATATGCCTTCTGATTTTTTGGTTGGCTGGGATGACAAGCTGCTGCATAGCACTGTGCAGGTTTCAGGCATAGTATAGGTAACATTTGAAACAAGATGTAAGTTTGAGCTCTTAGACTGATGAGGATAACGCATTCTTGTTGGTGAAGTGCATGTACTTCCAAATCGAAGGAGAATCTAGGTCGGGTATTGTTCAAATTCCTTAATCACAGGGTAAGTTTTCTTTTTCTCATTGGCTCTCAAATGCATCTTGCGCTGAAATTCCTCTTCTTGCTCTGAATTGTAAGTGAGGTTTAGTCCATCGGCGTCAGCCATTTGATAAAAAGAAATATCCGGTGTGACGCCGATGGAGTAACAAGAAGTCAATGATGGTAGGGCGGGTGACGTGTAGAGTTGAAGTACATGCATGGACCCGTGTTCCCGAGATGCTCCCAGGCCGGACGAGGACAAGGAATGCAATTACATTACTGAGAAGCATCAAGTTGACCAGAGGCACCTGTCAGAGCAGGTAGCAGGCAGCAGGATTAAGCAATGCGTGGTAGTGCAAGCAGTGAGTTTGACAGGCCGGCAGCAGCTGATGGAGTTGAGTTCAACGTTTGTAGGCCGACGAGCTGGTATCGCCGTCGTCGTACGATATGGTGTGATGTGATGGACAAGTGGCACTGCTCAGTCCGTCGATCCATCCACATGCTTCTGAACTCGATAGAGGACACACATCTTCGTTGCGCCTGATACAATTCACACAAAGTCTCCGCATTGCCAACCATTTGTTAGTCTTCCTATTCGGCCGGAACCACTCCTATCCTATCTGCTGGATGCTTCGGTTTTCCTCTGAGACGCTGCGCAGCTGTCAACATCGATCGCTTTTTGACTCTGACGGACGCCGTTCCCTTGCTTCCATCAGGCCAGTGACAAGTCGAAATTGTGGCTTCTTCGTTGGCCGGAAGTGCCAGTGGCTCCCAAGCTCACTAGTGCTCGATAAAAAAAAATTAAAACCACATTTTTACCTTAGCCACTATGAGCGCAAGGATTCCACCGTCGCTTCCGTCCGCTGTCAGGGCTTAACGTAGATGCATCCTCCGGTGGCGATGGCGGCCGAAGGGGATGAAGAGAAGGGGATCCTTGCGCTCACGGTGGCTAAGGTATAAATATTAATTCCCTCGTCCGGCTGGGCGACGGTGGGGTCATGGACCGCCATTCTGGTTTCGGCAGGGGAGGGTGCGGGCGTTGGCGAGTGTGTCAGGCCACGTGCATGGGTCACACCCGAACTGAGAGCCATGGATGTGTGCCCTCGCGACGGTCGTACCCCATGACGGTGAGCAGAGAGTGTTTGTTCCGGCTTTTGGTCGTTTCCTGCTAATTAATCAGTTAAAGCTTTTTTATTCTTAATTAATGAAAATGAAAAATCTTTTGGCTCGTTTTTAAAAAAATCTTCTCAGCTGTCATTTTATCCATGTCAAAAACAATTTGTCATGCTGAAAAAGTGTTATCTAGCTTGTACTCATATTGATGGGTGGTTAGGGTCAAATTTTGCTGTCAATAGTGTGTTTAGACTAGGTTGCAACAGATTAAACGTAAACCTGTGCAAAAAATCTGTAAAACCGGTGGTTCCGCAATGGAATGGCATGAGCATGGTGGAATCTGCAATTTCCTCCAACCATTTGTTAGTCTTCCCGTTCGGCCGGAACCACTCCTATCCTATCTGCTGGATGCTTCGGTTTTCCTCTGAGACGATGCGCAGCTGTCAACATCGATTGCTTTTTTACTCTGACGGACGCCGTTCCCTTGCTTCCATCAAGCCAGTCAGACAAGTCGAAATTGTGGCTTCTTCGTTGGCCGGAAGTGCCAGTGGCTCCCAAGCTCACTAGTGCTCGATTAAAACAAATTAAAACCATATTTTTGGCCTAAAAATTATGAAATTCGGTATACAGGTACATATACACATTATGTATATATACGCCAAGAGTTCCGTAAAAAAACCCTATTATTTCCCTTTTTCGTGTCCACAATTTTGTTATTTTCTTGTAGCTCGGAATTCGATTTTTTTGCACGGAAAATTTGCAATATATGTACGTATGTATCCAATGGAAAAAGATATGTTTTTTTTCAAACTCAAATTTGTTGGGTGCATACTAATCAGTCTCTTTCAGCTAAGGTATCCCGTGATCGATGCAACGCCAGCCAGGAGACCAGTCCATCGTTATCATCGCATAAAGCTAGCCTGTGAGAACATACATGCATTTTGCGAATTGTAGTACGAGTGTACTCGTATTTTTTTTCAGACTAAACGATAACGAATACTTAAATGAAGATCAAACACTCACAAGGTAAGTAGCACTGGGGAGTAGAAAATAATATAGATTCTTCATACTGGCACAAAATCAAGTCGTTGGACACAGTAAACATCTTGCCACTCAACTCACTCTGCCCCGTTCATCTAATAACGTAAATGCTCTACTATAGACTTGCAGAGTACAGACTGACATCATCGATCCATCACCACTTTCTGATGATGCCACGACTGCCAAGTACTCCTCGTTCGACTCCTACGTGCATGCCGATCCAACCATACAGATACGCAACTCATTCCAGATCATCTTCTCAGACGGGCACCGTCCTGGCATGCGCCGGCGCCACGTCCTCGTTCTCGCCGGAGATCTCCTCGAGCGATCTCCCGTTGGACTCCGGCGCCAGGAACGTGAACCCCATGCCGAGGAAGTTACACGCCGCGAGGATGAAGAGCGAGTTCTTGACCCCGATCCCGGCCTTGTACCCGTGGTCCACCAGCTTCGGGTCCTTGTTCTGCGCGAGGTAGAGGAAACCGAACGCCCCGACGATGGCGCCGAGCTTGCCCGCCGCCGCGGAGATCCCGTGGCAGGTCGACCGGAGCCTCGCCGGGAAGATCTCCGCCGGCACGATGAAAGTGGTGGAGTTGGGCCCGAAGTTGGCGAAGAAGAAGGTGAGCGCGTAGAGCACGACGAAGCCGATGTGGTTCCCCGGGGTGGTCCAGTGGTGGTACGGGAAGGCGAGGCCGAGCATGAAGACGGCCATGAAGAAGAAGCCGCAGAGCTGGATCCAGAACCGGCCGATCCGGTCGATCAGCGCCACCGTGAACCAGTACCCCGGCACCGTGCCGCAGAGCGCGATCAGGGTCTGGGCGCGCGCGATGCGGTGGACCTCCTCGAGGGCGCTCATGGTCTTGGCCTTTGGGATCCAGTTGATCGCCGTGAAGATGTCCTTCTGGAAGAGGTTCTGCGAGTAGAAGGCGATGTCGAGGAGGAACCAGCAGGTGGCCGTGCCGAGGAGGTGCAGGCCGTGGCGGTGCAGGAACTGGCTGGAGAAGAGGCCGAAGGAGTTCGACCCGTTGTCGACGTCGCCGGCGGCGGGGTCCTTCTCGTCGCTGATGTCGACCTGGAGGACCTTGGACATGTCGGCGGCGGCCTGCTTGGCGTTCTTGGCGACGAGCGCGGTGTAGCGCGCCGTCTCGGGCATCTTCATCCGCCAGTAGTAGGTGAGCAGGGCCGGGATGGCGCCGAACATGAGGATGACGCGCCACACGTAGTCGGCCTGCGGCGGCGTGGAGGCGGCGGCCCCGTCCTGGTACGCGGGGCGTCGAACGCGGCGCGGAAGGCTGCCGAGACGACGAGGGTGACGACGCCGCCGGTGAGGATCCCGAAGCCCTGCATGGCGAAGACGGCGGCGATGAAGGCGCCGCGCGTCTTCTTGTTGGCGTACTCGGACATGATGGTGGCGGAGAGCGGGTAGTCGCCGCCGATGCCGAAGCCGAGCCAGAACCTGAAGAAGCAGAGCGTGGCCATGACGGAGCTGGGCGTGGAGCCGAAGGAGAGGCCGGAGGCGATGGAGCAGAGCACCATGCACATGAGCGTCATGCCGTAGACCTTCTTGCGGCCCATCCGGTCGCCGAGCCAGCCGAAGAAGAGCTGGCCAGAGAGCGTGCCGCAGAAGGCGACGCCGTTGACGGCGGCGGCGACGTTGGGCGGGAGGGAGCCCGGGTCGGCGGCGCCGGCGCGGTAGTAGTAGACGCGGCCGAGGAGCTTGGTGACGAGGGAGATGCAGAAGAGGTCGTAGGCGTCGGTGAAGAAGCCCATGCCGGCGATGACGATCGCCGTGAAGTGGTACACTGCGTCTTGGCCGCGTCCAGGGCCGAGAGCACCTCCAGCTGCTCCCGCGCCATCGCCGGATCGATGCGGTGATCTCTGTTGAGAAGGGGAGATAAAGATCGGATTTTTAGGCCGTAGATGAGGTTTTTGGCGAACTGGTAGAGGGGGAGGGAGCGTATATGGCTGGGACTGTTAAGTTGTTGCGATTTTATAGGGGGAAAGGTTGAACCGGCTGTAGGTTAGGAGGAGGATATTCCCTGCGATTATGCGATGGTTCTACTTTTCGGAGAAATCCACAGTTATTGAGGGGTTTGGAAAAGAGGAAACAAACGTGTCAGCATCAAGGAGGCACGCGGGTCGTGGAGGTGACAGCGACCATGGAGTCAAAACCTCCCCAAAAAACAAACAACTTTATGGGTTCACATACATACTCAGAAATTGATGATTGGCCACCTTAAAAAACGATAGACTCCAGATGAGAACAAAGCAGTGGATGAAATGAAATCAGGGGAAGGTGGGGTTTCATTTGATGCTCCTTTTTTTTTTTGAACGATGGCAGGAGAACTGCCAGATTCATTGATAGAAGAATATGGTACGAGGACCCGAACTGCTCGATTAATCGAAGGAAAACTGGGCGAAAACCTTTACATCGACAAAGAGCACTACAAGGCATACAGGACACCAGAAGGGCAAGCTGGGCGTACATCATCATCTATCGTATGACTTCAACTTCCTCGCAACAGCACCGCCACGAGTTTGTTCGCCGTCTACAACAGTACCAAGGAGAGACGCCCTCCAATCCCTAGAAGAAGACCACCACACACGCCCGATGTCGGCAGCATGCCGAGAGTGCTCCCGCCACTCACACCAACCACCACAACCACGGGTCCCTCTTGCCGATGCCGGCCTCCGAAACGAAGCCCCCAAGAGGGAAAACGACACCAAGGCGCCGTCATCGTCCGATCACGAGATCACGGGTTTCCCCTGGAGAACCAAACTGGCCGGATCCGTGCGGGAGGTGGGCAGCAACAGAAGAGCGACGCCTCAAGGAAGGTCAGCGACGGCCGCAACCGCCGCCATCGCCGGCCACGGCACAGGGCCGAGACAGGGTCTTCACCGGCGCTGGCAAGCCCACCAGCCACTGCCACCCTCGGAGAACCCGGCGACGAACAGGGGTCGAGGATGCGCAGTGCAGAGCAGCTCCGTCCCCGGCCCGACGAGCCCAGATCGGGCCCGCCAAGCCCATCGGGCACACTGCCTCCTGCAGCACGGGGCGACGCTCCTGCCACTCGTCGCCCGCATCCCGCGCTCGGAGGACGCAGCATCGCCACCCTGGCCCGGCGAGCCCAGATCGGGCCCGCCGCCACCGCCGCCGTCCGTAGCCCGCGCGCTGGCCGCCTCCATTGTCGTCAACCTCCGCCCGAGCCCGCCGGCTCGGCATCCTCTGCCCCGACCGCCGCCGCCCCCCACGGGCCGGTCATCCACCAGCGAGAGTGCCTCCCTCCGACCACCTTAGGCAGCGGAGGGGTGCCACCACCGCCGCGGCCAGTGCCGGCGACGGCAGCGGCAGGGGAGGCCACACGGGGGCGGACGGCGGGCTTGCTGGGTCGGTCGCCCCTAGCGCCGCCTGGGGGGCGACGCGAGGGGAAAGGAAAAAAAATTTGATGCTCCTTTTCAGTTCCTGATACTGACTGCACTCACAAACTCTGAAACAGAAAGACAAATTTTGGCTTGGCTTGAAAAGAAAATGGTATAAAGCTCTCCAATCCTGTTGCATAAACGTAGGCGAAAACATGCAAGTCCGAGATTGATCATGCACGGTGAGGAGATTTGCTACAGACAACAAAGGATTTACTACTAATAAAAGGCAGCTTATTAAGGGAGGAAACTCATATACTCACCGAGTAGTGTGCAGAAAGCTACAGCTGCATATGCATGCAGAAGCAGAACAGGCATGGACGGCCGGGAGATTAACGGAGAAGAGGCAGCTACAGTACCTAGCTATAGCTAGTAGTAGAGGAAGAAGCCAACGACGAAAAAAATTATTTTGTGGAGGCAGAACAGAGGAGCCAGCTGGCTCGAACCGCAGCTCTATCCCAGTGTACTGTTCATGTACGTACACGTATACGAGTAGTATACAACGTACCGTGTATGGAATATCGCTCCGCCCGTCGCGTTGCATTTGTCCGTCAACGACGACTAGCTGCCGTACGTGGCCCAAATTTAGCCGCTAGGCAATCAAAGTCTCAAGTCGACTCCCGCGGGTCATCGCCCTCCACACTTTCCTAGTCCCGTCTCTGAGTGAGATGGTTGCACCCCACTCGCAGCGCCTAAACGGCCGCCCAAACATTTTTAGGGCGTGCCGGACACAAAATCATGTCCACTCGCGGCGTCCAAACGCGAATTCGGTCCGGCGCGGCCCAGTTTTGTGTCCGGCACGCCCAGCCCACGCCCTCAACTTGAAGAGGCTTGGGGCGGCCCCGGACGCAATGAAACGCGACGCCACGTCGGCTCCCGACGCGCGGGCCCCGCCTGGCAGTGAGACAAGAGGCTTCATTAATGCCGGGCGGCGTCTCGGTTTCCCTGGTGTGGCAGGCGAGCCGTTGGACGGCTGGAGTTAAGGCGACCTCATCCGTTCGCCTCCCCGGCCGCTATATAGAGCGGGTTCCTCGCCGTCTCCACCATCCCACACAGCCATCTCCATACCACACCTAGCCATGGCCTCTCCCGACGCGCCACGGAGGAAGAGAGACGAGCGCAGAGGGAGGCCCGCCGTCGCCGCCGTGACAGCCAGGTTTGGCAGAACGCCATGGCTCGCCGCGGCTGGCCATCGCAGGAGGCAGGCTCGTCGGCCGTCAACGCTCCACCACCTCCTCCGCCACCGGCGAACCAGCTCACGGAAGCCGAGGCGCGCGAGCTCGTCCGCACTAACACGCCGTTGCCGGCGAACTGCGTCCTCCCCGAGGGATGGGTCACGAACCCAGTGCACGTCCCCGTTGCACCCATGCTGGCCGGCCAGGCGCGGCTCGACTACGTCGCCTCGTGCATGGGGACGATGGCGCCGGAGCTGCACGACGACCCCAGGTTCGAGCCGAACTCGGCGTACTGGGACAAGCAGGTCGAGCTCGAGCACGCCTACCGCCTCCACTCCTTCTTCGCCCCAAGCCGCCTGCGGACTGGCTCGAAGACTCCGACGACGACGTCGACACCCACACCACCGACGAGGACTTCGCAGCGGGCATGGAACGGGAGAGGGTTCGCTACAAGGCGGTGGAGCAGGCTCGTCGCGCAAGATCGGAAGGAGGCCGCGTGCAACCTCCTCCGCCGCAACCTCAACAAGAGGCGGAGGAGGTTGACGGTGATGATGACGGCTTGGAGGACTTGCCGCCGACGCCGGAGTGGGATCCCGGCCACATGCAGCTCGCCATCGAGGCCGACATAGCCTCTGCCGCCGCCGCCGCCACCGCCTCCGCCGCCACCACCTCCACCACCGGCTACCTCTACTGCCTCTGCTCGAGCTGCCGTCGGGGTCCTGTGCTCGCCGCCGCAAGGGCCAGCGCCTGCCCCAACTGTCGGTGCCGGGCGTGCCACCCTACTTACTAGATCTAGTCTAGGTCTAGATTTAAATTTGAATGAATTATTTTAGTTTGAATGAAATTTCAATGAAATATATGCATTTTCGTATCAAAATTTCATATTTCAATAATATTTAGGCGTCGCGAGTGGGGAGCGTGGGCGCCCAAATGGGCAAGGTAGTCCGGACGGCGCCCAAAGGGCCTGTCCGGACGGCCTTTGGGCGCCCATTTGGGCGCCGCGAGTGGAGATGCTCTTACACGTCTCATTATCTACTATGTCCGATTACTAATTATAATATGTTTTAAATTTTTGGCTCCCGGACTCCAGTGCTCCCTCCGGTATAAAAAATTCGAAAATCATATTTGTAAGTTTCAGAAAATTCTGAAAAAACTTTCGGGTGTAGCCAATAGTACATCCCACGAACATGCAAAATACCAATACAAAAACTTTGTATTCTGAGCTATAAATAAAAAATAACAAAAGTGTGGACCTAACTATGCATATTTTTAAATCTCCAAGTTTTAACAGAATTTGTTATTTTTTATAGCTCGGAATGCTAAGTATTTGAAGTTGATATTTTACACACTCATGGCATATATTATTGGCTACACCCGGAAATTTTTTCAGATTTTTTTAAAACTCACAAATATGATTTTTGAATTTTTTAAACCAGAGAGAGCACTGGAGTTCAGGGGGCCAAAAACAATTTCCACTGAAATGAATAAATATAAACCCTAAAATGTGACTAGATACATGTGAACTGTTAAAAACAAAGCCTAAAATTAAATAAATAATGGTGGTTTGTAGTTTAAGAACATGCAATTTTTCTTCCGTGAACACATACACATGTTCGGTATACTTGTGGAAGAGTTTTGCAGAAAAATAAATGTATGGCTGTACAAAGACACAAAATACTCTTTATTTATCCCGAAATTTGTCTTTTTATGTAGCCTAAAATACAATATATTTTTAAAGAAACGTGTGGCATATGTACCATATGTGTATAAGTAGTTGTAATATTTTTGTTAGTATATTTTTTATACACTTAAATACTATTTTCCAGTTTTTGAAAAAACAAGAGCACTGGTATTCGGTTGCAATCGCCTTGCTTGACGGAATGCGCCCTGCCATCTTAGATGCTTCTATCACTGTTGTTGATGGCAAAAAAAAAATCACCGTTGTTATCTTGCGAATGTTGCCTGGTTTTATCATGCTGCTACAATGTTTGATGGTTTCATGAATACAATGAAATCGGGGCGACCCTTTCACCTAGTACAAAATATTGCCCGGTCTGCGGGACCTTTGGATCAACGCGTTGACCGCAGCCGAGTACATAGCTGACTATATCAACCTTTTGGGAAGTTTGAAATTCAGCTTGATACCAACTCTGAAGACACCATCGCCCGCCAACTATCGACCTCTGGTGTTAATTCCATGTACAGCAACCAAAAACGCCCCAAAGACTATCCATGGATACATGCAAAATGCAGTGTGATCAATGATCGCTCACTGGTACTACCAATAATTCATACTCCCGTCAATGAGTCAAAGTCAACCGGCCAAGTCCTTCTCTGCGGCCTGCATTTCAAGCTGACAGCAACAGGAATATTAATCGGTCCCTGCAACTAGCGAGCATCTTCGGGTACAGTGTACTGCTACTGCATTTGCCGTGTTCTTCCGTCGGTCAAGCACACGACGAACGTGTCCTCTTCAGCGACAAACAGGGCCCGATTTGGACTTACATTTTTGTTTTCAGTTTTCTGGGCATTCCACTGCTGATGGTTCTTTCGACAAGGCGTTTGAATTACAGTAACTGCCCTATCGATTGTCTGTATATTGATTGTGTTTTTTCTAGACTAGATCCTAAATCTATACAGTATATAGTAAGAGCTTTGCTTCGGTATACCCCTTTAAACACATCAACAACACTCCGTACCTCTTCATAACTTAGGGTATGATGGTACCCTGTCCTTGTCGCCTACACTGTTCATAGCGGTTATCATCGCCGGCGGCGTCGAGCGGAGCTACGCCCTCGGCGGCGAGCAGCGGCATCCCTCGTCGGCTACGAGCGACATAAGCGGGGGTGGTCGGCATGAGCTGCGACCGACGACCCACGGCTCACAGCAACAGCATCACAAAGGCGGTGTTTGGCACGAGCGACTAGGGCTAGAATACCGGTGGTACGTGGATGGGACTTGAAATGTCCGGCCACCTCACCGAGAGCTATCAGATTGTGCTCGGAGGTTGGCCTGGACGATCCGGCCACCTAACCGAGCGCACCCGGATTGTGCTTGGATGATGACCCAAACATCGTTTAAGTTATGTTGTATGTGAGTATGTCAGCGCGTGGACTATGTATTTCGCAATACGTTTGAACTACTCCCTCCGTTCGGAAAAGGATGTCACAAAAATGATCTATCTCTCTATAGATCATTTTTGTGACATCCTTTTCCGAACGGAGGGAGTATGTTTTAGTGGTGTGGATTTCCATGTGAGGACTATGTATTTTACACTTTGTCTCAGCATGTTGTATGCCATTTGAGTACTAAGTTTATTTATGAAATTTGTTATTCAAAATTGGATGCTCAGCTTGAAACAATGTGTAGACGTTGTTGTATGCCATATGTCTTTTGAACTAATGTAAGATGCACGTAAAGAAAATACAAAGACAACGCACACAGTGATTTACAAAACAAGAAAATTGTAGCCCCTAAAAAAACAAGAAAATTGTACAACACAATCTTGGTCATCATAGAAGAAAACGACAGGGCTATATAAAAAATTCAGTAAAAATACGATGAATCACTAAACAATCAATGGCTACTATAAATCCATTACACGACAAAGGAAAAAAAAAGAATAAACGGCAGGGAACATGTTCTTCGCGCCGAAAACCCAATCATCCCCAATCATATTCAGACCTAATCTTGGTCCAGTTGTCAAACATCTGTCTTCTTGATGATCTTAGTAACTTTGTTTTCCATCTTGTCCAACAGGTTTACAGTCGAAAAAATAATTTCGGTACCCGCATGGTCCCGCGAATCGTTAATTTCTTTCTACAATAAATATTAGAGAGGTTGAAAATGCACACCTTGTGTGGCATGGGCCGATGGCTGACAACGATGTATAGGTGCATCCGCCGTGGCTTGCAGAGAACCGGCAAATTGCAACTCAGCCAAAAATGTACAGAAAGGGGGAAAAAATTGTGCACATATGACGCTTAGCTAAAGCAACAAAATTCACATTATGGAATCTGAGTAATACTGAACTCGTGGAATAGTGCAGATAGATTCCATTTCAACTCGTGAACTTTGGTTTGAAGAGCAACATCATAACTCACCAAATGTATTTGGAAGACCCAAATACTGCTTCCACTATACCTTTCAACATTGTACAACAAAATCAACATACTCAGGGGGCAAAATCACGAAATGATACAGGATATACGGGAAAAAAATGATTTACACTCTACTGGGTGACCTATACTTTCCGTAAATACACAATAGAAGGCCGGTCCATCTTCTTTCCCAGGCCTTGCCGTATGTTACAAACAACAAGGTGGCAGGTACTACAATGCACATACACGATGACTCTGTTGGGATCATGTATTCAGCCTCTACAATTGCTGTATACAAACACCCTTGAGAACGTGGGATCGCTCTAATTAGCTTTTGCTCGTTTCCATACAATAACTGTACCGTCTGAATCAGATGAAGCCAGCAAATTTTCCCCATGATTCCAGGCCACTCCAATTACTGGAGAGCCGTGTCCCTTCAGGAATGCAAACGGTTTCATCAGTGCCTCACCTCGTGACTGAAGTTTGAGATGCGGCAAATTGAGGGACACTAAACATACCTGCAGTTTATTTACACATGAATTCTTTGGCCGTGCCAAATCATAGAAGTAAACGTTTGAATCCCCACTGCCGGTAACTTCATATTCAGAAGAAAATATAAGTTAGCTGCATTTTCTTTTGGCAGAAGTTCGGGAATGCATAATAGAAGACAGACAAAAGGGTGGCGAATTGGCACAATCTGTATTTATCCTTGAAAGAGCAAGCACACCTCAGATGCCAAAGCTATTGTCACAGGTTGTTAATTTGTTCCACAAGTTCAGCTTGACAGTTTTAAAAAGTTGAGTCAACAAAGTTTTCTCAGGAAAACTTTGAAAATAAGTATCAACTACCCAAATGTGATTGTTTTTTGTTACTCCCTCCTTTTTTTAATATAAGATGTTTTAGGTGGTACACATGTTGTCTATATGCACACTAAAATGAGTGAACATATAAACTAAAATGTGTCTACATACATTTGTGTGCATGTGAATGTGGACAAAGCTAAAACATCTTATATTAAAAAACGGAGGGAGTACCTCACTGAACTACAATTGTGACTAAGCATTCACAGAAATTAATTAACTTTAAAACAAGAACTGACGGCAGCAATATACCATGCAGTAGTACTTGGTTACAAACTAATCGGAACAAGACGACCCTGAAATCTGGATGACCAGCAGCTTAAGTTTTATCTAACCGATAGGCACCAACTATAAATGGTCTCAACTCACCTATGAATTCCCCTTTCTCAAGGGAAAGAAGCGGGCAGAAAGAAGCACGGATATTCTGCACCGTTGAGGCCAATTTTAGCGAGCATATGAGAGTCAGGTACCCCTGGGAATTTGTTGAAATGCTGAAATGCCAATAATAAAATACTAGTGAGGTAAAAGTGGAAGGCAGCACAGGTTAGACAGTAATAAAGTAGCATACCTGAAGAAATACAGGTTTCCATCTTGTGCACAAGATAGAAGTACTGAACAACGTGCTACCAGAGAGAAGGTGCGGTACTGGATGGTTGTAATAGAAGATTTGCTCTTACAACTCTTGTTCTTATGAGTTTTAGATAGCGACCCCGTGTGAGAGTTTACACTTACAGAGTATATGTAACCCTGCAGATTTGAAGCACCAGCTCAAAATGATGAACCTTAACAATCCATGTTAGTGTTCAAATTATTATTGGATACCTGTGCATCGCCAGCAAAAATAAGCTGTCCAGTGTGATCGATATCCAAAGCTGTAACCGCGTTATCAAAGGTGAGCTTGCTGATTACTCTCCCAGTGCTAAAATTAATTACCTAGATTAGAGATGGAAATGGATCACATGAAGTACAAAAAAGGGAAAAATATGCTTCTGATTACATAAGTTGACATGATTTAGAACTATTTAGTGAGTAGCAGTTTCATCAGCTTCATTGAATAAATACCAGAACAAACAAACATATCTTTCCATTATTATTTCAGAAGAGAACATTGATCAGAGGCCAACAAGAAACATATGCAAAAGCGAACTATTGTATATAAATATTTCGGAGCAACGGGGCAGGAAATTTACATTGATTTCCCTGTTCGCGTTGCCAACTAACAGCAAATTATTATTCACCTGCAATAAAGTGTTTGGAAGAAAAAAATGTAAATATATGATACAAAAGATGATATATCCTTGTTATCGTTCATAGAGTTATCATCTTATTAGCACTGCAGATGCAGGCAGAGGCCATTGGTGCAAGAAAATAACAACCATGCTTTCCTGCTAAGTTTAAACTTACAGGATGAAAGCTGATGCATAGCTGGGAAGAAACTCCATATACGACCCTGACACAAGTGCCTTTCGATATCTCCCACACTCTCACAGTTTTATCCATGGAGCATGAAGCTATGTACTGGTTATTAGATGAAAAATCAAAATCTGTAATGCAGTTAGAATTTGAAACTCGCAAGATACTTGAACAATGAAGGAATAGAGAGGAAAGTGTAGCTTAAATTGATCAGGATTCATTTAGATTTGTGAAATCCATATAATACCATAAGTTTTTAAAGTCTTGTAAACCTTTCTAGCTAACCCAAACCCAAACCCAAATTTGTTTAGTTATCAAATTTACAAATATAACAAGTTTTTCAAGTCTTAGAACCCTTTCTAGCTAACACAAACCCAAATGCGTTTGGTCATCAGTGTTACTTATGTGCATAACGATACTCATCACTAGTGTTTTTTTTAACTATTTATTAACTTGTGTGGAAGTCCAAAGCTATTCTTTGTACATGGCTTAAGCAATTAGTTCTTAGTTATTAAGACAAGTGACACATTATACCCCAGAACCACCAGGAGCTGGGCACTCTAGCAATGAATTGCATGATACCAGCGACATGGTCCAATACAGATTATATGCACATAGGAAGTTAGGGACAAATGCTACTAGAACCTAGGTGTAAATTTCAGTCTTCCTAGTGGTTGAAGCAAAATAATTTGTGACAAAACGAAGGTAGATATACGAAAAATAGCTTTACAAGCGCAATTAAGTAAATCTAACCTGTGATATCTTTAGAATGCCCTATTAATTTTTGAAGAACAGATGGTGGGTCGGAAACCTGGCAAACCGTCAAACTGCCATCAGATGAACCATAAGCAAGCACATCTGAATTGTTGCGGCCAAATTTCAATATTGTAACTGTCAAGAGTAAACAATAATGGATGAATATACTACTCAATAAACTTGTATGAGAATACTTCATGTTGACAGAGAAGAAACAGCATAACCTGATGATTTGCAGTTGTCAAAGATGCAGTGCATTCCAACAAACGAGTACGCAGGTTCAGCAAGTCTGACATGGCGCTCAGGTTCACTCTGCTTTGAGCTGACACTTACGGTGCGGCTTAATACACCGCTGTTAGTTCTGAGGTCCTGCAGCAACGAAGTTAATTACATGTATCAGCCTTCACATCAACATGTGCACACACACTTTTTCAGAAAGAAGCCTCCACACAAGAAAGTTAAAAGAACGAACCCGGATAGAACTCCAGCTGTCTACTTCAGATGTAGCAGGGCCAGCAAACCACCTTCCACTGGTCAAACAGAGCGTCCGAGATGTTAGATTTTACCTCTCATAGCATACTAGATGTTCAAGGGATTGTTCTTGTTTCGTTTTAGGTACGGGCAGCCGGGCGGGAAAGGGGGATGAGGAGGAACAGAGCAATCAGAGGCGTCACCTGTTGCCGGGAGTGCTGTGGGCACTGCTGGAGGCGGCGCCAGCGTCGAGGCGGCGGAGGAGGAAGTTGCGGTGGGCGACGTAGCCCTTGCCGTTGGACCGCCAGTCCTGCAACAAGGCCATTCACAATCGTACATTGTCCCCAAAGCGTAGAAACGAATAGGTGCCATTGGCGGGAGGAGGGATCTGAGAGGGCGTACCATGCGGTGCTGGAGCGCGGAGGGAGGCTTGCGCCGGAGGAGGAAGCGGCGGAGGGCGGCGTAGTCGGCGTCGGGGCGATAGGAAGAGGGGATAGGGGCTGGAGGACGCAGCTGAGGAAGTCTGGGTCTGTTGGCCGGGACGGGGTGGGGCTCGGCGACGCCGGCGCGGGGGAGGGGGCGGAGGCGGTGGCGGCTGAGTCGTCGGCCATTTTTTCCGGCCGCGTGCGTGCCGGTGGCTGGCGCGCGCGCCGGGGAGAGATCAGAAGGAGGCTTGGATCTCGGGCCGGTGTAGGGGGGACGAGCTGGCAAAGGTTTTTTTTTGTTTTGTTTTACTACGTAGTATTTTTCTTGTCCGTGCGCACGCCGGAGCTGCTGGTACGTGCTCCTCCAAGTGGGTCAACGATGTTGTTACCGGCGGCTCCTAATAGATAAATTGCTGAGTTCTTGGGAGCGGCTTCCATACCGGCGGCTCCTAATAGACCCTCCAAAATATTTTGATCGGATTTCTCAGAATAGATGATACAATTCAAGTTTTAGCCTTAAAGCGTCGCCATATCCAATGATCAATTGCATAGAAATTAAATGGCTATCTCCTCCGTTGACTCCCTTTCGCCTTCATGTCCGGCGCGATCTCTAGATGCGGCGTTGTCTCCGGCATGTTCAGCCATGGTGTGTCCGTGGTTGGCTCTTTCGGTAGAAGATCCACCATCTGATGCAAGATGTGATGTTCATAGATCATATACCAAACACTCACCGACAGCGGGAAGACAGAGAAGAGTAGGAGTTCTCTAAAGTTAGGCCATGTGATCCTTCTACCTTGGGCTATGCGATCTGTTGCTACGGCCTACAGATATTGATGTGCTATAATACAAATTTTTGATGCCTCCTGTTTCTATTGGAATTCACGCACCTAGATTGCTCATGTCACTAAATGTTTCCATTCTCGCCTGCCGCTACTTCTCTAGTTTATAGTGATGATGAGAAAGTTGTTTTCCCCTCTTCATGTTGGTGTTATTACACATACGAAGACGAATATATATGTGCATTGCGTCAATAGGTCAAGTATGTAAAGTATGTTAGTCCCTCATTAAAATCATTATTAGTTTACCAACTTTCGAAGAATCTCTAGAGCTTAGTTGCTCTCTTTATTGGAAAAAAATAATAGCCTGGTTGGTTAAATGTACGACCATGTTAATTGTATATTGTACTCACTCTGTCTAGAAATATAAGGGGCATACATTATGTGGGTAATTCATGTGTTAAAATCTTGAGGGTTTTTTTGGATTGCAGGATTTCAAAAACGTAGGAATAGGAAAAACGCAGGATTGAGATGTCATGTGAAGTGGATTCCCACAGGATTATGAACTGCATGAATTTTGTAGCGGCTGCCTTTGGATGGTACACAGGAATTGAACACAGGAATTTTGAAAGATTTATGAGAGAGAGTAGAGAGAGATAGAGTGAAACTGCATTGGACTTCGTGCAGGAAAATTAAAATGACGTTTGAACTCATGTTGAGAATCCTATAGAATGGAGAGCATAGGAATAGATTTCATAGGAATTTGATGGCCCCAATCCTTTGATTCAAAGGGCTTCCAAAGGAAAAAAAAATCCATAGGATTCAAACCCTCCAAAATTCCTACAAAAATCCTACAATCCAAAGAGACCCTGATATTTGGAGACATATGGATTGAGCATTCGAGAATAATATTATGGTATGTGTGTTTCCTTCAGCAATCGATCAAGTTTTCTTGTTTGATGGTCAAGTTTTCTGTAGTTTTGCAACTGCCAGCTTGATCGTGATGTTTTAAACTAGGTCGTATTGGGCTACTTTACGAGACGATGCTAGTACGACATATGAAAAATCGATCTCAAACGATGGTGCAACGTACGACATACCATGCCGACTTCGTAAAGCCAAGGAGGACCTTTCCCAATTGGTCAACAACGCTTTCAACGAGTAAACACTACTCCCTCCGTTTTTTAATATAAGATGTTTTAGCATTTGTCCACATGCACATGTACACAAATGTATGTAGACATGTATTAGTGTGCATATTTACTCACTTTAGTAAACATCGTATATTAAAAAATGGAGGGAGTACAAATTATGGCGTTGCCGGGTCCAAGCCGAAGAACAGATTGCACGTTTGCACCCAGACATGAAGTGATGTTTCAATTGACAACAAATGTCTCTAGAGTCGTGCGACCCATTGCTCCACTCAACTCCACAGTGATGTCCTTTGGAGATAGCTGCCCATAATAGGCCGCAGCTGAAGCAACGCGGATAGAACTCCAGCTGTCTACTTCAGATGTAGCAGGGCCAGCGAACCAAAAGCGTAAAAACGAACATGGCGCCATTGGCGGGAGGAGGGATCTGACAGAGGGTACCATGCAGTGCTGGAGCATGGAGGGAGGCTTGCGGCGGAGGAGGAAGCGGCGGAGGGCGGCGTAGTCAGCGTCGGGGCGGGAGGAGGAGGGGATAGGGGGCTAGAGGGACGCAACTGAGGAAGTCGGGGTCAGTGGGCCGGGAGGGGGCGGAGCAAGCCGACGCCGGGGCTGGGGCGGAGGCGGGGGCGGCGGAGTCGTCGACCATTTTTTCCGGCCGCGTGCTGCGTGCGTGCTGGTGGCTGGCGCGCGCCGGGGAGAGATCAGAAGGAGGCTTGGATCTCGGGCCCGTGTACGGGGACGAACTGGGAAAGTGTTTTTTAGTTTTGTTTTCTTTATTTTTCTTGTCAGTGCGCACGCCTGATCCGGGACTGTCCTGGTACGTGCTCCTCAGTCAAACTGGAAGTGGGTCAATGATGTTGTTATATAGCAAAACTTTCTCTACATCTCCATCGGCATCGGCGCTCTCATGAGAGACGTACCCCAACTATGTCGGCAAGTGCTATTGAGAAAGTCGGTATAGATTGCCGAGCTATTGGGAGTGGCTTCCATACCGGCGGCTCCCAATAGACCCTTGCAATAAATGTTGATCGAACTTTTGAAAAATTCTCAAAATAGACGGTCTAATTAAAGTTTTGGTCTCAAAGTACCACCATATCTGACGATCAATTGCATAGAAACTAAGTGGTTGTCTCCTTCGTCAACTCCGCCGAGCCCGGCGTTATCTCTGATTGCGGCGTCGCCTCCGGCATGGTCAACTATGTCGTGTCTGTGGTTGGCTCCTCGAGTAGAATATCTATCTGACGCAAAATGCGATGTTGATAAATCATATACCAAACCCTCACCGGAACTGGGAAGGACAAGGGAAGTAGTAGTTCTCTCAAGTTAGGCCATGAGACCCTTCTACCCTGGGCTATGGCATCCATTGTCACGGCCTACAAATATTGATGCGTGGTAATACAAACTTCGGATGCCTCCCGTTTCTATTGGAATTCACACCCCTAGAATGTTCATGTCACTCAACGTTTCCATTCTCGCCTGCCGCTGCTTCTCTAGTTTTCTAGTGGTGATGAGAAAGTTCATTTCACTCTTTGTGTTGGCGTTATTACACATATCGAGACGAATATATATGTGTAGTGCACCAATAGGCCAAGTATATATGTAAAGTTTGCTAGCCCCTCATTCAAATAATTATTAGTTTACCAACTTTTAAAGGATCTCTAGACCTTAGTTGCTCTATTTATTGAAAACAAAATAGCTTGGTGGGTTGAATGTACGACCAAAATAATTGTATATTGTACCCACTCCGTCTAAAAATAAAAGGGGCATGTGGGAAGTTCATGTGTAAGAACCTTGATATTTGGAGACATTGAGCATCTGAGAATAACATTATGCTATGTGTGTTTTTCCTTCGAAGACCGATCAAGTTTACTTGCTTGATGGATCAAGTTTTCTTTAGTTTTCCAACTGGTTCAGTTCGACCGAGATTTTCTTTAATTGGGCCGTATGGCTACTTTATGAGACGATGTGAGTATGACGTATGGCAAAATTGATCTCAGGCGATGGTGCGATGTACGACAGACCATGCCGATTTCAAATTCATATTACCCCTGTTCCATAATAAGTGTCGCGGTTTTAAACTAACTCCGATTCAAAAGTGCGACACTTAAGATAGAACGTTTTATTTTTGTAGGCCTCTCTATGAACACGTTGCATTGTTTGAGGGTGGGGGGAGCAAGACCAGCAGTTCACGGATTTTCACCTGGCAGCGGGTCCAACCAATTGAGGTCATAACATATGGACACAAAGACAACGCTTTCAACGAGTAAACACCACAATTATGTCGTTGTCGGGTCCAAACAGTAAAATCCAGATTGCACGTTTGCCAGCCATTTTTTCCGGCCGCGTGCTGCGTGCGTGCCGATGGCTGGCGCGCGCGTCGGGGAGAGATTGGCTTGGATCTTGGGCCGGTGTACGGGGGACGAGCTGGCAAAGTGTTTTTTTAGTTTTTTTTCTATTTTTCTTGTGCACGCCGTAGCTGGGAGCTTCGTGCTCCTCTTCAAACTGGTCAACGATGTTGTTATATAGCAAAACCTTCTGTACTAGAGCATCTATACCAGCGCTCTCAATAGACGTCCGACAACTATGTTGGGCAAGTGTTATTGAGAGCACCGGCTTAGATTGCCAGCTATTGGGAGCAGCTTCCACATTGAGCGGCTCACTCTCAGAGCAAGTCTAGCAATTCCCCTATATTGTCTCCCCTATATGTCCATATAGGGGATTCCCCTAAAAAGATCCCTCTCCTATATTTTTGTCATCTCCAGCAGTTCCCCTATATCATCTCCCCTATATCACATTCAACTATATTTAAACAATATTTTGTAACTAACTTCGGTTATTTCTGTAACCGCCGTAATTCGTACGGCAGTATCTCCAACGGATAGTTTTGAACAACACTATTTCTAACGGCTAGATTTCGAACAGTGTTTTTTTGAACGGCTAGTTTTTGAACAGTGTTGTTTCTAACGGCTAGTTTTTTAACAGTGTTTTTTCTAACGGCTAGTTTTCAGGTCTATATATACAGCTCCATTCCTCACATATCCCTCACACCTGGTTCTGTCTCTACTTTCACACTTCTCTCAATCTCTTTGTATACACCCGCCCACAAAAATGAGTCGCCGCCGCAGCATGGCCGTGCGAATGTGCATGGAGGAGTCGTCGTCGTCCGACGATGAGGAGCTCTATGCGATGGCTGTTGTCGTAGGTCAGCAAGAGCAGGACCGTTTGAATGCTCCACGCCATGGCGGTTCCGTGCCGGGACGCCAAGTAATTGACCGAGATAGAGCAGAGGGTTGTAGTAGACTCCACAGAGACTACTTTGCTGAAGTAGGCGGCTACCCCGCGAGGCTATTTCGCCAAAGGTACGCAATTGTTACAATTGTTCATTTATGCCTTTCTTCTTGATTTGTGTCTCATTCATGATTTTGTTGTTCTAGGTTTAGAATGCATCGTCCTTTGTTTTTACACATAGCGGGTGCTGTCGAACGACATGATACGTGGTTTGAGCAAGAAAGAAACCATGCTGGTGTTCTTGGATTACATCCTTTGCAAAAGATGACTGCGGTTTTTCGGATGCTTGCTTATGGAATATCAGCTGATGCTACAGATGAATATTGTCGGCTAGGGAAGAGCACCGCTTTAGAAAGTCTTAGAAGGTTTGTGAGAGCTGTCATTGAAATATTTGGTGATGAGTACCTCAGATCTCCAAATGTTGATGATACTGCTAGGTTACTTGCTATTGGAGAGCAAAGGGGTTTTCCAGGTATGCTAGGGAGCATAGATTGTATGCATTGGAAGTGGAAAAATTGCCCTAGTGGACACCAAGGTTTTTTTCAGGGCCATATTCGTGAACCTACAATCATTCTTGAAGCTGTTGCTTCACAAGATCTTTGGATTTGGCATTCCTTTTTTGGTTTACCGGGGTCTCTGAATGATATTAATGTTCTTCACCGTTCCCCTGTCTTTGCAAAGCTAACTGAAGGTGAAGCTCCGGAAGTGAATTACAACATCAATGGGCACAACTATACAATGGGGTATTATCTTGCAGATGGCATATATCCGGAGTGGGCAACATTTGTGAAGACAATACAAAATCCGAAAGGAAAAAAGAAGAAATGTTTCTCCCAAAATCAGGAGGGTTGTATGAAAGATATAGAACGAGCCTTTGGAGTTCTCCAAGCTCATTTTGCCATTGTTCGTGGACCGGCGAGGTTTTGGGATCAAGAGACACTTGGAGATATTATGACAGCTTGTATCATCATGCATAATATGATAATTGAGAATGAGCGTCACACTCATGAAGAAGACTACAATTATGAAAATATGGGGGAAATGGCAACAATCTCTCACCAACACTCGGCTGCTTTTTCTCAGTTTCTTCAGTTCAATAGAGAGATCCGAGACAAACAAGTTCACTCTCAGCTCCAACAAGACCTAGTTGAGCATCAATGGCAGATCCAAGGAAATGTGATGTAGTTTTCTTTCTAATAGTACCCCTATGTAGTACTTTAAATTATCTACCCATATGTAGTACTTTAAATTATGTACCCCTATGTAGTACTTTAAATTATCTACCCATATGTAGTACTTTGAAATATGCAGTAATGGCACATATGTAATAATTTAGTCCATACAACATATGTCTCATGTCTAACAAAACAAGAAATTAGTCCATACAACTTATGTCTCATGTCTAACAAAACAAGAAATTAGTCCATACAACAACTTTTTCGAAGCTCAAACAGATGAGTTTCGAGCGATGATCTGACTCCGTAATAGCTTGTAGTATTGTTGTTGTTGCTCATCCATACCACTAATGTCCATGTTCATTATTTCACGGTCTTGTGCAACAGTCTTGAGTCTAACCTTTTCTTGTTCTATTGCCAAGTGCTGCTCCTTTATGGCACGATTTTTCCTTTCTTCTTCCAACCTTTCTTCTTCCATCTCTTTTTCTCTAGCAATGGATATATTAAACCTCTCTTGTCTCAGTGCCTCCCTTGAGAGCGCCTCCTCTCTCCTTGACGAAAACAGATTGCCCAATGTCTCCATGACAGCACTCTCACTTGTAGAGCTAGAACCTTTAGCTCGTTGTGCTTTTGCTGCCTTCTTACCGATTGGTCTTTTCACTTGAACACTTTTGTTGGGAGATGTAGCTTCATCCTCAAACAAACTTGCATTGGTACTAGGAGTAGATGAACCAGGAGTAGAATTAGAGGTCTTTTTCTGCTTTTTGTTAGAGTCTCTATTTTTCCACTTTTCACTATATTGCAGTTTCTCATGGCAATGCATCAATCCGAAAGGTTTATTTCCTTTCTCATCTGCACGATACTTCATAAGTGCTTGTTTCATCTACAGAACAAATGAACACAACAAATGAACTCAACAGAAAATGAACACAAAAAACAAATGCGAGAACAAATAATTTATACCTTGTCAACTTGTGTCACCCCGCTTTGGTTTCTGTTCTCAATCTGCGCCAAAGCCGCACAAAACTTACTGACTTGTTCATTAATAACAGCCCAACGGTGTTGGAGGGAACTTTGGTTACGATCTAGAGAAAATGAACACAACAACATACGACAGACATCAAACTAACTATATTATCAAACCCATAGAGACATGTGCAATTAACTATACACACCACATTATTTCCTTTATTATCTAGTACTGTTTTTGTTTACAAACACATTAATCAACAGGCTGCAGTAGTATTATATATACATTAATAAAAAATATTGCGAAAAATTAAAGATACAGATGTCAGATGGTGTGCTCTATTTAACTGATCCACTAGGTGATTCTGACTTAGTAATTTGTGCCTCTTAAGAGATAAAAATTGGCATGCAATATTATCTCTCATATTAGTGGCATGGAGATACTAAAATACAGTACTCGAATTGTAGAAAGTTATGCCCAGGATCAAGATAAGAAACTAAGCAAATATTGACATTCGATCTTCTATGAGCACTAATTCAACTAGTGATTGAAATTATTTCTAGTTTCTAGCAGTATAAGTAACTCAGTAAATGCAAGAATCCATAGTTTCGGCAGCTCAACATCAAGGGAGAGAATGGCATGGACCCAATCCAAAGGCAGGAGCTTCAGCTCGTAACTACGGCAGACCCAATCCATAGTGGAAGCCAGTGGAGATAAAGGAAGGAGAGGATGAGGGAAGCAGCGAAGAGGCCGCAGTACGCGAGGCGGGCTGAGCGGCGGGTGACGGACGAGGCCGCCGACGTGCAGAGGTTGCAGGCGCAGCCTGCGCAGGCGGACGCCAGGCACGACGCGCACCACATCTTCCCTCCGCCCGCCTCCTCCCTCCTCCTCCGCGGCTCCTTCCTCGCCTCCAGCCGCAGCACGCCGCCGCCGCCGGCCACCGGCTCTTCTCCCTTGCCCGCACGCCGCCTCCTCCGGCCCTGCTCGTCCCCGACCACCGCGCCGCGACCCCGCCTCCCGGTGCCTCGGAAGTGGCCGCGCTGCCCGCCCCACGTGCTCGAGCACGCCGCCATCTCCATCTCCTCTTCGGTCACCTCCATGGCCTCCTCCACGGCTCGCCTCTCCCTCTCCTTCTCCTTCCTCTCCCGCGTCCGCTTCTCCCTCCTCGCCACCGCGTCCAGCACCGCGGTGTCCACCTCCGCCTCCGGCCCCTCTCACCACCCTTCCTCCGCACCGTCCAGAACGACAGCGCCATGAGCGACAGAGCCAGCCCGTCCCCCGCCCGGAGCTCGCCCCCACCGCATCCCACCCTTCCCTCCTCTCTCCACTCGATCTGGAGGTCGATTTCGCCCAGAAATTGAAGAACAAAAGGGGAGAGGAGACGAACCTGCTGCTCGCGTCGATGGCGTGCTGGCGGGAGGGATTCTTCCGAGAGCGAGCGGTTGCTCGCGTCGATGGATTGGGGACGCCTCCACCGCCCCGATGCGTAGGGGAGAGCGAGGTCTCGGTCGGGGACGCCGATGGAGCGGGGACACGGGTAGGGGAACTGCTGGAGGCGTTTTTTCTTTCTCTCTCCCCTATTTTTCCTATCGGGGACCGTATGGGGGAATTGCTGGACTTGCTCTCAATACATTCTGATCAATTTTTTGAGAATTTCTCTAAATAGACGGTCCAATTCAAGTTTTGACCAAAAATGTGCCGCCACATTCATCGATCAATTGCATATAAATTAAATGGCTATCTCCTATGTTGACTCATTATCCTCCCTCGAGTCCGGTCGCGGCGTCGCCATCGGCATGGTCAATGATAGATCATATACCAAACTATCACCAGCAGTGGGAAGGAAAATTGGAGTAGGAGTTCTCTCAAGTTAGGCCATGAGATCCTTGTACCCTGGGCTATGAGATCCATTGTCATGCCCTACAAATATTGATGTGTGATAAGACAAACTTGTGATGCCTCTCATTTCTATTGGAATTCACACCCCCACATTGCTCATGTCACTCAATGTTTCCATTCTCGTTTGCTGCTAATTATGTAGTTTTATAGTGGCGATGAGAAAGTTGTTTTCCTATCTTCGTGTTGGCGTTATTACACAGATGGAGTATGCTAGCCCCTCATTGAAATCATTATTAGTTTACCAACTTTCAAAGGATCTCTAGAGCTTAGTTGCTCTAATTATTGGGAAAAAAACAATAGCTTGGTTGGTTGAATGTACGACCGTACTCACTCCGTCTAGAAATATTATGTGGGTAATTCATGTGTTAAAACCTTGATATTTGGAGACATATGGATTGAGCATCCGAGAATAATATTATGGTATGTGTGTTTCCTTCATCAATTGATCAGGTTTTCTTGTTCGATGGTCAAGTTTTCTTTAGTTTTCCAACTGCCAGTTTGATAGTGATTTTTAAATTGGGCCGTATGGGCTACTTTACGAGACGATGTGAGTATGACATATGAGAAAAATCGATCTCAAACGATGGTGCGACGTACGACATATCATGCCGACTTCGTAAAGGCAAGGGAGGAATCCTTCCCCGTTGATCAACATTTTAGGCACAAAGACAACGCTTTCAACGAGTAAACACCACAATTATGTCGTTGCCAGGTCCGAGCAGTAGAAACCTGATTGCACGTTTGCACCTGGACATGAAGTGATATTTCAATTGACAACAAATCTTTCTTGAGTCGTGCCACCCATTGCTCCACTCAACTCCACAGTGATGTCCTTTGGAGATAGCTGCCCATAATGGGCCGCAGCTGGAATTCCACATGAATGTGACCAACCACTAATCTGACGAAATTAATAATTCCATGCAATATTGGAGGAATTTCTTCCTAAAAATTTCGAGATCAAATTAAGCCCATCCGTTTGTACTGTCTTCCTAAAAAACCCACTGCAAATTATCCTCTGTTCCTCACGACAATGGCTTACAACATGGAGTCCTACTTGTTTAGGTCCACAACATGGAGTCCTACTTGTTCAGGTCGCACACCCACTTGACGCTCCAAATCTATCGCAACATGTGACGTACGTCCAAACTATTGCACCTGTATCCCACTCCGCATGTCGCATTTTCAAGTTTTAAAAAAATGTGAATAAATCGTAAACATTGGTTATGTTGTTTCTCATGCATCCACAAATTTTCATCAAAAAAATTGACAATATGTGGCATGCACAAAAAGAACAAATGATATGTGAATAGTATAAGATACTATTCACTTGTTGTTTCTGTTTTTTGCACAGAACATATATGGTGATATTTTTGTGATGCAAATCTGTGGATCCATGAGAAACAACATAACCAATGTCCATGATTTATTTCACATTTTTTAAAACTAAAAAATAGTACATCCAGTAATGGGTTGCGGGCGCAACTAGTTACGGAATATTCGCTCTCTCCAAACTACTACTTCCTCCGTATCAAAATATAAAATGTTTTAAATATCTCATATACGGGCTACATACGGATGGAAATAAGTGAATTTACACACTAATTCACATCTAGCTACATTCGTATAAAACAAAAACTAAGACATCTTATATTGTGGTACGGAGGTTGGTACGGAGGTAATAGATCATTATTATTATTGAGCGTGTAAATGAATCGGTGCATCCAGTTCACGGCGCGTGTTTTGCTCACTCACACCATCAACCGTCGTCTCTATACACATTTTTTTTTCCGAAAGGGATCTCTATACACATTTTTTGGTACAGGCTGACCACTCTGACCTCTGACTACACCTTGAACAGCTCCCAAGCGATCACAGCAGGGTACCTCCTCTAAGTACGTGTTCACGGTCAGGAAGCATGGAACGTCTCCTTCTTCATTCGTTCGCATCACTGAGCTAGAATCGTCGAATGAATCGTCCGTGGGCATCCAGTACCTGTTAGTGAACCACAGGGAGTCGGCGGCCACGGCGGCGCCGTCCTGGTTGCGGTGCCACGCGTAGTAGGCGTGCGTCCGGTTCTTGATGTCCAGGATGGCGTGCCCGAAGCTCGCCTCCCTGAACGCCGAGTAGCTTGGCTGCGGCTCGGACATGCTGCACCATTCCACAAACAAAGCCAAAAGATTTATTGTTTAATCAGAACTCGATCAGAGGATGCAAGTTCTGTTGAGTTGGTGGGTGCAGAAATGGTCGCTCTTACTTGGTGGCCAGCCCTTCCTGGTTTCCTCCGTCGCCGATGGTTATGTAAACCGGCGAAGACTGGTCTGGAATCGGGGAGCACTGGCCATTTACGATGTTGTATGCGACGTTTGATATCCTATGCTGCAATCAGAGAACCAAGCTCTATGTCAGGAGCTCAGGATTGAGGTGCCACTCTAAGCAGAAGAACGAAGCACATTAAACTGATGGTTTCAACAGGAATAAACTTACTGTCCGTTCGTAGGCATGGACATGCCCTGCAAACACAACGTCGACCTTGTACTTCACGAACCACGGCTCGTACATCACCCTCATGCTTTCACCTTCCATGTAGTGGTAGTTGTAGCTGTTGTACCATGGAGCATGCATCAGAACGATCAACCATGGCGTTTCGGTCCTGTTCACCTTGGGGAACTCGGCTTCAAGCCACTTGTACTGAGGAGTATATTTTCCTGGCAACAAAGGAACACACCGGTCAAGTTAACTTCAGATGTTTTTGGTACTGGGCTAGCTATCAGCATATATGCTGCGACACTGGGATGGTATATATGTCTTCTTCGCCCAAAACAAACAAACTGAATTAACACAACTTACCATATGCGGAATATGATGCCAGGACAATGACATAAGCAGAGGCTCTTTTGATGGAATACCAGTAAGGTGCTGTGCTACCGGAAGCCTTATAAGGGGTGGGGTACCTCTTGCTGTATGGCTTAAACGGGTTAGTTTCGCCCTGCAAATATGAGCAGTATTATTTTTTAACTAGCAATATGCATAATTAAAGTACATTTGAACTGTAAATGCATCCACTGGAAAGAAAGTTCTATCCTTACAAGTTCAGGAGCAAAATCTATCTCATGGTTCCCAGCTGTCCAGATCCAAGGCTGGTATGCAAGATTGCGCTCCACAAATCTCGCCCATGTATCCCATCTCACATTATCATGATATGGGTAGTTATCTGCATATGACAGGTCCCCGACGAAAAGCACAGCCTGCGCTTGTGAATTGGACTCGTAATGAGCCAGAGTGACATTTGAGTCGAAACTCTGACCGAGATCACCTAAACACAACCAAATGTTCAGTAATATTATTCCCAAATCACAAGCAGATTTTGTGAATGTGTATTCTTATCGCGCAACTGGGCAAATTTGATAATACCAATGAGACCAAATGTACATGGAACATCTGGACCACTTTTCGGAGGAGTCCTGAACCAGAACTTCCTCTGTGTCTGTTCAGTCCCAACGGCATAGTAGTACTTTGTGTCAAACTGCAACAAAGTCATAATTCAATATTGAATCAAGTACAACCTTAACAAAATATAAACATTAAATTTCTGCCGAGCTGATAACCTCCAACTTCTTTATTGTAGAATGATGAATGTATCCTGAGGTATAGTTGTAGAACTTATACTGAGTATGCTTGCCCTTTGCAGAACAGTTGAGGTTATCTTCTGAAGTCCCGTAAAGCACTGTGCTTGACCCAGGCTCGATTGTGGTCACCCATGAGATTATCATGGCTGTACCATCATGGTCGCCTTGTGTGATATGAACCTATTTAGAGCATCACAGCAATTAATATAAACCACGGTGTGCAACCACATGTTTTGTGCTAATTAACAGCAATATTTGTAATCCTGTGACTGTCTATGGAGTAAAACAAAGTAAGAACAAAAACATTCCTATAAGGGTTCCTACAGCCAAAAATAGGTACTGAAAGAAGCAAATTAACCGGAAGTTTTGGATTCGTCCGGTTTGTATCATAGTAGTATCAGACAAGTAAAAAGCTATGCAAGCCCGCTGGAGTAGCATGTAACGACCACGCTGGACTAACAACCGCATGGCGACAAAGAAAAAACAAAGATTCCATCGAACTGGTGCGGATAATGATACAACATCCATAACACATTCGTCAGATACTGCAATTATCAGTAGTCAACTGAAACATACTGAATCACCGGTAGCCTGGGGTTATTACCTGCTGGGGCGCATTGCGGCCGGCCGGAGGGCGGAAGACGTCCGCGTCGAGCGGCATGTCGATGGCCTGGCCGAGCTGCCGCCGGTACTCGCTGGTCTGGCCGGCGTGGCACGCGACGGCCAGCAGCAGGACGGCACAGGCGCCCGCCGCCGCGCCGGTCCGGTTCACCACCCCCATTCCCGCCGGGGACGACTCCTCTCTGCTTGTTGGTTTCCTGTCGCGGCTTCTTGGATGTTGTACTCCGAGGACGGGAATGGGATAGCTTGTTGGGTGTCGTAATTGATAAACTCGTCGATGGGTCAAAGCAAGAAGGCGGGGGGAATGGAATATGCTCATCCGAGGTGCCACGAAATAAATCGGAGATGGCGACGGAGAGAGATTGATTACTTCGTGGTTTAAACTTGGAACACGCGCACGAGGGTGCAGTGATACAGGGAGGGGCGAGGCTGAGATTCGTTGGGATTGGAAGCCGCCAAGTGGGAGCGTGAGACGGATTTGGGGTGGATGGAGGGGGCCAAGAAGGAAGTCCATTTTTTATCACTCCTTTGCACGCGAGGACCTACGAATTGATTTATTATGTTAATGTCCTTTTTTTACAAGTGAATGATCCCGAGATCAAGATAAAGCATTTACTTACCAAAATTATTATTTAAGCTTTTAAAAGAGGTTGCTTACCATTGCCTTCTTCCACTCATGTTGGCTTGTCATCAAAGGGGATCTCATGCGAGTCATCAACACCTTCTCCGAGCTCACTGCCTCGAATTTCCAGGTCATCAACACATCGATAATTGGCATGCTTACAAAGAAAGATGGTGTTGTTTCTATGGGGGATTACCGCCCAATTAGCCTTATTTATGTGGGCCCGAGGGTTAAGGCTATGGCGCCCCGAATGTGCCACAAAATGGACAACATTATCTCTAGCAGCCAGAGTACCTTCAAGTCCTTCATGAATGTGCGGACATATTCACGATACTTCATGAATGTGCGGAATGTTGCACGTTGTAGCCACCGCGGTTTCACTTTGGATCCGCCCATCAAGCTCGATATTGCCATGGCCTTTGAATATGTCCGCTAGGACTATATTCTAGACATCATGCAGTGTATGGGGTTACCTTCTTAGGTTGTACCCCCGTTCACCACCTCGTCCTTGTGTGTGCTCCTCAACGGAATCCCTCTATCTTTCATGTGTGTGGTTTGCAACAGGGAACCAATTATCGCCGATGTTGTTCGACATAGTGATTTACCCCCTCCAAGGATCCTCGAGGTGGCTATGGTCCTATGGATGCTAGCTAGCTCTAGGGTATTCCTCACATACTTATCAGCCAATGAATCTCGTTCTACCAAGATGATGCGGCAATTTTCCAGTCCCCAACTTCACAAGACATGTCCAACCTGACAGTGTTGCTTCAAAATTTCGGTTATAGCAATGTGACCAGCTTAATGACAAATTTTTCCAATAGCTCCATCGCGCCCAAAGTTGTATCCTTAGTCATGCATGTAGCAGTAGCAATCTGACCCCTCCTACATTCCCAAGAAGAGAAGGGTTTTAAATGGTAAAGTATATACTTCCTCCCTCCCAATTTAGAAGTCCTACCCATATCACTAGAAAATCGATTTTATCAATCTAATATGAATTACATAACACAAAAGTTTTACCACAAAAAAAACATCTAAAATTTCTAATGATATATTTTTCGTAACATATGTCTATGTTGGTAAAACTAAGAATTGAGGTATACATGCATGACCTATAAAGTAGAAGGGAGGAGTAGTAATCACTAAGCTATTATCCACTACACAAAACAAATTATTTAATACTTCTTCATGAAAGTTAAGTTTTAATGGCTTTTTATCAACATGGCATAATTTTACTAAAAATAGTATAGAACATCTGTAAAAAAATCCACAAGACAAATGCAGCATTGGCACTTATAAAAACTCAATCTATGCACTTTAGTATATATCTGGTGGTTAAAAAATGAATTCAATTTAGGGAAAATCATACATGCCTTACATTTTGGGACAGAGGGTATATCAACATAATATAATGGCTAGTTTGCTGAAGCAAAGACACACCAACGACCTCTACGGATGTAACAATAGACCAATGTAACTTGCGACAACAATTTTAGTTAGCACATATTCCCTTTCCGGTGGAAAGTCATGGTGTTTCAACAAAATGTCTTTGTAACTAGCTTTCCATGTTTAATTGTGTGTGACACATTTTTATTTCATAATTTGGCATGAGACTTGTTTACACTATTTACATATGAAAACATACTAGAATTTACACCATTTTATTTTTACTCATGATTGCTCTAAATAGTGTTGTTTCAATATAAAGAGCATGCACAATTTGCTAATTTTCAAGTTGCTAGATAATTTGGGCCACGAAAAATTAGTGTCATTAGTTCTGTTTAAACTCTAAAAGTTTATACAAACATGCTTACATAATAATACACTAGAAACCACTAATGAGATATTTTTATAAGATCGTAGTCTTTACATATCTTTACCATAAATATGTATAAATTATATAGATTATGCATTCTAGAAAAAAGAGGTTCTGCCATAGATTCTTGTTGAAAATACAATTTTGGTATTATACATATCTCTACCAAGAATGAATAGTGTGGATGGATAGATTAACGTTACCGAAAATAATAATTATAAAATATAAATGTATAAGAATAATCAGAAGGAAAAAAGAAGACGGCGTGGTGAGATAGATGTGTAAGAAAAGCGAGAGTCTTGTTGTGTCTGTAAGGTCATCGAATCTATACTTATTATAAAGCAAAACCCTAGTAACATGCATTAATTATTTTTCCATCTCAACATGCAAACTATCCACATTGTCCATGTCATCCCCCACGAATATTCATTAATTACAGTATATTGTACATCCAATATATCCACGTCGTCTATTTTTTTAGCCATACGTCCACGTCACCATTATTTGTTGTAAAATGCACAACACTTTCACGTCAATTAAATATAACCTCTCCACTATTGTGCAATTTTGGCATATCTCTGGAAAGAACTTCATATTTCATTTATCTTATACATTTTTGCCTATATAAATTTCATAATGAAATTCCTGCTGCAACACGCGGGCTATATTTCTATATTTGGAATGCTAGAAGTTTGGGCGCCTCTGGGCCGGTCCTCTGCAACCCAATCAAGGACCATAAGAAGCGAGGGGGGTTTGATTGTGTTACTGATAAGTACTCTGTATGAGTTGCATTTAGTGTTTCGCTCCAAATGCATATCGGAGGAAATCTCCTTCTCCAGGTAATATATCTTTATCTTATTCATATTCAACCTAGTTGTATCCATCTTTATCATTTGATCATTGACGATGTCGGCAATATACAACTCCATTTTCATCTTTTTCTCAATCCTCTTCTTATTTGTTTCACATATTTTTTTTATCGCTTTCTCCATATTTCGATTTGCCTCTTGAGTTGGTCTAACTTATTTCTTTTCATCAAATGTGAGGATCAAATCATTCAAAATAAACATGTTGCCTTCAAAACATTGTTTCAACTTGGTTCTCATGCCCCAGCCATTGAAATTATGTATCGCATACTAGATGATAATGTCTAAGTCTATTCAAACCCAATTGCATAATTTAAGATGTAACCGAGATCGACAAACTCTAAAAAGCATATCATGTCGGAATCGGAGATGGTGTTCCTATTGCCCAACAAGGGAAACCACGTCCTCTTTGGTGTCCTAGGAAAACCATGACAATGGCAAGCTCAGAAGAATGACGGCAGGCCATGAGAGATCATGGGACGATGGCTGGTTGGACCATGGAGGCGACGCCTTGAGATGAGTTGTAGGTGAGAGAAGACCACAGATCGGGCAGCCGGAGGGTTGGAAGACATGGGAGAACGTTGGCGGGACACCGAAGGAACGGCAGCGTTCCTCTTTTCCTACTCTAATCTCGTCGAAAAAAGTAAGGCGGGAATGCATGCAAAAGTTGAGATAGTCAAGGGAAGAGGCTGAATAGATAAAGTGTGCCGGTCTTGCGAGGGTTGGGACTATGGACGGGTCTAGCATTCCGTATGTGACAATGTGGCAGCGCGTACGGGCGCTTTCTATCAGCCCTAAATCCGCCCCACGTATGGGATGAGTATGAGCATTGCTGTACATCTGAACTTCATGCTCTTCTATGTAATTGTCAACCCTAAACCCCACGTATGGGATTTATTTTTTGAAAAGGCCTAATTGACATAAAGGATGGTTCTTTAGTCCAGGCATATTTCAAGTCCGAAATAGTTACAATTTTTTTAGAAAGCAATGTACAATGTTGTTCAAAGGAAACAAGTGCTAGTGACACATGTGATGTCTCACGTGCCGCTCAATACGTGATTTTGGTGGACCTCGCGTGTCATAATTGGACGGTTGACTACACATCGTTAACTGTTTCCCTCTCCGTCTACGACATAACAGAGCTCATCAAGCACGTCAGTCCGGGCCGGACGGGACTCGCACGCAACACTACAGTAGTATAGATCGGGCAAACGTATACGGTCGACTTTGGTCATCGCACACAAGTATAGCGCCCGTCGCTATCTATGGGTGGGCTATAAGGGTGTCACATCGCACACAGATAAAATAACCATGTGCGATGACGCGACCTTCGCAAACCAGCATGCTAACTAGACCGTGTGCGATATTGACAAGATTGCAGACGCTTTGTTTTGCTGAATCGTGTGCGTTATGTAGCATCACACACGGTTTATGATTTTGTTTTATGTGTCCTTACTTAGCTTCGCACACGGTTTCACTAAATGAATCATCTGTGTTTGTCGTCCAATCGTCCACGTTTAGCAAAACTAAAGTGGGTACGGTCATTATCATAATTCCATTATTTCATCCAAATGACAGTATAGCACATCCAAATCAATAATTTATTAAACATTTCATAGATATAAAGTGTCATATTGCAATCACATAAATCATTGTACATTTTAGAACCCATCAGTACATATACATTGGGACAGTAGGTTATACAAGTGAGAATGATCAACAAACAGAATACTCTTGGTTACGTCTTTGTCTCCGTGATGGCCACTGTCTTCCCAAGACCCTGTCATTGGCAGTTGTAGTATTTAAATTTGTTTAGAGCCGTCGGCATACTTTTTGCGTCACCAGCGTGATATTTTGGCCGCACTGTACAAGACAGTCTTAACTAAAAAAGTGTCTTATGCAGTGGACCAAAACATCACAGGTGCGACGGTTTGGAGGAGAAATTTTTGTGAGGCGAGCTTGTGGACTGCATTGTGTCATTGTGATTCATGTTTTCAAGTGTAAAGAAACGAGTCAGTTCTATTGTTAGATAAATAAGTCATATAAAATAATGATGGATTTATTTATACTAACTCTTTTCAAAGCACAAAAGGGCCATGCATTAGAGAGAAGCACTTAAGCCCCTCTATGAATGCCCGGCTATTTAGAGAAGAGATGCCACTTCATGACACCGCACGCTTGATGAATTTTCAGCCACACAAAGTTCATGCAAAAGGGAGACGCCTTGATGATACTCTCGTTTCAGTACGAACTACTTCGCCACTGGGCGGAAGCGCGGAAAGACTTGAGCTAAAAGATAAACTCCACCGAAATGGAGTAAGATAAATGAGTTGTTGTTGAATGCCCAGTGTTAGAATATGAACATAGAAAAACTGAGAACATAAAGACAGAAAAGACTAAATAAGTGGACTCACCCTCAAGAGCAATCCATAGCCGCACTCAAGAGGGACAGGGGCAGAGCGATTCGGCCATATTCAGCCATGCACATCCCTGCACACACCTCCCTCTTGGTCCCCTCTTGGTTACGTCTTGGTTTCTATGTTATTAGCAGAAGCTAATAACATAAGCCAAAGAGTGCAACCACAAATTCTTGTACAGTGCCACCAAAATAAGATCCATTCTAATTTGTTAAACTAATGAAACTAAAAATACACATGCATCCAGTCCACCACATCCTCCGGTGCAAAAAAAACAAAATAAGCTGGAACTAAACAGATCTAAACATATGGATCCGTTCTAATTTGTTAAACTAATGAAGCTAAAAATACACATGCATCCAGTTCACCACATCCTCCGGTGCAACACAACGAAATAAGATGGAACTAAACAGATCTAAACATATGGATCCATTCTAATTTGTTAAACTAGGCTAGAGCATGAATATTAAAACCGAACAGACAAAGTAAGTAGATCCGGAGGATAAGGTCATATAAAACTTGCTAACTGTGTTAATGAAACTAGATCAGTCATATAAAAACCAGTGTCATGTGCGTGTGAGAGGTTACCTTTCGTAAAGGGACGAGGATGAGGTCGAGGGCTAGCCGATGCACAGTACGTGCGGCCTTTGACCCCAAAGTACGACGACAAGGTCGCCACGGGGGAGGGCCAGGCCAAGCCAGGCTCGCCAAACGTATCCAAGGCACCTCCGTCCATGGATATGCACGTGAGACAGTCATAATCTACAGAAATGCGGGAGAGATCTAGGTTTCCACACTCGACCAGGTGAGCAGGCGAGTTCCAAAAATGGAGTGGCGGCTGTCGAGTGAAGTGAGACCGGATGGGTGCTGCTGATCCCAATTTATACAAGAGACAAAGTAGAGTTCATAATACATGGGTCCAAAATGGGCCCAGTATGCACACACGCTTTACGGGCCACAAAACGTGTGCATTGTGCTCAATTCGCATACGCTTTTCTTATTCCAATTGTCTGTGTACATATTCAGAGAATGCTACTTATATCAGTACTTCCTGCATCTCGATAAACATGAAAGTGCAATTACAACAGATACTAGGATAACTAAAATAGCTAAAGCATAAAGGAGATGAGTTTCCTTGTCACGAACATATTTTCTTCAACTTCAACTTGGCCTCTTCAGCTTTTCTCTTGTTATCGTGGACAAGATCTGCAAGTTGCAGCTCCATCTCCATGTTCTCCTCTTTGAGCCTCTTCGCTTTTTCTTCTGTTTTCTTCTTCTCCTCAACAGCGGCGTGCAGATCCTGTAACAATGCGCTCATTTTGCCTTCCACAGACAGCTTAATGTCGGCATGCATTTTGCAATCGCAGCATCTGGGAGCCTTCAAATAGAATGAATTGGAAGGAAATATAAATTACCCCAAGCATGAAGCAAATCGCAAGCTAGAAGCTACGCCCAAATTTACCTCATCCGAGACAGTGTCGCTGGTGATCTCCTCGACCTTGTAGACCATGGCGACAGTAGTTTCTGTGCGGTGCGAGAGGTGTGGGACGGACGACAGAGGGATAGTGGGTGGCAACGGCTAAAACTGGGGTAGCTGGTCAGCAACGGCTAGAAATCCGTATTTAAATGTAAACGGCACATATCGCACACAGTCTAATTTAACGAACCGTATGCGAAGTTAGGCATACATCGCACACGATTAATAAAGGTGAAATCGTGTGTGATACGTCGTCGGCGAAATAATTATTGGCTTAGGGTAAAACTTTAAAAAAAATCGTAACCCTGCCGCCAAAGATCTATTCTATGAAGATATGCTGCACCCCATAATGCTAGATCTAGAATACTTATAAATACCGTTGTGAAAGATCTTGTGTTTGTCGAAGTAGATGTCGGTGAAGCTTGATGAATAATCTCACGTCCGCGCTAGGAGGTGAGATTGTTGTCGGCCTATCGTCGAGGGACTACTTGCGCAGCCCCGCTCTAACAGTATCCACACGTACACCGCGCCAACCCGCCAGTTGCGTTCGCCGCCTAGAGCTACTAGTGTTGGAGATAAGCCCTAGAGGCAATTAATAAAGTGATTTTATTTGTCATATCTCTATTGTTCATAATACGTTTAATACCATGTTATAATTGTATTACGCGGAAACATTAATATACGTGTGGTATGAAAACAAGCAGGTCCCTATTAGCCTCTATTTAACTAGTTTGTTGGGTAACAGATGATCAAGGTTTCCTGATCATGGACAATGGCGTCGGTTAACAGCGGAGTCATATCATTAGGTGAATGATTTGATGGACATACCCAAAATAGAGAAACATAGTGTTCATACCTTCGACTGTGAGATCATATCAAATCTCTGCTTCTGAAAGATGCGGTTGATCGTATCAAACGACATGTCTTATATAGCGTGACAATAAAGGTGACACTTTCGGGTATCGGAAGGAAGCAGTAGAAGCGAGTGATCAAGAGCGGGAATTGCCAGTCCACATAGCAGGATAGATACTCTAGGCCCACTCAGTGAAATTATATCAATAAAGCTTGCAAGCATGTGACTAGGTCATGGGGATGTAATATCACATACGAGTAAAGATAGATTTGTCAATGGCGAGGTCATGCTCGGTAATCATGATACCGGAGAACGACGCTCGGATAATCTAAGTATCGCTAGGCAAGAGGATGAGACTGGACGTCTAAAGGTTCAAACGATAGAAGACATTCGTGGGCGCTCAGGGGCTATCATGGATATCCAGATCCCGTTGTTAGTCATTGATCGGAGAGGGTGTCTCGATCATGTCTGATGTGATCCTGAACCGTGGGGTAACACACTTAAGGGTGAATGACGATTAGATTGATTTAGAGAGAAAAGAAACCGGAAACTCCGAAGTGTTCCGGAACTTGTCCGATGTTGATCGGAGACAACGAAATATGTTTCGGAGCCCGGATGAATTAAATAATATGTATTTAATATTAATAAGTGTTATTAGTGATTAAATATATTTTTATTTAATTTATTTCGAATTTTTAAAGGCATTAAATCATAAATGGGCCTTAGAGGCCCATTAGGGAAAATCCCAAAAAGGAAAAAGGAAAAAAAAGGGAGGAGGGCCAGCCGGCCAGGTGGGCCGAATGGGGCCCACCTAGGTGGCCGGCGCATGGCCATGTGGGGATTAGTCCCACATGGCCTAGCCAAGGGAGATGGTCTCCTCCTCCTCCTTTAAATAGGGGACCCCCCCATGCCTTTGGAATTACACCAATTTCTCCTTCTTCTCTCTACCTTGAGCGTGGTTCCGTTTCTGGAGCTACGTACGGGAGGGAAGTCTCTCTACTATACGCACACCGCCGTGCTGCTAGATCCACTCTTCCACTTCCACTGCTCTGCTGGATCTGGAGCCCGGAGGTCGTCATCCACACCGTACGTGTGTGGAACCGCGAGGCGCCATCGTTTGGCGCTGGGAGCCGTCTTCTTCCACTACACGACCCTGAGGTCGGCATCGTCGTCTCCATCGACAACGTTTGTGTGGGAACGTAATCCCGCTTCCGGTCTATAAGGGTATGTATTCTGATCTCCTCCGTATTAGTATATCTGCATAGTATAGATCCTGGCTAGTTTATGGTTATCGTCGGTAGGAATTTTTTTTTCTACGATCCCCAACAGTGGTATCAGAGCCGATCTATGCGTAGATATATCTGTACGGTTAGAACACATGTTGAATGTGGGCATCGATTCTACATTTGTTACCCTCTCGCGTGTACTTGTTTATATCGCGGTATTGTGGGATGAAGCGGCCCGGACCGACTTTACGCGTACTCTTACGCGAGACTGGTTCCACACTTGACATACGGCTTGTACCGTATATGTGGCTGGCGGGTGTCTGTATCTCCTACAATAGTTGATATTGCATTTACAATGGAGGGCCCCGAAAGGGGTGTAATAGAGACAATTGTCTTATCGCTGTTGTGGTTGTTTTCGTAGGTAAGAAACGGTTCTTGTGCGGAAGCCCTAGCAGCCACGTAAAATATGCAAAAGATAAAGTAGAAAGCGTCTAACTTTATTTTGCAGGGGCAATGTGATATGGTCAAGGTAGGTTTATTAAATTGTTTATAAAACTGTCGGCGCGAAGGAGACCATCGGCGCGGAGGAGACCATATCATGTCGCATTACATTTCATTTAGATGTTATGTAGATTATGTGCATCTTATATTGTGTATATATATGTCTATATATTAGTTACACGGCGGTAGTAATATAAGATGATCCCTCCCAAAATTCCGATAATAGTGTTCTCCCTCTGTCGTGCACCACCAATAAAGTTCTACGTTACGGGGTACGCCGCTTGCGGTTACACTCGTCTCTTCGTTCGCATACGGTGGGTGTAAGCCACGTTGCACGCGCGAATACGTCAGAGGGTGTTATGGCGAGCCTAGCATGTACAGACATGGCCTCGGAACACAAGTACCGAAAGGTTAAGCACGAGTCACATGCGGTGATGTGATTGATATACGATGTCTACCTTTGAAGTTATGCTATCTGCCTGATCGATGGGGTAGTGTAATGGATGGGGGTTGTGTAATCACTAAGACGATGCGAGGGATACTCGTCTTGAGTGGGAGTTCTAGTAGTTTTATTTTGAAAACTTGAACCCATATTTTATTATGAACAAACGTCTTATGTTTTGCAAATTCCATTGTAGATGTCTCGCCCCACCTTTAACCTAGGCATGTTCCTTGAGAAAGAGAAACTTAAGACCAACGGCTCCAACTTCATGTCCTGGTTCCGCAACCTGAGGATCCTCCTCACTCCCCACAAGGTCGGCTACGTGATCGAAGCCGCCATAGGTGACGCTCCTACAGATACCGCCACCGAAGATGAGAAGAAGGCTTATCAAACTAAGGTGGAAGACTCCTCCTTCGTCCAGAGTGGCATGCTCTACGCCATGGAAGCTGATCTGCAAAAGCGCTTTGAGAAGATGAGTGCCTTTGAGATAATTTCGATCTCAAGGCTGTCTTTGCGCCGCAGGCCAAGGCTGAGAGGTATGAAGCTTCGAGCTCTTCTTCTCAGCCAAGATGGAAGAGCACAGCAGTGTCTCTGAGCACGTGGTCAAGATGTCTGGCTACGTTCAACGCCTGAATGCTCTGGAATGCAAGATTCCAGATGAACTGGCGATTGATAGGGTGCTGCAGTCGCTGCCCCCTAGCTTTAAGGGATTCGTCATGAACTACAACATGCACGGCATGGCTAAGACCCTCTCGAGGTGTTCGTGATGTTGAAGACTGCTGAGGTGGAGATCAAGAAGGAGCACACGCTGTTGATGGTCAACAAGACCGTCGATTTCAAGAAGTCTGGCGGAAGGGTAAGAAGACCTGGAAGTTCAAGAAGGATGGCAAACAGGTTGCTAAGCCTAAAACTGCCAAACCTGGTCCCAAGCCCGGCGTGGAGTGCTTCTACTGCAAGGGAGACGGTCACTGGAAGCGCAACTGCCCCAAGTACCTGGAAGACAAGAAGGCCGGCAAGATTGTCGGAAGAGAGAAAGGTATATGTGATATACATGTTATTGATGTGTACCTTACATGCGCCCGTAGTAATACCTGGGTATTTGATACCGGCTCTGTTGCTCATATTTGTAACTCACAGGTGGAGTTGCGGAATAGTCGGCGCCTGGCGAAGGACGAGGTGACGATGCGCGTCGGCAATGGATCAAGAGTTGACGTGGTGGCCGTCGGCACGCTCCCTCTGCATCTACCTTCGGGATTAGTTTTGGTTTTGAATAAGTGTTATTTTGTACCATCTCTGAGTGTAAACATTATAAGTGGTTCTTGCTTGTTGCAAGACGGATATTCGTTCAATTCAGTATCAAGTGGTTGTGCTATTTCGATGAATGATATCTTTTATGTTGATGCTCCTGTGAATAATGGTTTATTCTTGTTGAATCTCGATCGTAGTACACACATCCATAGCATAGATGCCAAAAGGATTAGACTTAGTAATGATACCGCCATGTATATGTGGCATTGCCGACTTGGTCACATTGGTGTAAAGCGCATGAAGAAACTCCACTCAGCTGGACTTTTGGAGTCATTAGATTTGGATCTCTTGACACTTGCGAACCATGCCTCATGGGCAAGATGACTAGGTCACCGTTCAATGGTTTCGTTGAACGTGCGTCGGAATTATTGGGAGTTATACATACAGATGTGTGCGGCCCAATGAGCGTATCGACGCGCAATGGTTATCGTTACTTTGTAACCTTCACTGATGACTTGAGTAGATACGGGTATATCTACTTGATGAAACACAAGTCAGAAACTTTTGAAAAGTTCAAAGAATTTCAAAGTGAGGTTGAAAATCAACTTAACAAGAAAATAAAGCACCTCGATCCGATCGTGGTGGCGAATATTTGAGTTTTGAGTTTGGCACACATCTGAAGGCCTGTGGAATTGTGCCACAGCTTACGCCTGCCGGAACACCGCAACGCAACGGTGTGTCCGAGCGACGTAATCGTACTTTATTAGATAGCGTGCGGTCTATGATGTCTCTCACCGACTTGCCCGTATCGTTTTGGGGATATGCGTTAGAAACAGCCGCATTCATTTTAAATAGGGCTCCATCCAAATCCGTGGAAACGACACCGTATGAGGTATGGCATGGTACGAAACCTAAGCTGTCGTTCCTGAAAGTTTGGGGTTGTGAGGCTTATGTCAAGAAATTGCAGCCTGACAAACTCGAACCGAAATCGGAAAAGGTCTCTTTGTAGGGTATCCGCGGGAAACCATAGGATACACCTTCTACCACCAAGCCGAGGGCAAAACGTTTGTCGCTAGAAACGGCACCTTTCTCGAGAAGGAGTTTCTCGCTAAAGGAGTAAGTGGGAGGAAAATAGACCTCGACGAGATAGTTGATCCTGAACTCGAAATTCCGAGTGGCGCAACGGAAACGTTCCTGAACCGTCCTCCATAACAGATGGAGTGGGAGAAAATGTCGAGGAGCTATTATACCTCGTAGGTCTGGAAGAACCCGTACATCTCCTGAGTGGTACGGTAATCTTGTTTGCACCGTCATGTTAATTGAACAAGACGAACCTACGAATTACAAAGAGGCAATGGAAGGACCCGAGTCCGAGAAATGGCTTGAGGCCATGAAATCCGAAATAGGATCCATGTATGACAACAAAGTATGGACTTTGGTGGAGATTCCCGAAGGGCGCAAGGCCGTCGAGAATAAATGGATCTTTAAGAAGAAGACTGATGCTGACGGTAATGTAACCGTCTATAAGGCTCGGCTTGTCGCAAAAGGTTTCCGACAAGTTCATGGAATTGACTACGATGAAACTTTTCACCGGTAGCGATGCTAAAGTCTATTCGGGTTTTGCTAGCAACAGCTGCATATCATGATTATGAGATATGGCAGATGGATGTCAAAACAGCGTTCCTAAATGGTAACATTGAGGAAGAGTTGTACATGGTACAACCTGAAGGTTTTGTCAGTCCAGAAATGTGGCAAGGTATGCAAACTTCAGCGTTCCATTTATGGACTGAAGCAAGCATCTCGGAGCTGGAATCTTCGCTTTGATGAGGTGATCAAAGGTTTTGGATTTGTCCAAAATGCGGAAGAGACCTGCATTTATAAGAAAATGAGTGGGAGCTCAGTTGCATTCCTAGTTCTATATGTGGATGATATATTACTAATTGGGATAATGTGGAACTTCTGAAAAGCGTGAAGGAATATTTAAACAGTAAATTTTCGATGAAGGACTTAGGAGAAGCTGCATACGTATTAGGCATTAAGATCTATCGATAGACCCAGGCGCCTACTAGCGTTATGTCAAAGTACTTATCTTGACAAGATATTGAAGAAGTTCAATATGCATTTGGCAAAGAAGGGTCTTGTGCCGTTGTCAAGGGAAAAACATTGAGCATGGCTCAGTGTCCACAGACGGCTCTTGAAAAGCCGAGGTGGATGGCACTCGATATGCTTCGGCTATAGGATCGATCATGTATGCCATGTTAAGTACTCGACCCGATGTAGCATTGGCTCTAGTTTGACGAGTCGATTCCAAAGTAATCCTGGCAAGGATCATTGGACAGCTGTTAAGAACATACTGAAGTATCTTAAGTATACCAAGGACATGTTTCTTGTTTATGGAGGCTGTGGAGAGGAACTTGGCGTAACAGGTTACGTTGATGCAAGTTTCTGCACAGATCCAGATGACTCGAAATCGCAAACAGGTTATGTGTTTAAGGTGAACGGAGGCGCTGTGAGCTGGAGAAGTGGGAAGCAACC
This sequence comes from Poa pratensis, assembly GCA_947311845.1. NCBI lineage: Eukaryota > Viridiplantae > Streptophyta > Magnoliopsida > Poales > Poaceae > Poa > Poa pratensis. The sequence goes on from CAMZMU010000055.1 coordinate 22,011,085, forward strand.
CATAGTAGCCCAATCTACAATGGAATCGGAGTATATTGCAGCTGCGGATGCTGCAAATGAAGCTGTTTGGCTAAGGAAGTTCGTCATCGAGCTTGGAGTGTTCCCGAGTGCGCAAGACCCTGTGAACATCTACTGCGACAACACAGGTGTTATTGCCAACGTGAAGGAACCAAGGTCTCACTCCACCGCCAAACATATTCTCCGACGCTTCCATGTCATACGGCAGTACGTCAAGGAAGGCGATGTAAAGATTTGCAAAATACACACGGACCTGAATGTTGCAGATCCGCTGACGAAACCTCTTCCACGAGACAAGCATGAAGAACACCGAGAAGCTATAGGTGTTAAGCTTTTACCAAGTTGTAAACTAGATTAATTGTACTCTAGTGCAAGTGGGAGACTGTTGGAGATATGCCCTAGAGGCAATTAATAAAGTGATTTTATTTGTCATATCTCTATTGTTCATAATACGTTTTAATACCATGCTATAACTGTATTACACGGAAACATTAATACACGTGTGGTATGAAAACAACCAGGTCCCTAGTAGCCTCTATTTAACTAGTTCGTTGGGTAACAGATGATCAAGGTTTCCTGATCATGGACAATGGCGTCGGTTAACAACGGAGTCATATCATTAGGTGAATGATTTGATGGACATACCCAAAATATAGAAACGTAGTGTTCATACCTTCGACTGTGAGATCATATCAAATCTCTGCTTCTGGAAGATGTGGCTGATCGCATCAAACGGCATGTCTTATATAGCGTGACAATAAAGGTGACACTTTCGGGTATCGGAAGGAAGCAGTAGAAGCGAGTGATCAAGAGCGGGAATTGCCAGTCCACATAGCAGGATAGATACTCTGGGCCCACTCGGTGAGATTACATCAATGAGCTTGCAAGCATGTGACTAGGTCACGGGGATGTAATATCACAGACGAGTAAAGATAGATTTGTCAATGGCGAGGTCATGCTCGGTAATCGTGATACCGGAGAACGACGCTCGGACAATATAAGTATCGCTAGGCAAGAGGATGAGACTGGACGTCTAAAGGTTCAAACGATAGAAGACATTCGTGGCGCACAGGGGCTATCATGGATATCCAGATCCCGCTGTTAGTCATTGATCGGAGAGGTGTCTCGATCATGTCTGGAGTGATCCCGAACCGTGGGGTAACACACTTAAGGGTGGTGACGATTAGATTGGATTTAGAGAGAAAAGAAACCGGGAACTCCGAAGTGTTCCGGAACTTGTCCGATGTTGATCGGAGGCAACGAAATATGTTTCGGAGCCCGATGAATTAAATAATATGTATTTAATATTAATAAGTGTTATTAGTGATTAAATATATTTTTATTTAATTTATTTCAATTTTTAAAGGCATTAAATCATAAATGGGCCTTAGAGGCCCATTAGGGAAAATCCCAAAAAGGAAAAAGGAAAAAAAAAGGGAGGAGGGCCAGCCGCCTAGGTGGGCCGAATGGGGCCCACCTAGGTGGTCGGCTGCCCCTTGGCCGGCGCATGGCCATGTGGGGATTAGTCCCACATGGCCTAGCCAAGGGAGATGGTCTCCCTCCTCCTCCTTTAAATAGGGGACCCCCCGTGCCTTTGGAATTACACCAATTTCTCCCTTCTTCTCTTCTACCTTGAGCGTGGTTCCGTTTTGGAGCTGCGTACGGGGAGGGAAGTCTCTCTACTATATGCACACCGTCGTGCTGCTAGATCCACTCTTCCACTTCCGCTGCTCTGCTGGATCTGGAGCCCGGAGGTCGTCATCCACACCGTACGTGTGTGGAACCGCGAGGCGCCATCGTTTGGCGCTGGGAGCCGTCTTCTTCCACTACACGACCCTGAGGTCGGCATCGTCGTCTCCATCGACAACGTTTGTGCGGAAACGTAATCCCGCTTCCGGTCTACAAGGGTATGTATTCTGATCTCCTCCGTATTAGTATATCTACATAGTATAGATCCTGGCTTGTTTATGGTTATCGTCGATAGGAATTTTTTTGTTTTATGTCTATGATCCCCAACAACTAGCACCGACGAAGAGAGACAGCCTTTCGGCGTAGTTTAGGTGGTAGATCTAATCAACTTGATTAGATTTATATGAGAGGATTAGAGACGTCTAATTCTCAACACATGAGATCTAGTAGAGAGAGGGAAAAGCCACGGAGGCAATATTGTGTAGTCAACCCATGTGGGTTGGGGGGGGGGGGGTTTATATAGTAGGCCAAGGGGTAGGGAGACTTGGGAGAGGAGGCAAAGCCTCCCCCAAGAGGTGCGCCGGCCCTAGAAGGGAGGGGAGGAGTCCTACTCCAACTCCCCTCCCAAACCGCCATGGGGAGGAGGAGTCCCCCCCCCCCCCCAAACACGCCTCCCTCCAAGTTGGGTGGGAGGAGGAGGACTCCTCCCAAACCGCCTCCACCTAGGGTTCGGCCAAGGGGGGAGTCCCCCCCCCCCCCCAACTCGGATTCGGCCCATGGGGCCCAAATAAAATCCTTTATTTAATATTTTCCAATTTAATTAATTAAATAAATAATTAATTGTTTTGTCTAATTAATTCCTCCTTGAATATTTCCTATAACAGAAAATTCTCGGAATTAATTACTTATCATATAAACATATTTACATGATCCGGGATACCTAGTATCCGCGACAAAACTCTCGGAATAATATTTTCCTCTTATATAAACCTTCGGAATAAATCCGACAGTGATAGAAACAATTCCTATCACCCTGGGACATTAGATGTCCGCCTTCTCTCTCATTCAAGACTCAACCGGAACACCTCTGAATTACTCTGGAGTTGTTTTTGTGACATCGGAGGGACTCCGACCTTTTCTCATAACCACAAAACTACACCTTTATTCTCTCAACAAAGGATTGACTCACAGCTTAAGTGTGTGACCCGAAAGGTTCGGTAAACACAAAGACATGCCCGGGAACTTACCATACAATAGCCAACATTGGGACCTAGACGGCCGTACTGGCTCCCCTGTGTTCACGAGTGAACGACAGAACCTGTGTGTTACTCATTACGCTAATTCCCTTACGTACACGATATCAATGATATCTCGAGATTTGAGACAATGTGCTCTAGTGTGATTAAACCCTTTAATCATAACACATATAATTCTCGTACCAATATCATTCTATTTTCTCATTCCGTATTTTCATTATCCCGTGATTAATCACGCTTTGTCTGGCCAGACGATTCGGTGACAATAATAATACTGAGATGGTCTAGAGGATGTATCTCTCCATCGCCTGGAGGAGTAAGTGTCTTTCTTGAATAATCTCTGTTTTAATACATTATTCTAGTCCACACCCAAAAACCACCGTTATGGTCCAGTTACGACAAGACGTTAGGTGACAATCAAAACATGAGTGTCGAATAAGCGGTCACCAGATATTCTCAGGACATAGGAATACAGCTAATGAAAACTAAACATATGATCAATTGATATCTTCATCATTGACGATTTGTCTCATAGCAAGATCATACAGTGGGTCGGTTCAGTACTATTATCATTCTGATAACAAACTCTTACAGTTGTGTGACTTATACAAAGTCCATGATCAGGAAAATATGATCATCAAACAACAAGATAGGCTAGTCTTAGAGACAAGACAGGAACGCTTTTACTTGTTCGTATCTCTACACCTGTATTGGAGGTTTTCCTCTTAAACACGTTGTATTTGCTATTAAAGTGCCCAATACAGTTATAGCATAAAGACATTAATATTAATAATAAACTTGGAGATAAATAATAACTCAATTATTATTGTCTCTAGATCATATCTCCAACAATAATCCACTTCATCGTCGTTGAAAGGTGGCTTGCAAGACCCAGAGGCCTCGGCAAGGTCTTCCTTCTGCCGCTTCGGTGGTGGAGCACCACAAATATTGAGCTCCACCATGAGGCGCCGCCACCTGCGCAGACGGTCTTGGCGCAGAGTCTCGAACGAGGCCTCCACCACGCGATGCGTCCTGTATTCTTCTGCGCGCCATGACGCGATGCACTCTTGCACCAAAATGTGCTCCTCCATCGGATCCAGCTCAACCGACGACGATGACCCCGAACCAGTGTCATCGTCGACCGGTGTATCCGCGCAAGGGACGGACGATGACGAGCAGGGGGAGAAGGGGACGCCGGACGAGGAGGAAGAGGAGGAGGGAAGGGCGGCAGAGGTGGAGGCACGAAGCGCGTGAAAGCGCTGCTTCCTTGCTCTAATGGAGTATCGCAGCTCGTCGGGGACTTTGGACTTGCAGCGAGCCATTGCCACTGCCGGTGGCACTTCTACTAGCGAGCAAGATTTATACACGAGCGCGGGGGCGGCGAGGCAGCGGGAATGCTTGTCGCTTAAAAGAAAAACCGTAAACGGCGGGAAAAGGAAGCGGGAAAAAAGAAACGCCAATATTAACTGGGCCGTAATTGCATTTACGATTGAATTGAAACACTTGTCGCTTAAAATTGCACTTTACAGAATATATATAGATAACTTTGTATAGACATGCGGTTCGATTTCACATGACTTTGGAAATAAATGGTGTGCGATGGTGAGCACTATGAACACGTTCAAAATAACCCGACCGTATGCGATATTCAGCACACGGTTAAAAACACAAAAGCATATGCGAATATATGGATATCGAAAACTCTGTGGGCATTTTTATTCTCCAATGGTAAGCGATAGGGGATAACGCACACGGGGCGCCTGCTCCCGTTTGTGATCGCGGGGTTTTAAATTGCCCGATCTATACTGGTTCAAGCACGTACCAGAACCGTCATCAACGCGTACGGCACGAGGAGGCGACTCTCGAGATCGAGACGTCAGACGTGGCTGCAGCGCTTGATCGATGGCCGACGTGGAGGATCCTGGGGTGGCGGAGGCGGCGGAGCCCGACGAGTGCAGCAGGCGCATGCTGGTGTGCGCGGTGGGCGTCATCGTCTTCGCGCTCCTCTGCCTCTTCGCGCACATGATGGAGCTGATGGAAGCCCACCCGGAGTCGACGACCGCCGCTGAGCACGCCGTGGTGTGCCTGGCCATCCTCCTCCTACTCTGCTTTGGCGTCGTCTTCATAGCCCTTGTGGTCGAGCGGGTCCTCGGTAACCCAGTGGGACGTCGGTTCGTAGATGACTTGATCCAGTCCGATAGGTTTATTCTTCATGAATCCCTCCATCAGTTTATGCTCATGGATCAGCACCTTCGCGCTCAGCTTGTAGATGCGTGATAGCCTCACCCCTCTTTTTTTCGAGGGAAATAGCAGGACTTTGTTGAGTGCAGCAATATGAGGCCGAGCTATATGGCTCTCGTTTTTTAATCTTTTTTGAAATCTGCATTTTTGTTTGTCCAAAAAATCGAAACAAAAATTATGTGTGAAGATAATGTTGAGATCTATAGTAGTGTAAAATGTCAGTGAAGAATCCATAATATTATGGTCCGGCCAAAAAAGACAAATTCGCAATCTGGATATTGAACAGTGCTGCGATTCAGAAATTTATTTATTTTGCCAGAATTGTCTTTTCTGTCCAGGCTGAAATATTACGGTTTTTCTTTTGAGATTTTGCACAACTATAGATCTCAACATTATCTCCACTCAGAATTTTTGATTCATTTTTGGAAGCTCCAAAGTGTAGATTTAAAAAAAAAAAACAGGAGCCATATAGCTCGGCTACGTTTGGGGTTCCGTACTTTGCTGCGGGACTTTATTAATCACTAACCAAAATTACATTGTTTCTCAGTTTGCTTAAAAGAAAACTAGGGACCTCAGCCTGAACTACCGGTATGAGGAGTGGCTTCGACATGTCTAAGCAAGGGGATGAGTCGGCATCTTGTATAAGATCTATCAAGGTACAAGAATTTTTATTGCTAATAGTATAGCTAGCTAGATCATGACCAACCTGGTTGGCTCCCTCCGACAGTGCTTAAATACGAAGACACTAAGTCAACACAATCAGCAAAGACGGCTGCTGATTTGTTCCACCATGCTTCATCTACCGTACATGTTTCCATTGTCTCCATCGAGTCCGGCTCCACTTCAATAGCATTATACCCCATAGTATTTTTTCGAGAGTACGCAATTATGTACCTTTACTTCTATAAAAGGCAGAATTTTGAACTTTGAGTGCAAGAACACTACAATTCGCTGCTAACAACCAATGTAGTTTGAACTCCACACCCAGACTAGGCCGAAGACAGCCACACCCGACCTAACAACTAAAAAGCAAGATGAGCATGTCTTAAATTTAGCAACATCGCCGCGTCTCAGCCGCCGCTGATCATCTCCGAAGACCGACATCTCCAACTGAACTCCCTCGTCGACACACCATCCACGAAAGAGGGGTAGATGGCGGGACTTGGTCAGTCCCGAGAAAGGCGCAGTCATGGACTCACCGGCGAGGGCGTACATTGCGCCTCTGGAGATCAGACTTGGACCACGACGAACATTGGAGGCGCGCAACATAGAACTCCAAGCCATGTCTCTAGATGCGCCGCTCCTAGCAAAGGAGCACGTCGAGGACGCCACCATCACGCCGATCCAGCTGCAGATATAGGCTTTCACCCAGATACAACAACCAAACCCAAGTGTGGGCGAGATATGTCGACACCTCGGCGACGCCTCCAAGGAGGGGAATGACACCCACGGGTGCCATCGCCGCCGGCACCAATCAAACAGGGGCAGGACTTTCGTCCGTCCGTATAGCCGTACTCCATCCCAACTCTACGGATTGTGGCAAACATCGTCCATGTAGTCCACTCCACCGCCGCCGCAGCACATTGCCGTTGTAGTTGATCCGTCGGAATCCACCGAGAACCGCACGGGCGGGAGCACGCAGCCATATCCCAACACCCGCACGGTAGAGAACTCCTCCACTCATGGCTATGGACCGCCGTCACCGCACACACCGGACGATCCTTTTCCTCGTTCGAGAGTCTCCGCCCTTCTTCCACTCCGTACCTAAGACTAACTAAGACCAATTGAGTCATGTTTTCATGCTCTAATTGAATACTTTCCATTTATGTTATGATTAAAGGAGAAGATTGTTCTTTAACCAAACATATAGTGCCTTTTAATCGAACGTAGTAATTCAAATCACCCGCCCTCGTTTGCCCTGTTTCTTAAGCAATCGATTCCATGCCTATTATTGATACACATGTGGCAGTCCGACAATCCCATACGGTAGCTCCTCTCGGAGGATTACGCAAACGCTTTCGTCACAGCACCAAAAAAGGTTACCCGGATATTTCATGACTTATTTTGGCTGTACACAGATATTTTGTCTCTCTTTCTTGGAGGCACAGAGATATTTCATGCGTTGACGAAGATTTCATTGTCCCACAGAATCACAGATCCAGCAGGAATGTTTAAGGATTGGTGGTGTTGATTTTTTGTAAAGTTATTTCCGACCCAAACTCAGGTTTTCTTCGATTTAATAGTAGAAGATAGAAGTAGAAAGACTTCATGATGATCAAGTGAACTATATATACATTAAGGAAACAAATGGTAATTCGTACGATCTTTTCCGGTTCTCTTGGCAACTCAGTATTGTATTCTCAACGGTTCATGAATGTAACAAATGTAGTGCATGTTGATAACAAATTTATCCTGGTGCAAACTGAGCGCAGGGTCCATACAGATACAGATACAGAGATACTCTCAAAATACACTTGCTAATCGATGATTTGCTGCTGTGTTCCCAGCGCCATATCTCGTTCCATCGAGAGATGCGACCCCAAGATACGCAATGATGCAGTTTTCTATCCGTGGACTCTTCCCAGTCAGTATGTTTGCGGTATTTGTGGCTTCATCCGGCACTGCAGGTACAACATCAGCTAGGTACTGGAAGGAACAACTCTGGCAGGCTCGCCTACTTATGTGCTAAAGACGAGTCCATGACACTGCATGACTTGTCCATGAACTGCAAAATGGTTACAAGAAGTGAAGGATATTAGTATTTGGTGAAGAAGCATGTCAATAACCACAAATACATCATAAATGCACATGTTTCTTCTGAAGAAAATCAACAATAAGGAGGTCAAAATACAGAGTTGGACTTCAACAGCTAACGATTCTGGTCAAAGTTTACAATTCTATTGGAGAGAACCAAAGCATCAACAAAAGACTTAAACGATATCTCAAGGTATGAACTGTAAACTTCGAATAGAATTCAAAACACATCAGACAATGTTGTAATCTAAGCATTCGAATAAGTGAGGAGTAACTAATGAAACTTTTGATGCTTAGCCTAGAAGTCTAGGCTTCGACACTAACTTCTGAGACGATTGGCTCAATGGTCGGAATGCCTATTTTGATTAAACAACAGTTATACCAGCACTATTCTTTAAGATACAGCTCACACATTTAATACTGGACCCACCCATCTAGCATCTACATGACTTAAGCGGTTAAGCCCATCAAGATTTCTTAACACCAGCAGGAAAAACATATATTTTGAGAAAAGTTAAGCAGAACATCGCCACGCTGTCAGGCATGTCTTATGAAATAATTCAGCTTAAAGACTGCATACTAAGAATCAAGTAACCTAAGGAGAGTACATATTGTTGCACTCAATCTGTGACATGTCCACAGGAATACTAGTGTTTCTTTGGTAATACCCAATAGCAGATATAGGAGGTGGTTGTACCACCCATATTGTTGGGCCAGCTGTGCACCTTAAATGTGACCAATGTGTGCATATGGTTGCATTCAATACTTTTGAACTAACAAGTCCAAGAACACTATTACCAGTAAAATGCAAAGCAAGTGATACAACAATTATCAGTGTGTAGTGGGCAACTATGCAACATGCTTCGATGACTTAAGTTACTTGCAGCTAGTGCACTACAAAGACCAAGCGACAGCTACATATCCTATTTATCTCTCACAAGAGCACAGTGCAAACGAAGTTTGACAATGGACAGGAACTTTTAACGAACCTTGCTATACAGACAACACAATCAAACAAACCCCTTCTGTAAGCCTGCTAAGGTCATTAGGCAGCACATACTTGGAGTTTGATGACAGAGACTTCATAACGCGAAACACATAATCATGATGTAACAGGAGTACAGAAGGAAATCCTCAAGATTAAGTTTACCTTCTTCGTGGAATGTAATTCCCGACCAAATGGTTCCAGAAACTTCATCTCTATATCTAGAGGCCAAACCTGCATAAAGATAACAAAATAGTAAATCTCAATATTAGCGAAATGGCTAAGTTTTCATAATCTACAATATCTCAGACTAGCCATATTAACTGGTTGACATTAGCTATAAGAACTATTAGCACTATACAGAGCTACCTTGCAGTTAGGCAAGCACACAAGCCAAGCACTGCATTTGCATACGCATAAACTGGACATGTTAAAAGCACAGCTGACTTCAGTACAGAAACACCACACGCTAATGTGGAAGCAAATTTATTTAGTGATCTATTTGCAAATTCCAGCAATCAACAGGATGATGATATGAGCTATGGTATTAGTATCAGACTCGTGATAAACTTAACATAAACATAGACACCATGATTTGCACGTTTGAATGATCTCAAACCATATACTTTGTTTTATATTATTCGATAAGAAATGCTGTAAATATGAACCGTATGAATATATAATGCCATACAAGAAACACTTTCTCGGATAATAGCAAGCACACAAGAAACGACAATGACTGATAATCATTCATCAATGATCAACCACAGGCACCAAAGACCGAACTATCCAACCATGAGGCAGAATCAAGCTGAATTATACAATCATTTTGTACAATAGAACGGATCATCAGATCACAATGCAGAATAATCTGACGAAACTATCAAACCATGACGAAGAATTTAGCAGAACTATCCAATTATGGTGCGGAATTGAGGAAAACAAGACACGCGTCATCTCACAAACAACAATCACACCACTCAACAACTTATAGCTGCATCGATACCGTATACAAAACGATAAGAGCACAATTAGCATACTGCGAGCGATGAGAGATGGATTGGTACCTTGATCCCCATGAGCCGCAGGGCGCGTGCTGGCCGGGCACGATGCACTCGGGCCCAGCGGCCTCCGCGACCGCCTCCATGGCGAGCCCAACCCCAATCGGATCCGGATGCTGCAGAGAGGAATCAAAATCAGGCACCTAACCACCAGACCAAACCCACCAACCAACCCGAAATTGAATTGGAACAGAGCCGGACTGGTACGCGTACCTTCATGAGGGCGAGGGCGTAGGCGGAGTGGTCGTCCTGGGCGACCCGGAGGACGGGCGCGTGGTGGATGCGCGGGACGGGGCGGATCCCGGCGGAGCCGGTGGCGGCGACGCGCCAGGGCGCGTCGTCGCCGGCGAGGTGCGGCCGCTTGGAGGCGGCGGCGGTGGGCGAGACGGAGCAGGCGGCGGTGGCGGTGGCGGCGGGCAGGGCCGCGGGCGAGGAGGCGGTGGTGGTGGTGAGGGACGCCATCGGGGGGAGATGGAGGAGGAACGCTCCGGTGGTCCGGAGGAGGAGAGGATAAGGGGAGGACGGAGTAGGAGGCGTTCCGTTTGCGTGTTTGGCTCGCTCGCGTGTGGGGCGACGACGCGAGGGAGCGGGCGTGGAGGGAGTTGGGAGGCATCTCTTTATACAGCAACGTGCGGGGTTGGGTTGGTGGGCTCGGGTCCTCGGGTCCTCGGGCCGACGACGCGGTGCGTCCGGTTCTGGGAAGTGGATGACGCGTGGGGCCGGAGTCGTGTTGGGAAGGCCGGAGCCGTTTCGTGGAAGGAAGATTTCGAGATGCTTTTGGGGACGTCGTCTGGTGAGAACGAAGGAAGAGGAAGAGATTGGGTTGGCCTTTGGGCCAGTCTGTGCTTTGGGGACGTCGTCTGGTGAGAACGAAGGAAGAGGAAGAGATTGGGTTGGCCTTTGGGGCCAGTCTGTGCGCCTGGAATGGTCTGTCAAAAGGCGTGTTGATTTTAAATATTTCCTTTTAGTCTAATTAATGATCAAAGCAGTGGTGTTTTTTTTTGCGAAACACAATACAAACGCAGACGCTCACATATACATACACACTCACCCCTATGAATGCACGCACGCACACTCACCCCTATGAGCACCTCCGAGAGACTGAGTCGGCAGGTCGAGTCTTGAGATTGACGAAGTCACCACGGGCGCCTCGCTGTCGACGGGAACGTCGCCTCCCACTGAAGAATATTCCGGCTAAGTGAGAAACGTCGATGTCAAACTTAGGGTTTGAACTCTGGTGGACTGGGGGCATAACCACCCTCCTAACCATCGTGCTATTTAGCTCTCATGAGAAGGGAGGATCATGGCAAGCCACTTTTTATTCTTAACTAGCAACATAGACCATCTATGTTGGCAAAATAAAAATTGTCTTCAAAACATCAAGTGAAATAAGTAAACTAAAAATAAGTTAGATACGAGAGAAAATTAATTTTCGCTATGTGCCCTCTCATCTTGATGGTCAACATTGAGTGAAGCTACAATTGGCCAAAAACTTTTGTGTGGTTTATACTCCCTCTGTTCACTAATACTCCCTCCGTTTAGAAAAGGATGTCTTACATATATGTAAATTCGGATGTATGTGTACACTAAAACATATCTATACATCCGAATCTAGACAAATCCAAGACATCCTTTTTCGGACGGAGGGAGTATAAGACAATCTATTTAGTATTTCTAATATTGAATACATACGCACTAAAATGAGTAAATATGTGTACACCGTAAGTTAGATATACTAGAAAAATACCCCGCGCGTTGCAGCGGGAATCCCTTTATAAATTATATTGTGTAAACAAAAAAATATAATAGGTACGGTATAATAAGTTTTCTAAATAATATGCAAAATTCAACTTGTCATAGTCGAGATACTAAATTTAATCGACATGAAATGAGTGTGTATTATAAATTATTAATGTGGATAATTAGATGGTTAAAGAAATGGATAATGTGGACTTTTCATGTAAATATTAATGGAGATGACATGGACAATTGATTGGCTAAGAAAGTAGATGACGTGATAGCTTGCATGCGAAGATAGCAAAATACTAGAAGGGTTAGGCGCGCTTTGCCGCGCCCGTTGTTGCTTCTTTTGGCATTATTGTTTCAATTATCTAAGCGTATTAGATGAAAAATATTCTTTTTTTAATTCTATACAATATGTATGGACATTCCATTCTATGAAATAATAGGCACCTCATGGGAAAATAGACATGTCGTCTATAGTCCATGGGATTTTTAGGCAAAGTCAATAGTCAATGCGTTACATAATAATTGTCTACAGATATGTTCGAGATAATAGCATAGAACTACCACTTTACGCGCTAAATTCCGAAAAACTACCACTTTACGTTTCAATCGCACAGAACTACCACTCTTCGCTAATTTTGTTGCAATGTGCGCACATTGTTGTCTAAACCGGAATTGACACTCGTGCTGACAGGTGGGACCCACCGGTTAGGGCTGAGGTGGCAGCACGCGTGGACTCTTTGCTGACGTGGCAGCACACGTGGCCGTGGGCCCACCTGTCATACTAATAAATAAATAAATATCTCAAAAAATGAAAATTAAAATATCAATAAAAATAAAAATAAAAATCTCAAAAAATAATTTCAAAAATAAGAAAATAAATATACAACATATAAATATCAATAAAAAATATCTCAAAAATAAAAATGTCAGCACGGCTACCTACTCAGTTTTTTTTTGCAATTACGGGAGGCTCACAAGTCAGCACGCATTTTTTTTCTCTTCAATTTCTCTTATTCTTTTCCGATCCAGCGACCGGCCGGCAGCCCGGCACACACGCAGCTAGCTAGCTCGGCCGGCCGGCGCGAGCGCGCCCACGCGTAGCTATGCCTATCTAGCTTGACCGGCCTGCGCACGCACGCCCGGCCGTGCTGGTGCCGCAACCATCCTCGACCGTGACGCGGCGGCGACGGCGACCCCGAGCCAGGAGGCCGGGAGGCGGCGTATGGGGGCCGGGCCGGGCTCGCTCGCCAGCGTGGTGGGGTGCGGCGAGCGCGACGCGCGTGGACGCGGGCGTGGCGGCCAGCAGCTCGTCGAGCACGACGCCGCACGGCGAGCTCGGTGGGTGGCCTATAGAGCTAAGGGCGGGAAGCGCGGCGGCGCGGCGCGCATCGGTGCGGGACGGCGTCCAGTCCGTGGGCGAGAGCTTGGGCGGGACGTGGACTCGGCGATGACCTTGCACGGCAGGGCGCGGGCACGGTGCGAGCTGAGGGGCGCTCAGCCCTAGGCTGGAGAGGGGCAGAGGGCCCAGCCAGCGGCGAGCTCGGGCGCGAGGCCGCGAGCTGGAGGTGGCCGGCCGGCGGCGATCTCGGCCTCGAGCAAGGAGGAGGTAACCGTCGGACGAGACGAGGGAGCCGCCTGTGTCGCCCCGCGGACGCTCTACCCCGTCGCGCCGCGAGCTGGTGCGGCCGGCCTGCTCGCGCCCACGCCGGCGCCTCCTTGCTCGCCGAGCGGCAGCCATGGCGCGGCGAGCTGGCGACGGCCGGCGAGCACGGCCTTTGACATTTTATTTTTGAGATATTTTTTATTGATATTTATGTTGTATATTTATTTTCTTATTTTCTGAAATTATTTTTTGAGATTTTTATTTTTATTGATATTTTATTTTTCATTTTTTGAGATATTTATTTATTTATTAGTATGACAGGTGGGCCCACGGCCACGTGTGGTGCCACGTCAGCAAAGAGTCCACGCGTGCTGCCACCTCAGCCCTGACCGGTGGGTCCCACCTGTCAGCACGAGTGTCAATTCCGGTTTAGACAACATGTGCGCACATTGCAACAAAATTAGCGAAGAGTGGTAGTTCTGGGCGATTGAAACGTAAAGTGGTAGTTTTTCGGAATTTAGCTCGTAAAGTGATAGTTCTATGCTATTATCTCGATATGTTCAGAGAGATATTCGCTGAGCGCAGAACAATATGGTACAGACTCAATTGATTTGCTTCACTATCGCAGGGGATTCACTCGTATGACTACTGTAACATGAAGCCGATACGGCACCAGGCAGATTCTGCATAACACAATGGAAAAAAAAAAACACCACTAATGAAAATGACGATGCACGTACCAAGTCCGAAATAGGTTAGGCAAAAAAAATACCCACGATCTTTTTGCTAGAGTTTATCAGTAAAATTGATGGGAGCAGTACAAATAATTTATCAATACTTCAATAGACTACCATCCCTAGTCCTCGCTTCATAGGATCTTCGCACAAAACAAACTGGCAGCTTCACTTCAAAGATGTAAGTTTCCACACTCAGGTATAATGGAGAAGACAAATCAAAATCCCATGACAAAGTAATAAAGTATCACAAGTCAGACAGCATATGATATCATGTTCTAAACAGGTAAATGTTGCCAGGTACTTATCTGAATCCTCACAAGAAAACTCAGTAGCTTCATTCAAGAATGTTGTCCTTTCCTGACTCAGATGTGAACTCAAGTGCATGCATTTTTTACTTTTCCGTAAGAAAAAGGAATACATGTAAGAGAGCTATGCAGCTTTAACTTAAACTATTACTTTGCAAGAAAACATTAAAGCAAGGCATGCATACCTTCCATCAATTCCATCTGTTTGGATAAAGAGAATTGGTTGGCAGTAACAATCTACCAGCCACAAACATGAATTAAGCCATCATTCCTTTCATTTGTATGAACAAAGGAATCTTGGGTAAAAAAAAACTATAATGATAAAAAGGGGAAATCCCAGATCACCAGTTTTCTATCCAAAAAAGCTTGTGGAGTTTTTTCATCAATACTAAAGCGAGTATATACATAAATATATGTAAACTTAAGCCTCACTATCTCCAAATCTTCTATTTGTATTTTCCGTTTGCTCTAAAAGGATGAAACAAACGTCTGGAATTTGATATATCCTAGTCCAAAATAAATATGCGAAAATCCAATTAAGAAAATCCCTCAGAGAAACTACTAAATTACAAAACTACCATAGATTTACCACAAGTCCAATTCTAGTTCTATATGCGAAAGTCAATCCCGGTTCTCTGAGAACCTTCAAGATTGAGGACCTCGAGAGTACGGCAAATATACAGAAGAATAATAATGTCAACATCTGACAGAATTTACAGATTTAGAGTAATGGTGTCATATGTATGACAAATGATACGCATCCATTAATTTGTCATCCTAAAGAGCAACGCTACTTCAATCATCCAACCCATTTGTACAATGAAAAGAACCAAGTGTACATTTTCTACTTCAGTTTTTGTACCAGTCAAGAAGATGACACATTAGTAAATTAATTTATGTGTGGAAATAAGAAGAAACCAAAAAGCAGGAGGAAGGAACATTGTGCTGCTGCTGCTGTTACGCTGGACAGGCCCTTTTTTTTTGTAACTTTAACTGCCCGAGTCACTTCATAAGAAGTACAGAAGCACACAGCGACAAAACACATGCATGCTATTGAAAAACTTGTCCCTGTCTCCTAACCGCAAGACAAAACTGCTACGCGTTATTGCAAGTATCGAAAACATGGTCTTAGTAAACTTGAATCTCCAACTAAAACATGGGCGAGATATGAAACATAAACATATGAGAGGTATGCTATTTTTCTTGTACAAATACCATCTTATAGGACATAGCAGAATAATTAGCACCACGGCAGTGTGCTGGCAAATCAAAATGCTTGATCAGTTGAAAGAACAAACCTTCCAATATAAACTTCGGAAACAGAACAAAAGGTAGCCATGCCCAGCCGAGGTAACAGGACCTCTTCCCGAACCGAGACATGGAAGCCTCGGCCCAGCTATGGCCTGCTACGAGCCGGTCAACCGAGGCAAGGCCCAGTCCGGGACTCTGGTGATTTAAGCAGGGAAAGCGGCCCAATCCGAGGTGGAGAATGTCGGTCCAACCGAGGTAGTGGTTAATTCGGCCCATCCGAGTTTGCTGGGGTGACTCGGGCCCAATCCGAATTTGAAGACCGTCTCGGGCTCAGCCGAGGCTGAGGAATACTCGGCCCATCCGAGGTAAATTGATCCGGGAACATCAATGTCGGCCCAGGCCGTTTTCTGCTGTCTTTATCTTTATTTATTCCTTTGCTACCTCTTCTGACAACACAATAAATCAACTACTTCGGGTACCCAGGGTTTACATCCCCGACATTAGTCCCCGAGGCTGCGGGGGACTCGCAGAGTCGCGCGCATACTTACAAAAACAAATAACCACACCAAAAAACCTCCGTATACACAACGTCCTGCCTGCATAAACACCACTATATGTCGGTTTTCAACCACTCTGGTTGATACATGTCGCCAGCCTTAGCTAGACCGACATGTAACCTGCACGGACATGTTTCATATGCCGGTTTTCAGCCACTTTGGGCACTACCGAAAGCGTACGTCTGCACGGACATATCTCACATGTCTCGGAGCATATGTCTGCACAGACATATCTCACATGTCTCGGTACCTCGGCCTCTCTAGGCATATCACATATGTCTCGATATCTCGGCCTCTCTATAGGCATATCTCCTATGTCTTGGTACCTCGACCTCTCTATAGGCATATCTCATATGTCGGTTTTTTAGCCACCCTGGGCATTTACCGGCATAGATGTCTCCAGCCACTGCTGGTTTGACATAGGCATACCTCGAATGCCGGTTTTAGCCACTCTGGGCGTTTACCGACATAGATATGATATGCGAACCTGTTTTCTTGGAGTATTGTGTGTGCTCAGGAAGTCAAACTCACATCCTCTTTAACCCTCTATTTCCAATATTTCTCTCATTCTCCAATTTTCTTACAGCAACCATCCCATCATGGCATCATCTGTCTCCATTAAGCATCGGCCTTCCCCTCTACCGGCACCATCACTGGGTCGCCCTCCCGTCTCCATGCACCACCACCTGACCTAGCTGCCCCTCCCACGCTCCCCTTCCTTTCTCTCTTCGACAGAACACAACAGCAGCCACGTGGGGCGTTCTTCCATCTCGCCAGCGCCTTCCACCCAGCTGTCGTCGCCGCCACACTATCGACGACCCCTGAAACGTGAGTGAACCGAGCTGCAACTAGCGTTTGCCGTGGGGGCGAGTACATGGCAGAAGATCGAGACGACAGCGACGAATTGGTAGAGAAGAGCAAGGGGCAGCCAGGCCAGCGATCGGCGGAGCCCATTAGCGGCGATGGCGGCGTCGGATGCGGTTTCGTGAGCGATCTATGGTCAGCCCAATGAGAGCAAACCAGAGAGATCGGGAGGACGAAGCGAGAGCACGGGAGAAGGCAGGGAATCCATCTGCCGCTGATTTACGGGCCCACATCGCGTGCAAACAACGAATGAGAAAGCACAAAATCCATCTCCTGCCGAACTGTGGGCTCACGTCGCGCTGGACGCACGAGAAGCCGGGAATCCTAGCTAGATTAGATGTTGTAGAGATTAGTTACACTTAGTGGGATTTTGCTTTATAAGAAGTAAATATTAATGGAGATGACATGAACAATTGATTGGCTAAGAAAGTGGATGATGTGAATAGCTTGCATGTGGAGATAAAAAATATTAATTACGCTTAGTGGGGTTTTCCTTATAAGAAGTATAGATTTGCATCAAGAAAAAAGCTAAAATATCTTACATTAGTGAACGGAGCGAGTAGAGCTTATCTCACTACAAAATGTACAATAAATTATCACAAAGTGCAGATTGTGAACCTAGATGGCTTTGACAAACGAGGTACTGTTGAGAGTGGGGTTTGGCTTTGTGCGACGACTCTTATCTCTCTTTAATGAGGGAAACACATTTATTTGGATCGACACATATGGATTATTTTAGGAATCGAAACATACATGATACATCGATCGATTTTTAATTAGTGTCATGTATACTAGTAATTGGATGCATTTTTTTGTAACTACACCTCATGGGCATCGTACATGCACCGACATGGAGTTGAAGCTGCCGACAGCTGGCATGAACCTTTTTGGCTTCGATTGCGGCTCATTTAACCTGGTGCACTTGTCGTAACTCAGTCACCTACTAGTTCCCCCATTTAAGTCTTCCAAGAAAATCACGAGTTTCTCCAAAACGGGCGGGGGAGGGGGGCGGTGGCCCCCTCACCTCTGCCTGGGAATGGTGCGGCTTTGTTCGGTTAGTTTGGTGCGGGTTTGTGTTTGGTTAGTTTTGGGTTGGGCTGTAATGGATGGAACAGAAAAATGGACCAGGGCGGTGCGGCCAGAATTATCACGCGGTGCGGTGCGGGTCGGTTTTAAAAAGTAATTTTTTGGTTCGATCTGGATCGGGAAGTTAAGCAAGCATCATTCGGTGTGGGTTGGTTTTGGTGCGGGATTTGCCCCATTCCCAGGTTGACCCTCACCTACAGTAAGCTCTGCCACTGGATATAGACATGCCATGTTCGATTATGTGTATTTTAATTGTTAAAGCTTAACCACTAATAGCACGTATAATATAACCCAATAACCTTTGTTGGATAGTAGAAACAAATTTGGACACCTTTATATCCAAATATATGGCCAACCAGATGGAGGTGGTTCTTTATTTCAATCTAGATCATGGTGTTCCGCTCATGACGCTAGGCTTGAAACAAACATTGCAATCTCAAACATATATTAACTCATAAAGATCCACCACAAAGGTATTACAACGGTGACCGTAATCATGTTCAGCAGCTCATACGGTGCTAATTAGTGAAGCTCAAGAGAGGAGAGATACATAAGTTACTTCCACAAACCCATAGTCCAGAGGTGGACTACTCCCTCTTCATCATGGAGACGGTGGAGAAGTCGATGGAGAAGATGGAGACCACGCCGGCAGCGCCCCGCCGGAGTTTTCCCCCTCCAATCTGCAGCTCCTGATCTCCGTTTCGGTGTTTCTGTGTTTGTGCGGCGCTCCTTCCAGAGAACGTCGGGGGACCTTTTTTATAGGCGTTTTTAGGTCAAGACGATGTCGGTGGAGAAGATCGAGGCAACGGAGCCACGAGGCCCAAAGGGTGGGTCCCACGCGGCACAGTACCTGGCCGCGTGGGCCCCCCGTTTGGCCCTCGGCCTCCGTTTGCTCGCTTCCTTCGCCCACAGTCTTCTTCCTTCCAAATATTGACGCCCGTAAATTTCCAGGTGATTTCGTTGACGTTTGGGTCCCTGAAACATTAAAATAAGAAAACGGGTTTTCTGCCTGTGCAGGGTTAATTCCATAAAAATAGGAAATAAATGAATATTCCCAAAATCATTATAAAACATTGATATAACCCTTATATGATGCAAATATGATTGGAATATAAGCAATTAAAGTGCAAAGTTCATGTATGCATTTTACATGCATCAACATCCCCAAGCTTAATCCATGCTCGTCCTCGAGTATGAAGATGATAAAACTAACATGGACTTTGCAATTTAATACTTAACAATGATATCAAAGATGATTACTATTGCTACATATAGTCAAATGATTCATTCTTCAAAGGAGTAGCAATATGCAAATAGTTTATGAAGTGATATCAAGTATTCAAGACAAGGATGTTCATTGATAGTTCACAAAGTGTAACATGGTAGCAAGTAATATGGAACACATGTATGCATAATGATAAGTAGAACATCCTACAATGGTCATAGAGTGTAGATGAAAATCTGAATATGATAGGTGTACACTTTGGAAAGATGTATATGTGAGTAGAGGTAAAGCATGCATAAGTTTCATCCAACTTCCAAACTCTTCTACTTAAGTTAATGATTGCAATAAGGTATTCATTGGTGTCAAGCTCTCATTGCCCCTATCATAGCATCTTGAATGATTAAGGTTAAAGTGAAAGCAAATATGAGTAGTGTGCTTGATAAAGAATGGGTTGAATGTCTCATGCCCCTTGAATACAAGTACTTACACCATGTGTTACTCAACTTGGGAAACAAAGCAAGTTCAATTAAATATCATTGTAAGCATAATAGTATCATCAAGAGCGTCAACTGGGGTACCTCTTGTCCCAAGATATGGAACAAGCCCATATCAAAATGACAAGACAAACAAACAAAATGAACAATCTCAACACCCTTTTTATTTACCATTTGGAATAGTTTTTTATTGCAAGGTGTATCACAGAAGGTTCACCATAGTATGTAAGTAAATTTCCACCATGAATGATGCATGGCTTAGATTAGCGGCCCAGGCGTCTCTCTAACCATTTACACAAACTCATTTAAACTCACTCTATTTCCACATTTATTTCAACATGATAAGCATCCATAGACAAAAGCACATGATATCAACTAAATGAGATGAAGAGCGTGTTGAAAGCTTGCCATGTGACAGCACATATGGGCTAACTTCCAACCCAAAACATTCATCAAGCCACAAACATCATAATCTTAATCACAATGGGTCAAGTTTTATTATGCAAATAAAAGAACATTGTGCATCAAGTTCGTGAGAGCTATATAACCAATTTTTCCATTGCAATCAATAACATAAACATTTTCATTCAGAGGTAAGATAACACAAACAACATGTTAAACATACTCGGAATAGCATAAAGCCAATAGGTAGATATGGTGGACTCACTGGAATAACTTTGGTTGAAGGTGTTGGAAACAAGTTTTTGCTTGTTGGAGTTTTTGGGCTAGCAAAAGGGAGAAAGTTGACCATCTAGATGCATGCATGAGTGTCCATAGAACTAACTAATCCATGTTAAACCAAGTAAATAACAATCAGCACCAAAACATGAATAAGTGATAGCTCTACAAAAAGAATTTGCAAACTATTACTCATAAACAAGCTCATGAATCATGCAACTATATGTATCATTAAAAATCAAGTCAAACATCCCTTTTCCCAATCTTATAAAAGCATCCAACATATTTCAACCCATATTTCCAGTAGCTCTCTCATATATAATTGATAGTGTGGTGGTCTCTCAAGACTCAAACAAAAAAAAAAACGACGCTCCAAGTTTATGCGATAAAGTGTTTCGATCGAAAAACAGAAGTTGGACGTGTGCAAACCGAGAGTGTGTAGGTCCAGCGGGGTTGTCTTCACATCCCCAAGCTTATGGTCTTCACCATCCTTGGATAGCTCTTGGTGCATCTCCTCCAATCCCTGTGAAAAAACTTCAAAACACCGTTTCTCCCATCTCTTTTCTGTGGGGTGCATTAATAGTGATAAACAAATAGGTTCCTTGCTGCATATAATCCTTGAACAAAAATTCATATGAATGTCCAGAAAGTATATAATGTTGTATGCCTACTCATAAACTCAATTGGATCAAAAAGATTCAACTTAAAAGCTCAAAGCATGCATCAAACAAAATGGGACAGAATCTGTCCAGAAAAACAGCAGCAGCAAAACGTATTTTTCTACCCTACCAAACTTTCTCGAAAAATTCCGAAAAATTCATGCATACAGAGGATGAAAAGTTGCAACTACAGTTCAAATATGAGCTCATTCGGAGTTACAGAATAAGAATTAAAAATCATACCGTGCACTGACTTGTGCAGGAATAAAATCTCCGAACGCTATAAGCAACTTTTTCAAACCAAAAAGGGTAAAACTTGGCACTTTATTAAAACTCCAGAACCTAAACTAAACAAATCTCTTGTTACAGCAAGAGGACACAAAGAAAAATCACACATAAAAATAACCGGGTTGCCTCCCGCAAAGCGCTTTCTTTATAGCCATATAGCTAGGCTTCTTACTTGTTGTTTTATTGTGGACGAAGCTCATGAGGGAGCTTGAACTTTGGTGGTTCCCTCTTCCTTGGAAAGTGTTCCATGCACTTCTTGTGTGGAAACTGAAACTTTACATTCCCTTCCTTTGAATCAATGATAGCACCTGTGGTACGAAGAAAAGGTCTTCCAAGAATAATAGGACTAGAGGTTTTATTCCCCATGTCCATGATTAGAAAATCCACAGGCACAAAAGTCATATGTAACTCTACCATAACATCACTTACTTTTCCCAAAGCATGTTTAATAGAGTCATCAGCAAGTGCTAGTTCAATAGAGCATTTTTCAAGATTTTTCAATTCAAGCACTTCATATAGTTCTTTAGATAAAACAGAGACACTAGATCCTAGATCAAGTATGGCATGGTGTGTCTCTTTTCCAATAGTTACTAGTACCTTAGGTATCCACATATCCCCAAGCTTAGGTGGTATCATAGCCTCTTGGTTGTACCTAGCAATCTTTTCTTTCAAGACATGATTAGCAATATAAGAACCAAAACCTGCTTGGTTAGTGTTGATGGAAGGATCACTTGCAAATTTTTGTAAGATAGATATTAATTCATGCAAGCTACAATTTTCTAAGTCAAGCAAAGGATCCTTGACTTCATTAAGCATTTTAACTTCCTCAACTTTCTTTTCCTTTTTAACCCAAACTTGTTGCTTACAGGAACTTCTTTCACATGTTTAAGAGATGAATCTTTTCTCAATGAATCACTAACTCGAACCAATTTTCCTCAATATTGTTCAGGTAAACATCTTTTTCCAGAAATTCTTTCTCACAAATTCTCAACTTATGCATGACATTAACCAATTCATTGTTTATCTTTGGAATAATGTTTTCAGAATAAGAAACTAGTTGTTCAAAATCTTCCTTACTAGGTAGCTTTTCTAACTTAGTTTCAAATTTATCCTTTGATGAAGCAAGTGCTATTGTGGTGTCTTCCAACTTTTTCTTGCTACCCACAAAGCTACCAAAAATCCTTCTAAGTGTCATGGCTGCACAAGGTGGTGTTGACAAGACAAAACTTCCACCTGTAGCCCCATCTAAAGCATTTTGATACCAAGGATCTATTCCATAATAGAAATAAAGATTTAGCTTTTCATCTTCACAAGGTGTAGGATCTTCATAATGCATCCTATTAATTCTTACCCAAGCATCTTTTAATGTTTCTCCATGATATTGTTTAAAACTAGAAACAGAATTCCCTAGAGAACTCCCTCCTTGTTTGTTTCCAAGCACCATGATAGCAAGTTTTTTTTGGTATTTTTAATTTTTTATGCAAAACTGAAATAAATATGATATGATATGCAATGACACTAACAAAACAAATAAATTGCTTTGTAAGTAAAGATGGATAAGATGGTGCTCACGTAGGTGCAACCTCCCCAAGCTTAGGTGTTAGCACAAGTTGGTGACGTTGACTTTGTTGTGAGATGAATGCGATGATGCACACCCTTGGATAAATCTCTCAGCTACGATTCCCCGGCAACGGCGCCAGAAAACGTCTTGATGATCCCGAAGAGCAAGGCTTGATACCTGCAAAATAAACGGGATTAGGTTGAGACTCCAAGTGCAGAGTGTATAGTAAGTGGAAGACAGTTTTCCCCACGAGGGGTGACTCGAGGGTTTAATATCGAACTCTCGGGGAATCTGAAGTGGTAGATTTATCTTCTTATCCTTCTTTTGGTTACCTACAAAACAAGGTTAGATGTTTTGGTCCTCAACCTCACCTGTGGTTGTCAAGCACAAGGTGTAAGAATGATATCAGGATAGTTCATGTATGCATTTTACATGCATCACCCTCCAACGAGACGTACTCCCCTAAAAAGGAGGAACTCGGGAATACATCGTCGTCTCCGCGTGCCTCGGTTATTTCTATACCCGAGCTCTTTACTTATGCAATTTATATTGTGATAGCCTTCGTGCTTGAAGTCTATATCTTGCTATCACCTTATTACTTGTCTTGTTTAGCATAAGTTGTTGGTGCACATAGGTGAGCCTAGTATATTTAGGTTGTTGGCTTGTTAATTTAAACACCTAGTTTTATTTCGCAATTATCAAGCCTAAACCGGAAAAGTTTTAAATCGCCTATTCACCCCCCCCCCCCCCCCCTCTAGGCGACATCCTTGTCCTTTCACTTCCTCTATTCGGGTTTGTAAGACCACTCTTTTTTTCTAAAAAAAAATCAGTAATCTAAACCTAGACTAGTAAATGCCCTGCAAGATATTGTCACTTTCTTTTAACTTCTCTTTCTCCAGGAACGCATACAACTTTTTACTTTCGAAGTGCTTTTTCTTCCTCCCAATCCCCCAACTCATTTATTTTTCTCCCAAATATTGGTGCAAAATGTAATTACTGAGTGGATTAATAACCTTCTTGGTCCAAGTGATCTTGCTCTCCGGCCTTAGATGCCTGAACATAGGGGGTACCAACTAAAAAACATAATGTTTTGGACCGCACAAAGAAATGGGATCTTATAAATTTCTAGTAGTTATTTACAACATTTGTACGAAATCAAACTGCAATGTCATAAATTCTGAAAACAAGAATTTAAAAATAAGAATAATAACAAGATGTATTGTTAAGAAGTGAACCTACCTCACTTGGCTAGGTGAGTGGATGTACGAACCGGCCGCCAAGGTTCATGTCCTCGTGGACGTGAGTTTGGGTTCTTATTTTTTAAATGTATTGTTCCATCAAAATAAAATTGTGAACCTTTATATATTTTCACATACCTAGTTCTTTAAAAAAAAATCTATGATTTTTCTATAAAAAACTATGATCATATTAACTATCTTACTAGGGCCGGTATTATTTATAGGACATGTTTTTACGGAAAACTTTAGTTTGTTGAAGTTGTATTGGACCCAATAAACTAGAAATACATGAAATAGAAATATTTGATAAAACTAACCTAATATATCTTTGGCGTAAACGGGTGACCGAAAAAATTCATTCGAAATGTTTGAAGATACATAGAACTGATATGTTTGGAGACCCGAGCACATAAACATGTCGAAAACACTTCACTGAGCTTATTGGAAATGCCTAGGACAGAGTTCATTCACTTGCCCAGCAGCCCTACTCCTCATAGCTATGTATTCTTGGAACCTGTTGGGTTTATGGAAACTCATGTAAGCACTCCAGTGGACACGGGTCGAGAATATTTTTCTCGCATGGCTATTTTTACCTGGATCTCTTCGGGAAAGATAAAGAAAAAATGCTACATAATCTGCCTCCATATTAGACCAAAATTTCATTTTGTCTTCCGTGTTCTAGTGAGCCCTTTCTTTAAAAAAAAAATCTGAAATTACATCTACAAGTTTTAAGAAAATCTTGAAAATCTATGGGATGCAGTCAATTATGTTCCTATAAGCATGGAAAATCACAATTTTACTCTAGGCTACACAAAAATTATAATTTGTGTTGTTTTAAAAATGTGAACTGTTCACTATATTCGGATCCATATTTATTTCATTTCTGTGTTGCCGAGAATATAATTTAAAGTGAGATTGCATTTTTTTAGGATACCAGAATTTTTCCTAGTTTCTTTCAAACATGATTTTGAATTTTTAAAATAAAGAGAGCACTGGTGTTGGGCAGACAGAAATCTTTCTCCTGTTAGACTTCCTACTCTCATGCTCGGAATATGTATAACCTACTCCAATACTCCATCACAGGATATGTTGCTCCCATAACAAAATCGGTTGATTCCCCTATAATAACAACAAATCAATTGTTTGGGCCATTTCAGCTCTCTAGGCTTTTGCCCCGACTAGCTAGGCCAGTAGGCCGTGTGGGGTTGTCCGGAAAAATTAGTTGGACTTGGACACCTTCATTTTCCACTGAATTCTCAAAAAAAAAAACTTCATTTTCCACTAAAAAAAATTTGGGCACCTTCATTTTGGATTTGGACTCTGGTCCAGTTCAAGCTTTCTCATACTCTCGCCCACATAAAAAACACACGTCTACTTAGAAAAAAAACATGAAAAAAAACTTTGAAAAAACCATGAACAACAGACGCCGCTCGTCCTAGCACCTGGTCCACCACTCCTCCCTCACTTACATTACGGCCCCACACCCTTGACTTGCCGCAGGTCCACCTGCAGTGCACCCTCCCAAAGCCCACTGCTAAACTGAAACCAACGACAACGAACGTGCATCTTCTACTGTCAGCAATCTCCCTCCCACCTCCCGAATTCCGTTCTTCCCCTCCCGGATCTCGCCGTGCCTTCTAAGGAAAAGCGCGGCGACGATGCCAGCCGCGGCCGCCTCCGGCGGCGGCGTGGCCGACGCCGAGGAGCTCTTCCGCACCAAGCGCATCGCCGAGATCCGCGCGGCGGAGGCCTCCACCCGCCGCGAGATCTCCGCCAAGGAGGAGGAGCTCCGCCAGCTCGTCGGCCGCAGCTACCGCGACCTCCTCGACTCCGCCGACTCCATCCTCCTCATCAAGCACTCCTCCGACGCCATCTCCGCCAACCTCTCCCGCGTCTCCGACTCCCTCTCCTCCCTCTCCCCGCCCGAGCCCCCCAGCGCCTCCTCAACGCCGTCCCCGTCCGGCGGCGGGCGCGTGCGGCTCTACGCCGCGGCGGCCCGCGCCAAGTACCTCGTCGACACGCCCGAGCACATCTGGGGCCGCCTCGACGAGGGGACGCTCCTGGAGGCCGCGGGGCGGTACATGCGCGCGCAGGTCGTGCACCGCCTCCTCTCCCGCGACTCCCACTCCTCCCGCTTCCCGCTGCTCGCGCACCAGGCGCGCCTCGTGGAGGCGTTCCGGCCCCAGATCGCGCAGCGCGCGCGCGAGCGCCTCGCCGACCGCCGCCTCCCCGTCGCGGCCCACGCCGACGCGCTCGCCGCCGTGGCCGCGATCGACGCTCCCTCCCTCACACCCTCCCAGGCGCTCCTCCTCCTCCTGTCCTCCCGCCGCGCCTGGATCTCCCAGGCTCTTGCCGCGCTAGCCTCGGATCCGTCCGCCTACGCCTCCGTGCTGTGCGATGTCGCGCGGATCGTTCGGGTCACCCTCGGCCACGTCGGCCAGTTGTTTGTGCCTGCGCTCACCGACCTGCCGCTCTTCTACAAGACGGTGCTCGAGTCGCCGCCCCCTGCACAGCTCTTCGGTGGCATTCCGGACCCTGATGACGAGACGCAGTTGTGGAGACAGCACTGGGATCAGCTTGAGGCTACCATGGTGCTGCTTGAGCCGGATGTTGTGGCACAAACCTGTACGGCTTGGCTTAAGGAATGCTGTGATGAGACCTTTGGTGTCATTGCTGGGGCGCAGAGGCTAGTTGACTCCATTGATAGTGGGGAGGGGCTTGGCTCGGTGCAAAGGCTCGTGCGTGAGACACTAGATGGGAGGAAAGGACTGGAGGCGAGTTTGGAGCAGTGGCTGAAGAGTGTGTTTGGATCAGAGATTGAATCCCCATGGGATCAAATCCGCGGGTTCATCTTGAAAGAAGGGAAGGATGTTTTTGAGGACTGGATGGAGGAAGCATTTGTGCGACGGATGAAGGACGTTGTGCATTCGGAATTTTATAGCTTGGGTGGTAGTGTTAATGTGTTGGAATCGATTGAGGCCATTGGTACCAATGCTGGTTCAAAGGATGCTGGTGATTTCCTGGTGCATATGAGAAAAGCTTCGACCGGGGGCAGCGTATGGTTCTCGGAGTCTAAGATCAAGAAAGGTGGAGTTTTGGCACACTTGAAACCGATTGATGACGAGAATGACTTCCACAGCTGCCTAGACTCGTATTTTGGGCCGGAAGTTACTCGCATCAAGAATGCAATTGACAGCAAATGCAAGAGTATCCTTGAGGATCTGTTGATCTTCGTCGAGTCACACAATTCTGTTCCGAGGTTGAAGGAATTGGTGCCATATCTTCAGGAGAAATGCTATAGGACCATCTTAGGAATACTGAACAATTTAGAAGCCAAACTTGGAAAGCTCTCTGATTCATTGGGAACCAAAAGTGGGGATGCCAGTGAGCCTGCTGCATCCGTTATTGTGGAGAGGTCTCTCTTTATTGGCCGCGTGTTGTTTGCGTTGAGATACCATTCAAGCCATGTGCCCCTGATACTAAGCTCCCCAAGGCAGTGGGTAAAGGATTCTGGTGGTGCAGCATTTGCCAGGTTATCATCGCCCACACCAAGACATTCAAGAGCATCTTTTGATTCGGCGGTACCTTTTCCCAGGAGGCACACAGTTGACAGCCCTAGGAGTCCTGGAAGTCAATATTTTGACGGCCCCAGAAGGCAACCTCTTGCTGCTGCTGCTTCCTTGCTTGGTGCTGATGATAGCTCCAATCCCAGACTTGATGAACTCAACAAGACCTTAAAGGCATTATGCATTGCAGCTCACACTTTGTGGATTACATGGGTTGCCACTGAATTGACAGGTCTTCTTTCATATGCTCTTAATGCAGATGATTCATTAGCCTCATCAACCCCTTTACGGGTACACCCTCAGCGCTACTCCTTTTTTTTTGTTCTGGATCATTTGACCATTCTTAGTGTATATATCACACTGTCCTATCTAGTTATGTCGTCTCATGCTATTCATATTATTATTAGGGCAGATTGTATCTATGTTTCCTATGAAGATGTATATCTAGAGTAACATCAGCGACACGTGCAACTTGTAAATTGTCATAATCACCCAGCCTGTTGGACATGACTGAACAGAAAGTAGACGTTCTCTTTGTGATTAAGCGCCACTGTAGTAATTCAGAAATTCTGGAACAATGTAGATGGTTGTACTTTAAGAAATTCTGTAGTAAGTTTGGCTTTGCCTACGGCAGAACCACAATTGAGGAATAATATCTCCTAGGATGGTTGATGGAGTTGTACGTAAATGTGCACCCTTTCGAGGCACTAAATAATTATTTTTTCTGTAGTTGTTTTGAAACGGGTTTGTTTTGTTCAGTCATTAAGTTCTATTTTAAGATTCCAGCATCACTCCATTGTTCCATCGGGCTATTTCAATGTAAAAGGAAATATTATCTTATCTTTGGTTACATATTGCATAGATATGTATGCTTCTTGTTTTGATGATTGGTATGGTTGCCTTGCCAGGGATGGGAAGTCACAGTCATCAAACAAGAGGAACCCACCGATGGACCCATGGAGATGCAAATAGCTCTTCCATCAATGCCTTCACTGTACATTATATCTTTTCTTTACCAATCATGTCTGGAGATTCATAAAATTGGAGGGCACATCCTGGACAGAATTATATTGCATAAATTTGCGTGGGAGTTACTACAGAAGGTATGTTCTGATAACAATTTATCAACATGCATAACATTTTGTTATTGCTCTGATACTTCATTACTTGTAGCAAAGAACCAATAGTTCTTCGAGTTGTTTTGTAACTAAGCTGCTTTACCATGCATCTGATAAAAAAAACTTGGTGCATTTGGTTACTTGTTATCACTGATTATGGAATTTTGTAATTACTTTTCCTCCATGTGTTCTTGGCTGAGAAGTTAAGCATGGCTTATACGTAAAGTTGTTACTCGTGAACTTACTAGATCATGATGGCGCACGTTGCCGCGCCGGTCTATTTTGACGACAAAATGCTAGGAATTTCTATAATTATGGTGATATGGAACATGGAAGTTAAATTTGCATGGATTTATTTATTTAGTTTGAAAAAATAGTGTCGCCACACGCCTTCATGTCGGGAAAAGAAAATCTGAGTGGTACAAACATTAATCCAGACATACATATTCTTTATATCCATTTTTTTAAGGCGGTAGAGGGAGGCATGGCGACGCCTTACCTTTTAAGTGCCCAAGGCGAGGCAAGGTGACACCTTAGACATTGCAGGAAAAGAGGAATCAGCTGTTCTGCACTTATATTACTAGGAAAAATAGCAATGCCTGAGAGATGGGCCACTACTTATGCATCTCCAAGTGGCCCAAAAGCCCATCGAGTGGCCATATACCCATTGTATGTGTCCAGTCAACTAATTGTACTGTCGATCAAAATATAAAAAATAATTGTACTGAACTTGTTTGACTCAAACATTGTTAATCATTTTATCTCGATCTGATGTTTACTTTCTTGTTCCATTGTGCTGGCTACAAATCCACCTGCAAAATAAACAGAAACAAACAAGTCTCATAATACGTATGAGGTTAGATCGTGCATTCTGTCCCAATTATTGACCTGCAACAGGGTTTGAGTTTCAAATGTGCTTTATTACTGGATCTGGATATTTGTAGTATCCATAGGAGGGGACTCCTATGAAATTGGTTACCAGCACGATGTGGAATATTTTGAAAATATGAAAGCAATGATGTGAAACAGAGAAAGAGGGATGTGCTACCTTGCAACATCATGTCAATATTGTACATCTTCCTCAAAGTGATATGGCATTATGTAATTTATATATACGCTGAGGCAGATGCCAGTAGAGCAATTTAGGCATTTTCTAGAGTTTATTATCAATCAAAGAAAAATTCTTTTGCGGGGAGTCAAAGGACAGCAGTGGGTGACCCTTGTACCTAGGATGACAACAGTCATCAAGCTTCGTCTCTAGGGATGATGGGAAGATTTTTACACAAAAATTGCCATTGAAATTAAACTCTACGGACCAGTATGTTTGGAAACGAGATGTAACAGCCGACCTCTGTGAGTTGAGCAGATACAACTTGTTATCACTTCGTCAAAATGAATGAGCTGATTGCATTTCAACTCACACTTGAAGCTGGCTGCCAGATCGCTTTCTGTGGATGTCACGTTGCAGCCGACGCTGCTAGATGCTCCAGTCAGTGGAACGTAGGAGAGGACTAGAGGAGGACAACAACGGATGCATCAGCTTCCATGGGGGCAAAGAGAGGCGTTGCAGCGCGCAGCGGGGGAGGGTTGTCTCGAGGATCCCCTCTTGCCCGTGTCATAGGAGAAGGACACGGTGGCCCAAATTCGAGCCTGAATCCTAGCAGGTGTGCCATGATGGCCAGACGCACCTCCTTGCCAACGTTTATCCACCCCTGCCCTCCCGTGGCTGGTCGTCGGGATGAGAGAAGAGACACCATTCGATGGAGGTTATCTTTCGGGGCTTCTTTTTAGTGTGGGCTTGCGGACGGGTAGTGTTGTCTCGTGAACTTATTTTGCCTGCAATAAATCTGCTGATTGTTTATCCAAGTGTATGTTTAAGTGTTAACGATTGACATTTTTTTGAAGTGTTAACTATTAGCATTTTTATATCTAGCTTTATTGGTGAAGTTTGGATATGAAAGTGCAGTATAGGACTTCCATTCTCGTCGGTGGACTAACATGTACTTAAACTCGTGCAGGTTATCAATATCTATGAAAACCTTCTGGCATCTATCGAGTTAGGTAACTCGCAGGTTTCAGAAAAAGGTGTTCTGCAAGTACTGCTAGATCTACGTTTTATTGGTGATATCCTATCAGGAGGCAAAAAATCTTCCACCAACTCTTCTGAAACACAAGTGAAACAGGATTCTTTATCAAGCACCATGGCTAAGACTTCCTACAGGAGAAAACAATCACAACCTCAGGCAGATTCAGCTACCATAGAACCGATAAACAAGTTGATCGTTAAATTCTCACAAAGACTGGATCCGATAGACTGGGCAACGTAAGTAATTTCTCTGTTCTGCATTGTTGTGCATGAATTGAACGTTTGACTACGTTAGCTTGCTCGGTAGTCTCCGCAAATGAACCATGTCTCGATTTGAAACAGGTATGAACATTACTTGTGGGAGAATGAGAAGCAATCTTACAAGCGTTGCGTTGTACTTTTTGGTTTCTTGGTTCAACTGAATCACATGTATACTGGTGCGGTACAAAAGTTACCAACAAAAGCAAATACAGATTCAAATATTTTGAGGTGCTCTCAGGTTCCAAGATTCAAGTACTTACCAATCAGGTAAATATTGTTCAGTCTAAACTGTATGACATTTGTTGATGACATGGAGCATTTTTAGATTGTTGATTTTTGAAAGAACCATGGTCGTATCCTTAAAATATTGATGAGATGATATGATTAATAGTCTTATTAATTAATAAAAATAAAAAGTATATGCCTACATTCTGGAGAGTATACTGGATAATATAATTGTTGTGAATTGTGTCGCACTGGATTTTCTGTGTTACTCCCTCCGTTTTTTTAATATAAGATGTTTTAGCATTTGTCCACATTCACATATATCTAGATGTATGTAGACATATTTTAGTATATATGTGCACTCATATTAGTATGTATGTAGACAACATGTTGGATAGCTAAAACTTCTTATATTCATGTACGGAGGAGTATGTAGTAACTGGTACAAACTGCTATGATAGAATTGTGCAAAATACTAGTCTTCAAAGTGTCAATAGCAGATAATAGTGTAGCCCATCCTTGTCTGATGTTCCATTCTCATGGAGTCACATACTTAGGTCGTTCATGACCGTGTTGGTTCCAACCTGGCCAAAACCGGCAGTGCAGCATAATACAACTTCTTTCGCTGGCAACATAGGGCAGCATGCGCCAGTTAAAAAAAGTTAGCAGCTCCAGTTGAAAATTCGAATAGGATGGTCTCTTAGTTTGAGTTGAACTGTTTTTAAACACTCCTACACATACATCACAATGTTGCAAGACATGTCATAACTTGTGGATGAAATTAAGTAGATACCGCAATCACATGACAATGTTGCAAATCATTTTTTTTATGAAATACACAGACTATTGTTTGGCTTATTACAAAAGTCAGCTATAAATTTGACAAAAAACTCAATGTGAATCGTCAAAGACATGTTTTCAGTGTCTCCCTTCTGCGTGTAGGATTGCTTAATAGTTCATTGTTGATATATATCTCCCCATTGTTGTTTTGGGCCCTGCGGTGGGAGTTCCTTTTTCCCTGTTTTAGGTTTGGTTATCATGAACGAATATGCTGGTTTTTAGGTAGTAACTGCGTCCCTGTTCACCTTTTTGTAGTGCCCCAGCTCTATCATCAAGAACACCCAAATCATCATTACAGTCGCCATCTGAGGATTCAGCGTCTAGAAGCCCTTGGAAGTCATCATATTCAAATGGTGAAAGACCTACCGCATCAGAATATGATAATGATGCAAGTCTTGGAAATGCTGCTCCATTGCTCAAGTCCTTTGTAACCCAGGTAAGTAGCCAGCTCTATGTTTAGTATTCTGTTTGTTTTGCCCTTCCATTTGGAAGTTGAAGTGAAACTACCAATAGTGATAGTGCTCCTAAATGTAGCCCCGCATGTCAATACTCATTCCGCTTGGCCGAAAATCTTTTGGCATAGTCATGTAGGAAGTCACTGAAAGCTGATTCGATTCAACATGTCAGAAGATGGATTCATGTCTAACCACTGCATAACAGTATCAAGTCAACCTAGTCTTGTCTATTGACTAGATTTGAGATGTGGAATTTATATCTAGTTGAATAACAATGTTTAGCTAAACATATCCTTTCTTTGTCTTTTGTCAGGTTGGAAGCAGATTTGGGGAGAACACATCTAGGTGGGGGTCCATGCTCTCTGATGGCCAGGTTGGCAAGCTCAGCGACATTCTCCCTGGACCAGCAGCTGGGTTCTTCTCATCTTTCACATCTGGTGCGCGATATGATTCATAGTCAGAGGGCCGTGAAGGCGTTAACCATCATAGCCTTCAGTCAGTACCTCCTATACGTCAAACGGAAACGCACATGTGTCACCAAGGTTACAGCGGTACTTCTGATGAGTGAGAGATCTGTCATCTGTTGCTTACACAACGACAACACGTAGTTGGCCTAGTGATGCTCAGCACATCCTTCCATGTTGGCACTTGAGGAGAGCTCATGCAGGTCTGATGATGCTCAAGATCGGCTCGCTTCCAGCATGCAGAATGGAAGAAGTGGTGATTAAAGGAGCCAAATACATTTTATACGTGTTTCCTTCGTGCAATTTGACAAGGTATATAGCCAGGAGAAAGCAAGTGCAACTTCCTACAGATATCAGCTCACCTTTTTTGGGGTGTCTCAATCAACTTGTGGACGCGGGCGAGATGAACTCATGATAGAATTTTCCAGTCCATTCATATAATTTTCTGTCTCGGTGGTTTGAGAACATGTTATATTCGAACAGAACTGAAGCTGCAGCGTTTGTGGATTCCCCCCAGCGTGGTAAATTTCCATGTGTAGTTATGTACACTGCAAATATAGCAATAAAGCATTGTATTTTCTCCTTGAAACAATCGAAAGTATCGCCATTCTTCCTCTAGTACAAATTGTATCCTCTGCACACGTTTTTCAGTTAACGTTTCTGAAACATACTCAGGACCACGCAGAAAGCATGGGTGAGGGACCAGAAGCTGAAATCTGTTGGCATCAGGGGCGTTGCGCCGGGTGGTGGATGAAACGTTGCTTGCGCCGCGATGGCTGCTCGTCTCCCGGGCCGTTGTCTGTGACGGGTCGCAAAAGTTTCGCACCGGGAAAAAGGCGTCGCCTGTGGCGATCCGCGGACCGTGGCGCGCACCGATGGCGATCCGCCAACAGCTTGCTCGTCCAACTTGTCCAAAATGAGTAACGCGTACGCGTGATAATTATTATAGTGGATAAACGAAAGGACCTGTTCTACGAACGAGCTCATGTTTATACCCCCTGTACGTTCTGCATAGGTTGATTTAGGATCCTAATGCCTACAGGCCTACAGGAGCTCGGCCATGCAAAGCTTTCAATCTTCGACAAGATAGCATCCATTATTTTTATTTTACTCAGAACTGATTCGACGCCACACCCACCGGGCTCACCTTTTATCATGGATTTCATCCAGCAAGGCTCGGCTATTGAGACATCCTTTTATGAACGGAGGGAGTATATCTTTGTTGTTGAAAAGGTGGCGTAGCAGGATTCTTTTTGAAACGCGGCGGGGGGGGGGGGGGGGGGGGGGGGGGCAAAAGCTTTGCTCCTTTTCAATTAATTAAGAAGGAAATTGCAAGAATGCAAGTTTGTGACCCAAGTTATTATTAGAAATGATTACTCTCACGGCACTAAATTGCCCAAGCGTTTGGCCCCCACGAGAACCACAAGCGAGCCTCTTTCTTAATTCTATCGAAGATAACCGAAGGCGGAGTACTCTTGTGTTTGAAAACCCTTGCGTTTCGCTCGGTCCACAACTCCCAAGTGACAAGGAGGGCGAGGGTGGAGATGGCCTTCCGGTTGGGCGTAGAGCCGTCCGTCAACAAGAGCCACCAATCTTGGAATGACAAAGTCGGCCAAGTGTTGGGTTTCAAGGTGTGTAGACCCAACCACTCGATGACGAGATCCCAAACCCTTCGCGTAAGACGGCATTGGGTAAAGATGTGAGAGACCGACTCGGTGACTTGGTTGCAAAAAGGGCAAAGACTGCAATTTAGCCACCCTCTCCTCGCCAAACGATCCGCCGTCCAAATCCGGTTTTGGATTGCAAGCCATGCAAAAAACTTGGTCTTCGGAGGGCCCCAATTCTTCCAAATTGTCTTTTCCATGGTAGAGGCAATAGCCCCCATGAATTGCATTTTGTATGCCGACTTCGCGGTGTACTCTCCACTCTCCGTAAGCTTCCAACGAATGTCGTCGGGCATGTGAGGATCAAGATGCACATCAAGGAGAAGCAACCAAAGCTCAAAGTATTGGTGGAGGTGGTCGTTGGTGAAGGTTTCATCAAGACGCACATTCCGGACCCAATTGTTTGAGTTAATGGCATCATCCACGGTGCAATTCTTCTTCTTGGAGGATTCAAAAATGAGAGGCGCAATATCCTTGGGCTTCCTCCCCTCCAACCAAGGCGCATGCCAAAAAGGGGTCTTGAGCCCATCACCCATTGTGATGATAGTGGCGGCGTAGAAAAGGTCCATGTCCTCACGGGTGCAAGGGTTTCCTTGACCCACCCAAATTTTCTCCGGGTCTTTCCACTCAAGCCAAGGCCAACGCAAACGCAAAGCCGCCGCGAACTTCTCCAAGTGGAGCAAACCGAGCCCTCCAAGCTTTTTTGGTCGACAAACTAGCTCCCAATTTACTTTACACTTGGCCCCGGTTGTAGTATCCTTTGCCGACCAAAGAAAGGCACGTTGAATCTTGTTGAGGAACGTCATGGTGCCCGGAGGAATGACAAGAGGTGTCAAGTAGTAAATGGCTTGCGAGGCAATCACCGACTTGACAAGAGCCGCCCTACCCGCCGTGGCGATGTACTTGCCATTCCATGTGGGAAACTTGGCAATACACTTGTCTTTAAGATGTTGGAAATCCACGCGCTTTAGGCGCCATACCGACAACGGGAGACCAAGGTAGCGGATCGGAAAGGAGGCCCTAGTTGCCGGAATTCCCTCAAGGACGTCGTCAAGGTTGATGTTGCCACATTTTATTGGAACCACGGAGCTCTTGTCAAAGTTTGTGCAAAGACCGGTGATCTCTCCAAAAGCTTCAAGGATTAAGGCCAAATTTGCAATGTCTTCTTTGATAGGTGTCACAAACATCGCCGCATCATCCGCGTAGAGAGATGTTCTCAAGATGGTGTCCCGCCCTCTCAACTTGTGGAGAAGACCCTCCCTGCAGGATTCTGAGTTTCACGCGATGGAGAGCTACATGCCAGGCCTTCTAGACTGCATGTCCGTACCCTCGATCGTTTCCAAGGAAAAGAAAAAGGAGAGTACAGTTTCGTATCAACCATGGCCGCTGGCCGCAGATCAGCAACGATTCTTCAGATAGCCGCACTTGCTATGCTTGTGTAGTGTAGACGATCTCGAAGCCGATATCGGCTCCAAATTAAACACGGTATGGTGGGGTCCGATCGAGTTAAGCCGTTTCCAGATGATTATTTTCGCACATTTGGCGTGCAAAGGTTGCGAGGTTGCTGTTCTGGCGACTGGACTTGCGGCTTCCGCTCAAACAGCAGCTCCCGTCTTCTTTGTTTGATCCCGTCTGTCTGAGGATCCATACATCGCAGATCGCACTGCCCTCCACAGGCCAATCAAATTAGCCTCCGCTGCTTTTTATACGATGTCGACCACAACTCAAAAGGGATTGCCGGCAAGGCAATGCACTATTTCTGAACAACGAGAGGCGGTGGTGCGTTGCAACTTGCAATAGAGTGTTCCACGTATCACGTATAGCCGATCGAGCAGAGTATTATAGTTATGGAGATCTTTCTTTTTTTCTGCCGACTGCCGATGGATGGTCATAGAGATCGTAACATACGTGGAAGAAAGAACACCAGGCACGCACAAGTCTTGAAAGAATATATCAACTAAACACCATATCCGAAGGGGGGTGACTGACATTCCATAAATAAAGGCATAAACATGAAAAAAAATCGGCTGGAAGAGATGATTTAAACACTAATGTCGATGTCTCAAAACATTTTATTTTGAACTTCCATCTCCCGAGCCCTGAGCATGGTTTTCGACGGTTTTATTTTCCTACAAAGTGACAGTTCACCCTACCTCATGCTTGCCCTTTGAACTATGGCTGTTGGTAAAGAGATAGAGACGGAAACACACACGTGATCAGTACTACCCAGTTCAATATGGTGCGTCAAGAAAATTGTGTGCTACGGCTACTTTGGCTCCAACAAGATCCGGCATTGAACATGTGCAGATGATCTTTTGCCGGTCGCCGAATTCGCAGCACGGAGTTGTTGTGATTTACTTTCTTCTCCCTAATCTCTGTCTCTATGTGGGGCACGGAGTGAGGCACAACCTTTTTTTACATTAAGATCTAGACACTTTTTGCCGGGTGATTGGTCCGGATGGGCTCGGTTTTTTGTGTTAAAGCAGCATCAGCGATAGGTCTCTGTCTCTCGCCAGGTTTATTTGTGGGGGTCTTTCCTTTTCCAAACGGGCGTCCACCCCTGGCCCTGAGGTTGCTTAACGCCAAAGCTAGTTGTTTTCGCTTGGGGGTTAACTGTATACTAGTGCCAGTAGTTGCTAGCGGTACAACTGGAGCTTAGGTCGAAGTTATGTATTGATGCACTAGGCTCACTGTTCGGTTCAGTGATATGAGAGAAAGACATTAACCAAATGGTAGCACACGAGTAGGTCGGAGAACGTACCTTGTGCACACGGTCCACCTATTTAGTATTGTCTTTGTCCCTAAATATAAGACATCCTAGCCGTTCAAATTTACACCGATAGGACGTCTTATATTTAGAGATAGATGGAGTATGTGTTACCGATCTCGGATGCACCACAAGCTCGGGGGCATATGGTAAGTCCTGGTGTAGGCAGCGGCGGAGCCAGGAGGCTAACCCTGTGGTGTTAGAGCCAAGATTATCACAAGTTTTAACTAATTTTTGATTTTTTTTAGTGTGAAAACATACGAGAATATGAAGGATTTGCCAAAAAGCTGTGGGGTCAGCTCCATAGCTTCAACGTGGATCCGCCACTGGGTGTAGGCACTACTAGGAAACTAGCTATAGGTGGATCAACATTCTGTGACGCACCTTTTTGCGGTGCGCCACAGAAGTTTATCAGTGGCGCATCCCATGTGGTGCGCCACAGATATCAGTGGCGCGTGGGACGGCCATGCGCCACTGAATATGGCATTTCTGTGACGCATGCAGTCCCATGCGCCACAGAAATATCGTGGGCCCCACCACCCACAGTTGAATTCGAGGCCCACCACCCATTTTTGTGGCGCATGGGACTGGATGCGCCACAGAAACATGCATTTCTGTGGCGCATCCGAGCCCATGCGCCACAAAATTAAGGTGGGCCCCGCCCCAAATGATTGGGTGGATGAACTTTCTGTGGGTGCGCCACAGAAATGTTGCACCTGGTCTCATGCGCCACAGAATTTGGGCACTTAGCCATTTAAGCGCCACGCATCGTCCTCCACCACACATTCGACGCCACCACGCTCGCGCAACCGCTCTCGACCGCCCCCGGCTGCCGTACTTCGACTCACCGCCGCCGGCCGCCCCAACTCGCCGGATCCTCTCCCCCTCGTCGGTAATCTTCTCCTCCTCCTCCTCTCCCCACCCGTGCCTGTTCTCGCCGGTGGGAATCCTCCATCTCCGTCTTCCCCTTGGACGGCGGCCGTAGCGCCTCCTGCCTCGAGCTCGTGAGCCCCGCAGCTCGTCGGCTCGTCTCCTACACCCCGCAGCTCGTTGGGAGCAGACGGCGCGACGTCCATGGCCCCCGCATCAGCTCAAACGTGATTTGATGGCTCAAACGCCCCTCGTGATTTGACTAGCCACCGCCCTTGCGCGGCCCCCTCGCCACGCTCCCCCGCACCAACACAACACCCACCGCGCCGCGCCCTAAACCCTAGCCCGAATCCGACGACCGCCGGTCCGTCCTTCCACGAGTGAGCAAGTCCGTGGGCCGAAATCGTGCTCCGCGACTCGTTCTCCGCTGCCGCGGTTCTCGGGTAGGGTTGCTGGGGGGTTAGTTTAGTTTCTAGGATATTGCTAGGTTAGTGTTAGGTTAGTTTAGTTTCTAGGATATTGCTAGGTTAGTGTTAGGTTAGTTTAGTTGTTTGCTAGGTTAATTAGATTGAAATTTTTGAGTGAAAGGCACCAGAGGTCACGAAGTTGCGCGAAAAGTAAGGATTGGTCACCAAGTTGAAAAACCTCAAAACGAGGTCACGAAGTTGTGGAGTAGTCAATTTTTGGTCATTCCGTCACGGTGGGCGTCAAGTTGCTGACGTGGCAGTGTATTTTTTTTTACAAAAAACACCTTGAACTTTTATATTTCTAATTGTTAGATCCTTCTCCGGGCATGAAAGGCACCAGAGGTCACGAAGTTGCGCGAAAAGTAAGGATTGGTCACCAAGTTGAAAAACCCCAGAACAAGGTCACGAAGTTGTGGAGTAGTCAATTTTTGGTCATTCCGTCACGGTGGGCATCAAGTTGCTGACGTGGCAGTGTGTTTTTTACAAAAACACCTTGAACTTTTATATATTCTAGTTGTCAGTTGCTAAGTGCAAAACATTGCTAAAACGTGACAAGGGAACAACTAGGAGGGTTAGGTATGGTTTGGTAACATCGGGAACATCAGGAAAATCGGGAACATCGGGAATATCGGGAACATCGGGAACATCGGGAACATAAGGAAAATCGGGAACATCGGGAACATCGGGAAAATCGGGAACATCGGGAACATCGGGAAACATTTAATTTTATGCAGTTTTTAATGTAATATGACTTGTATGACTCGGATCGTTTTCTTGTTTCTGCTTCAAGTTCATGATCCTTTTTTTTTGCTTGTACAGGTGCAGAGGTTCTTGTGTGTGCTAGAAGTTCTTGTGTGTGCTTCAATTTCAAGAAGACGCCCATTGGTGAGCTATTGGTACCCCGATCGAGAAGTTGTGTGTGCTTGTGTTGATCTGTGCTACCACGACCATCGTGTCGTGGTTGTTTGTGCTCCGACCATCGTGTCGTGGAGATGCCGGCCGAAGATGCCGGCCGGAGATGTGGATATTTTGTGAAATGCTTGCAGGTACCCCGAGAGGCCCTTGAGATTGCCGTAACGTCGATTAACTTCCGTTCCGACAAATTCGGGTACTCCATATGTCCCTTTTTTAGCAAAGGTCATGCCGTAATTTTTCGTGAATTTTGGCATGACTTTGCTAAAAATAGGACATATGAAGAAGACCCCCTCATAATTTGATAATTGATAATTTAGTTGTCTAGTTTGTAGTATATAGTTGTGTAGCTTAGATTGTAGATAATTTTAGTTGTGAGGGTTCCCCGAGAGGGAGCCGGCCCCCGAGGAGGTGGTACGTCGCCGTATCAGGGAGGAGGACGAACACGTCCGTCGCTACATGTATTTGTTGGATAGGCAGTACAACAATACATGGTCGTTTATTCAGAGGGTTCCTCCTCACGTGAGCTATAACCCTGTGAAGGTTCCTTATCTTTGGATGCGCAGCGCCTGCGGCTCAGCACCCCGCGGCTCAGGACCCGGTCGAACTTAGTTTGAGAGGTTCATGCATGGGAGAGGAGATGTATTAGTGATATTATTCATGATGTATTAGGGTTAAATAAAAATGGACCAAATTATTCATGGGATCAAGATGTATTAGTTATACTTTTGCATATTTGATCAATGTCCCTACATGCATGAATATAATTTTGGCATGACTTTGCTAAAAATAATTTTAGTTCTGTTCATTGGTTTATATTGTGTAATTTCCACATTGTGTAGTTTGTAGTATATAGTTGTGTAGTTTTTTTGATTCTAATGAATTTGTTTTTAATATGTTTTAGTTTCACGGAATGGCCGGGTTTAAGGGTGTGAGGGCGTGCTATAGGAAGAAGCTTGGTCGGTACGTGTATGAATGTCAGATCCATATCAACAAGAGGAAGCACTGGGCTGGGCAGTTTAATACAGCGGAGGAGGCGGCGCGCGCCTATGATTATTTCGCCGTACACGAGTACGGTGATAAGAAGAAAGATAAGGATCTGAACTACCAGCGGATCGCCACCGTGTGAATGAGTACATACCGGATGGGATCAGACAGGTGGAAATGGCCAAGGAGAAGGAGCACAGGTTGGCTGAGGCGCAGATCGCACGTCGCAATGCACGCCCCCAGGACGACCCGTATGTGAGGCATCTCTTGCAGAACGAGCCAAACTTGATGTCCTACCAGCAGTTCGGCGCTAGTCCTTTTGACGGTGCTGGTCCTTCGTACGGCACCGGTCCTTCCCACGACGCCGGTCCTACTGACGACGAC
This sequence comes from Poa pratensis, assembly GCA_947311845.1. Taxonomy (NCBI): domain Eukaryota; kingdom Viridiplantae; phylum Streptophyta; class Magnoliopsida; order Poales; family Poaceae; genus Poa; species Poa pratensis. The sequence goes on from CAMZMU010000055.1 coordinate 22,052,450, forward strand.
ATCACTTCTCTTGGGATCTGGGCGGGAGGAGGAGGAGCTGTCACGCCCCGAGACCCGGCCCGGTAGAATGACAGCCGCCGCGCCTATAGACCCAAAAGTCTATACACGCGCAAGGCGTAGAGAAGCAGGATAAACCAGCACAGTGGATATCAAGTAGCTCATCTAATCCTTTTACAAGATTATTTACATTTACAAGAGTAAAAAGATTCTCTACACGTCCCACCCAACTGGTCCAGCCTACTCCTCGGACACGACGTCTTCCGCTGTGAACTCTGATACATATAAAAACAAAGGAAGCAAGGGTGAGTATAACAGAAGTCATACTCAGCAAGCAGGTACTTTACCAGGTAACAAAATATCAGAGTAAATACAGTAATAATGGCCTTACCGCATTAAAAGGAAATAAACAAGATATCAGCAGAAGCGATAAATAGAATACCAGCATAATTGGATTTAAGGAAAAATGTATCGGTATCACATGTGACAGCAAGGTTCCCTACCCGGGACTCACAGGGGTGAATATTCACGCTTTTACACTCTTAAGAGGGGTACTCCGACGTCAACAGCCTCGACCAGAACCACACAGGCTCCAGAACGAGCAGAGCCCTTTTACCCGCTCAGACACCGGACACCTTGACCTACTCGATGTCGGTCGCTCCTACGGATCCATCACCGACACTTTCCATTCAAGGGCCGCCCCTCACGGAGAGCTCAGACTGTCCCATACCAGAACTGCGACCGGTACAATACGTTTGCCGTCGTGACACCAATACGGAAGGATGGCACGATATCCATACAGATAGGTGATACAATCACCGGACTGAAACGAGGCCAACAAGATATACTCAACAGGATATTCTCAGACTCCTCATGAGCTCCTGCGGAGTATCTGATTAAATCGAGAATGAGAGAAACTCCTCTCTCCGATACCACAATAGCACGATGATCAGAAGATTAAAAAATATCACGTGCACCAATATCCAATAGAGTATCAAGGATAGATATATCCAACAGGATACTGAGGACTAAACAATCCACAAGGCAGATGCAAGTGACGTAGATGCAAGGATTTAACAAAGCAACTACTTGCCTCGGTTAAACGTAGCTAACTCATCGAGTAATACGTCGACGATGATCAGCTCCGGTACTAGACGGGATCAGCGTACGAGCTCATACGCCAGTACCAGATGGTGCACCAGAGCCTCAGCTCGCCGACGCCAACCGCATGCCAGAGCTGGCCGGCTCACTCTCGCCGCCGCCGCCAGCTCCCTAATCTCTCTTCTCTAACACTCTCTCTAGTCAGCTCTCTATTCTCTCTCTTGCTCTAACTTGTCTACGGGTGATTGATCGATGGATTTTGTGGTGTCCCTCAGGCTCAGGAGATAGCAGCTAGCAGTGCCTAGTAGTATATATAGGAGAGATGATCAGTGGCGGCCAAAATATCTGCTGCCGCAATGACCCTTGCCGCCTGTTGCTTTGACCTTTCGATGATGCTAAGGAAACCTGAGCCAACCAAAATATCTGGCGCTTGACCCTTCGGTGTAGACAAACGATTCTTGGATTTCGGCTGGCTTCGGGAGAGCACCAGCTTATGCAAAATATCTGCTGACTATGTGTACTGCTGCGGTTTAGTTTTCTTCCATCCGGCGACACGTACGAGCTGACTCAGGTCTAGCTAGCCATGCGCTCGTCCACGTAGAAAAACAAGATTGTCTTGACCACTACCATGCAGCCACACAACACATGGCTCATATCCTCTCCTACCAAGCCACGTTGCTTCCCTTTCTATTTAATTTCTTCACGCATGCATGCCTCAGTGCAAGAGCACATGCACAACTAACCAGCTCGATCGATAACAAATGAGGTTAGCTAAAGTTGCATGCACAAATTAACATCTAGTTTAAACACAAAATATTAGCACAAATTAGAACAACCAAAAGCTAATTTCATTTTAATCAAACAAATTAATCTACTCAAAAATCCAGGTTATCACATCCTCCCCACCTTATAAGAATTTCGTCCCCGAAATTCCTCTAAACAAACACTTTTATATAATTTTCAAGACTAACAAGCAAGATTTTGAAAATTGAAACGAAAATAATTTTATTTCATGCAATCAAAGCACACAAATTTAACAAATATAACTAAATGTTAAAACAAGAAAACCATGCATCAGTGTTAGTCACAAACAACATCAAACAATGTTAGTCGCACACACTAACTAACGATCAACCCATTAGTGTCCCGCCCGACCTATAACCGTGAGCTCTGATACCACTTTAACTGTCACGCCCCGAGACCCGGCCCGGTAGAATGACAGCCGCCGCACGCATATAGACCCGAAAGTCTATGCACGCGCAAGGCTAGAAAACAGGCATAAACCAGCACAGTGGATCTCAAGCAGCTCGTCTATTAATTTTACAATATTATTACAGGAATAAAAAGGTTCTCTATCGTCTTCCCACCCAACTGGTCCAGCCTACTCCTCGGACGACCACGGCTTCCGCTGCGAACTCTGATACTGCAACTAAAAACAGAGAGGAGCAAGGGTGAGTACAAACAAGTCGTACTCAGCAAGTAAATACTTTACTAAACAACGAAAGAACAAAGCAGGATTAAAATAGGAGCAACGGAAGTCAATGGAATAGATAAACAAAACAACAACAAAACTGGATTAAAATGAATGGGTCATTCACCAGGAAAATGGATGGATGGTGAACGACCACGTATCGGTATCACACATGACAGCAAGGTTCCCTACCCGGGACTCACAGGGGTGAATATTCACGCTTTTACTCTCTTAAGAGGGGTACTCCGACGTCAACAGCCTCGATCAGAACCACACGGGCTCCAGAACGAGCAGAGCCCTTTTGCCCGCTCGGACACCGGACACCTTGACCTACTCGATGTCGGTCGCTCCTACGGATCCATCACCGACACTTTCCATTCAAGGGCCGCCCCTCGCGGAGAGCTCAGACTGTCCCATACCAGAACTGTGACCGGTACAATACGTTTGCCGTCGTGACACCAATAAAGAGAGATCAAGATATCGGAACAGACCAATCACGGAAATGGCTAGATGCTCATCATGCTCATGCCTCCGCAAGAGCTCAACAGATCATACCGATCTAATCAAGGATGAGAGATCTCCATATCTCTCAGATAGCACAATGATCAAAGAGGATAAAATACAAATTGGATGCCAAGGATTTAGCGAAGACTAATTCAAGATATAAGTGGAGCAAGATTTAGGGGATTAGTAAAGCATTCTACTTGCAAGAATCAAGGGTTTAGGGATCAGGAAAGTAACCACTTGCAGGAATCAACAGAGTAGTAAAGCATCCACTTGCCTCAATTAGTTATGCCGTAGCTAGCAAACAATACTCTGACGAATCCTCCAAAACATACTGCACACATGCATGCCTAATTTCTTCATTGGCCACCCTCTTTCATCCTCTGATCTCTAGCTCTCACACTCCTGACTTGCTGTGGTCTATTGATCTAAATGATCTCTGATGTGTGGAGAGAGTACGGCAGCAGCAGCTGGTAGCCTTCATATTTATAGGAATCAATGGGTGGAGGACTAGCTAAATATCTAACCGCTTTGCTGAGCTAAAAATCTGGCATCCTTCGCTGCCAAGGCAGAGAGCAACGAGCTGCTCTCATTGGCTCACTCTCTCACACGTGCCACTCCCTAATGGGCTGGCCAACTTGCTACTGGTCCACGTATGAGTTCTGCATGCCTTATCCTTCCATGCGTTGCCAACACAGCAACTACGTTGCCTCTTCGTGCCTTACTTCCTCAAGTATGCAGCCACGTTGCCTTCTGTTCAAATATCTCAGGTTACTAGCTCTAGTACTAATGCATGCACAAAGCCACAAACAAGTCAATCGCCACACTCCTCTAGGACCAGCCACGTTAGCCTCTCTCTAATTTATTCTCTCACATACTAGTACCACTAGTCATGCATGGGAGATTATCTATGCATGCACGTACTGTTGCTACCTAGCTTCATCGATGCATGCATGCAAGATACTATTAGCTCATGAGCATGGACAAGTAAATCAAGCCGGCCAAAACAACTCCTCTATTTTCTATTGCATGCAAAAATTAACAACCACTTAAACACAAGAGGTTAGCAAAATTAAACTGATCAAAAGCTAATTTTATTTTAACCAAATTAATTAATAGCTCGAAAATTCAGGGTATCACATCCTCCCCACCTTATAAGAATTTCGTCCCCGAAATTCAACACAATTTTTTTTTTCAAAACTAACAAGCAAAATTTTGAAGAATCAAAACCAAAATAGTTTTGTCATCCACACAAAACAAAGCTAATAAATATAACTAGAGCAAGAAAGCATGCATGAAAGTTAGTACAGCAAAACATACGTCAAGCTTAGTCGTAAACAACAAACACAAAACAAAATGTTAGTCGCATACACTAGCTAACGTCCTACCCATTTTTCCCAGCGTGACCTAACACCTTGAGCTCTGATACCACTTTAGCACGATGATCAGAAGATTAAAAAATATCACGTGCACCAATATCCAATAGAGTATCAAGGATAGATATATCCAACAGGATACTGAGGACTAAACAATCCACAAGGCAGATGCAAGTGACGTAGATAGCAAGGTTGCTTCTTCTTAAGTGCATGCATAGACGATCTGCCATGCATGACGTGAGAGATTAGGCAAGCAATAGTCAACGTGGCTTTGTCCTAGAGTAGTACAAGGTTGTGCTGGCAGCGGCCGATTAGCCTAATCCTGCGTGGACTTGTGCATGTCCAGGGAACAAGCGAGTCAGCTCATTCGCGTCGTCCGTGGATAGGTTAGCAAATAGGAGCTGGACGCGTAGCAGGCTTAGGACCGAAGGTTGCCCAGATATTTAGCTGGTCAGCTGAGATATTTTTCTAGCGAAGCTTTATAAATAGGAATGCTACTAGCTGCTGCTGCTACGCACTCTTCTCACTCCATCAACGTGCATCGATAGAAGGCTAGCTAGAAAGAGAGCCTGAGAGGAAGACTAGAGAGAGATTAGTGAGATGGAGACGCCGGCGATGAGAGAGCGGCAGATGGGAAATACAGAGCGGTGCTGCTGCTTCACCGTATCAGAGGAGGCGATCTGTTATCATTGATAGGAGGCGAGTGGAGGGTCCGGCGTACATACTTGTTGTTGGTATTTCTTTGGCTACGCTCTGGCGCATGAGATCGTATGTCGATCCAACCTAGTACTTGGAGGGGTCGACCATATCAGAGTTGATCATCGTTGAGATTTTTTGCTAGCTACGGCGTAGCTTAACCGAGGCAAGCTCTTCTTACCTCTCTCATATAGTTTTGTAGAATATGCTTTGCTGTTAATTGCATGATACCCTGAGTGGTACGAGCTTTGTGTTGATATACGGGGCTAACGCGCTGGTGTCGTTACGGTGATGGATCCGTAGGAGCCACCGGTACAAACCGGGCTTAGCACGTGTATTCGACATGGAAATGAACTGAATGATTTTATAAAGAAAACTTGGTGTTACGAAGGTGAACGTATTGTACCGGTCACAGTACAGGTATGGGACTGTCTGAGTTCTCCGCGAGGGGCGGCCCTTGAATGGAAAGTGTCGGTGATGGATCCGTAGGAGCGACCGACATCGAGTAGGCCAGGGTGTCCGGTGTCCGAGCGGATAAAAGAGCTCTGCTCGTTCTGGAGCCTGTGTGGTTCTGGGCGAGGCTGTCGATGTCGGAGTACCCCTCTTAAGAGTGTAAAAGCGTGGATATTCACCCCTGTGATTCCCGGGTAGGGAAACTCACTTTCATGTGTGGCACCATGTGTTTTAATCTGCTTAACAACTTAAAAACACAATGATTGTTTTACTGCTATTTCGAAAACCTAGTGTATTTTACAAAGTATATGAAAGTGTATGAATTGTTTGCTGAGTATGATTTATTCGTACTCACCCTTGCTCCCCTCTGTTGACCCGGCCCGGTAGAATGACAGCCGCCGCGCGCCTATAGACCCAAAAGTCTATACACGCGCAAGGCGTAGAGAAGCAGGATAAACCAGCACAGTGGATATCAAGTAGCTCATCTAATCCTTTTACAAGATTATTTACATTTACAAGAGTAAAAAGATTCTCTACACGTCCCACCCAACTGGTCCAGCCTACTCCTCGGACACGACGTCTTCCGCTGTGAACTCTGATACATATAAAAACAAAGGAAGCAAGGGTGAGTATAACAGAAGTCATACTCAGCAAGCAGGTACTTTACCAGGTAACAAAATATCAGAGTAAATACAGTAATAATGGCCTTACCGCATTAAAAGGAAATAAACAAGATATCAGCAGAAGCGATAAATAGAATACCAGCATATTTGGATTTAAGGAAAAATGTATCGGTATCACATGTGACAGCAAGGTTCCCTACCCGGGACTCACAGGGGTGAATATTCACGCTTTTACACTCTTAAGAGGGGTACTCCGACGTCAACAGCCTCGACCAGAACCACACAGGCTCCAGAACGAGCAGAGCCCTTTTACCCGCTCAGACACCGGACACCTTGACCTACTCGATGTCGGTCGCTCCTACGGATCCATCACCGACACTTTCCATTCAAGGGCCGCCCCTCACGGAGAGCTCAGACTGTCCCATACCAGAACTGCGACCGGTACAATACGTTTGCCGTCGTGACACCAATACGGAAGGATGGCACGATATCCATACAGATAGGTGATACAATCACCGGACTGAAACGAGGCCAACAAGATATACTCAACAGGATATTCTCAGACTCCTCATGAGCTCCTGCGGAGTATCTGATTAAATCGAGAATGAGAGAAACTCCTCTCTCCGATACCACAATAGCACGATGATCAGAAGATTAAAAAATATCACGTGCACCAATATCCAATAGAGTATCAAGGATAGATATATCCAACAGGATACTGAGGACTAAACAATCCACAAGGCAGATGCAAGTGACGTAGATGCAAGGATTTAACAAAGCAACTACTTGCCTCGGTTAAACGTAGCTAACTCATCGAGTAATACGTCGACGATGATCAGCTCCGGTACTAGACGGGATCAGCGTACGAGCTCATACGCCAGTACCAGATGGTGCACCAGAGCCTCAGCTCGCCGACGCCAACCGCATGCCAGAGCTGGCCGGCTCACTCTCGCCGCCGCCGCCAGCTCCCTAATCTCTCTTCTCTAACACTCTCTCTAGTCAGCTCTCTATTCTCTCTCTTGCTCTAACTTGTCTACGGGTGATTGATCGATGGATTTTGTGGTGTCCCTCAGGCTCAGGAGATAGCAGCTAGCAGTGCCTAGTAGTATATATAGGAGAGATGATCAGTGGCGGCCAAAATATCTGCTGCCGCAATGACCCTTGCCGCCTGTTGCTTTGACCTTTCGATGATGCTAAGGAAACCTGAGCCAACCAAAATATCTGGCGCTTGACCCTTCGGTGTAGACAAACGATTCTTGGATTTCGGCTGGCTTCGGGAGAGCACCAGCTTATGCAAAATATCTGCTGACTATGTGTACTGCTGCGGTTTAGTTTTCTTCCATCCGGCGACACGTACGAGCTGACTCAGGTCTAGCTAGCCATGCGCTCGTCCACGTAGAAAAACAAGATTGTCTTGACCACTACCATGCAGCCACACAACACATGGCTCATATCCTCTCCTACCAAGCCACGTTGCTTCCCTTTCTATTTAATTTCTTCACGCATGCATGCCTCAGTGCAAGAGCACATGCACAACTAACCAGCTCGATCGATAACAAATGAGGTTAGCTAAAGTTGCATGCACAAATTAACATCTAGTTTAAACACAAAATATTAGCACAAATTAGAACAACCAAAAGCTAATTTCATTTTAATCAAACAAATTAATCTACTCAAAAATCCAGGTTATCACAGGAGCAGCAGGAGGAGGACTGGGAGAAGGACTGGGATTTCGACTCTGAGCAGCGGCGGAAGAAGCGGCAGCAGGAGCGGCAGCAGGCGTCGGAGGAGCGGCAGCAGCAGCGGCACCAGGAGTGGCAGGAGTCGGAGCAGCAGCTACTGCGGATGTTCGGGCCGCCGAACCCCGATGCTTATCACCACAGCGACCCTAGGCACTGGGTCGAGGTGAATAGGCGGGACGGCGTACCTCCGTTCTGCACTCTTTCGGGTCAGCCGTGGGGGAGCGAGGACACTGATGACCCCGCAGATCCGATGTTCTGGGCCAAGATGAATAGTCCTAGGGACGACGACCCATAGAGCGACTTGTCCACTTCTTTCCGTACTATGTTTTATGTTGACTTGTCTACTTATCTATGTAGACTGATGTTTCCAATGTACTTGGTTAAGGCTAATGTTTTATTTTCATGCATCACATGGTTGACTTGTCCACTTATGTTGACTTTCATGTGGTTGTTTGTGCTCCGACCATCGTGTCGTGGAGATGCCGGCCGGAGATGTGGATTTTTTATGAAATGCTTGCAGGTACCCCGAGAGGCCCTTGAGATTGCCGGAATGTCGATTAACTTCCGTTCAGGCAAATTCGGGTACTCCATATGTCCCTTTTTTAGCAAAGGTCATGTTGAAATTTTTCGTGAATTTTGGCATGACTTTGCTAAAAATAGGACATATGGGGTATTGCGATTAATACATGGGCCGGGGTATCTTAGTACTTAATTAAGTGATTTTTTTTCTTATATTTGGTGTACTAATTTCGATGTTTTTTTCTTATAGGTGCGAACATGGCTGACAATAACGAGGTCGGGGGTTCTCGAACAGGAGGCGAGGAACCGATAGAGGAAAATAGTATGATTCAGACGGTCATCGCACAGGCAGTGACAAAGACGTTCACGTCACTCTTTCCTACCGTCTGTGAGGGTGTCAGGGTTTGGATTGAGGGAGGGAAAAAATGGCCTCCCCCAGTGATCAGCTTCGGCTCCAATAAGTACTCAATCAATGTGGCTACAGAAGATGCACCCCCAGCATCCCCAGAGGTAAAGAAGAAGAAGCACATGAAGAGAAGTAAGCCATCTCCTAAGACGACTATCCGGGGGTATGAAGACATGGTATCACCCCGTGCGGATGGCGTGACCCGAGTTCATGAAGCTGGTCAACCGATCCTGTCTTGGGAGCTGCTCCGCCTCGCAGACGGATGCATGCTCTCTTTGCAAAATGCTATCTTGACGCTAGAGGGCAACCTTCTTAAAGAAGAGGATCCAAATTACCCGGTGTTCACTGTCAAGGTGCCAAAGGACTTGGCCGACTTCGTCCATGAAGCCCCGCGGATCTGTTCTTCATATCGTACAAGGACGTCTTCAGGCTATTTCACTATAGACGGCTGGACTATAACTTGGTCCGCCTATACGCGCTCACCAGGCGATGAGGATCAGGAGAGATAATACCCCGTACGTCAAGGTAGTGGATCCCTACTACATGCGTGACAGCCAGCTGGTGGAAGGATCAACGACACGGGCCATGGCCACGGAGTTCCTCCAGAGAATCATGCTGAACAACCAGGATAAGAACAGCCTTCTTCTGCCTTTCTTTTCCGAGTAAGTACACATCCGGTCGCCGCCGTCGTATCTTATGCTTTCTTATATATTTCTTCCGTTGTTGATCATTTCCAACATTCCGTTTCAATTGTGTTGAGCAGTGACGAGTACTGCGTACTCATCGTCCTAATCCCGAGGTGGTCCGTTGCCACTTATTTCGACTCGGGGAGTCTTAAAGACTACACCAGAATAAAGGGTGTTCTCGATGAGTCTCTCGAGGGCTATGCCCAAATGGGAGGCCACTTCCACAAAGTAAAGAATGGGGAACGTTTCACGAAGGACAAGAAACACATTTTCTGGCATGGGACCGGGTTCCATTGCATCAAGCATGCGCCTGGCAGCGTGAAGGATGCCTTCTACGTCCTCCATCACATTAAAGGGTTTGTCCGGGATGCAGAGAAAACGAGGTGGCCATCTAGTCTCCAAGAATGGACCAAACTTAGTGGGGAAATCACCGACGCTGACCTTAGAGAAGACTTCCATCGCATCCAGATGCAGTTATCGCAAATCATCGTGGAAGATGTCATGACAGAAGGGGGGTCCTTACACAACGCCAGAGGTAGGATGTATTATAAAAGAAAGCCTTGCCTCACTCGATAGAAGTGCTTCTTTATTTTATTTATTATAGACTTATCCACTTAATTAGATGAATAAATCATACTCGATTTTATATTTAACCAAATATATATCCCAATCCATCTCCAGGGTTGTCTAAGTGGGAGATCGAAGAACGCCTAGACAGGCAAAATGACATGAGGGCGTGGATGACGAAAGACTGCTATAAACCGTTCCCGGAGCCGATCAAGAAGAAGGCTCAATCCTACCAGTGGAGCTAGACGTGTTCTCCGTTAGCGACCCAGCAAGAGACCCAGCAGGAGCCGGCGTGATACGTGGGCCTAGTGATTGCTTAGACATTAAGTGATCACTAGGCCCCACTTATCATCGCCGGCTCCTGCGCCCCACGCTGAATCTAGCTTCTCAGCCTTATTTGTACTATGACTTATGTGATATGAGATGAACTTTTGTACAATTAATTTGGCACTTGTCACTATATTTATGTATCTCGGGCTCTAAGTAATGTGATGACATAGTAATGTGTCTGTTTTCATATATCGTGTCAAATATATTATTGTTTCTATTATATCTGTATAAATCATGTATATATACCTGTATTTCCTGTAATATACCTGTATTTATATAGCAGGCAGCAACAATTCCAGAATACAGTAAATTATTCTGTGGCGCATGTATTTTTTTTTCTGTGGCGCATGCAATTCAGTGGCGCATCTAGGCGCACGCCAGACAGATGCGCCACTGAAATAGTTCTGTGGCGCACCCTGAGTGGTGCGCCACAGAAACCTGGGCTTTCTGTGATGCACCCAAGGATGCGCCACAGAAATATATTTTAGTGGCGAGCTAACTGTGGCGCATCCTCCATGCGCCACAGAAAGCGTTTTTGGTGCGCCACAGATGACATGTTTCCTAGTAGTGAGGGACTCACTCTCGTTGATTTGTGGGCAATTTTTCACGTTTCTTTCTGTTTTGGGTGATTTGTTTTTACAAACCTTATGTAATGTTTTGTGAATCGAACCGACACGCGAGACTATTGTGAGTTTACGTGGATGGTAGAATATACCACTTTGATGTAGGATTAGTAGGCAACACCACCTTTGATGATGGGTTAATTTTGTTTGTTTTGCTTTTGTATCGTCTTGATGCGACTTTTGAATTCTGAGTTAATAAAGGCTCGCTTCAATTTTAAAAACACATTTGAGATGTACCACCGTACTAAGCCACACAAAGAACACATATAAGTATGGTTAAAATTATAGGAGAAAGTTGTGACATATCGATGATATATATCTACCATGGTGATGGCCAGTAACGAGCAACGTGCCTTTATTTCCGATGAATGAAATCTTCCTTCTCATGCGAAATAATGTAATGTGAGATGGGGGAGCCAAAACAGAAAAAAGGACTGTACCCTTATTTCCGATTAATGGAATCTCTCTTTTCACTAAAAGAACGAAAATAAGATGAAGGAAGCAAAACAGGAAAATAATTACTTTGTGTGCCCTACAGCCCTACGTTTTGTTAGTGGCTCTCTGCACCTTAGTAGACCACTTTGTCTCATGGGAGGAACTAAAACAAGGGGGGTATCACAAAAAAAAACAGCGGAGTTCAACAATTAATTGTGGAACAAGTAACCTTGTAGCTAGGCAACAATTATTAACTTGCTTGACTAGTGATCCAAAGTTGTTGAGCAATGACAATGCTAATTGTTTTGAGTCAACTTAGATATAAATTCTTAGACCTCTCCTACCAACAGCAACAAACAGGCAATCTGTTGATCCAACCGCTCCATAGTTCCTCCGAACTTGATCCAGATGGAGCAGACGAAGAAATACCACAGTCCGTATGATTGGTCTTCATAATAAGTTTATATCTTTTAATGCCTGGCCCAGCACTTGATGATCATCATGATAACTAACAGCACAAAACTAAAAAATATCTCTGAATGGAATGTGGCATGCTGCCATGCTGTAGCACCAACCAGTACAACGCCATAGACAACAATTTCGCTAAAAGGCAGGGAGAAATCAGAAGATTCGAGCCCTTAATTTTCCCCCGTCAACTTTTAATCATAACCAACTGGACGATAAACAAATGAAGCAACGGCAGTGAGAGGAGGCCGATGCAGAGGAACCTTCGTTGGCGGCAACAGAGGAGCAATAGTGCGTTTCCGTGTAGCGCAACCGGTTGCTTGACCCGCTCGACTCATCCGACCATTCTCTCTGGCTGTGGCTGATTCCATGGCTGTCGTTGTTGTTTTCTTTCTCTCCAGCTAGTACAGGACCAGGCACAAGAAACTAATGGAAAGCTTTGTGGGAACCGTTTGGCATCTTCTCAAGAACAGATTCTTGGCACTTCATAGACTACCATTGTGCGTGGTCATGCTAACCACGTCTGGTTGCCTCAGACAGTAAACATAGAGGTATTACGGCTTGTAAATTTTGTGTATAGACGTATGCATCCATCGGTACGGAACTGCAGTATAAACTCCTTCGATTGTTTGGAAAAAAACTAAGCTCAAAAGGAAGAAATAATCACATAGATACAGCAGTGAGAAATCAAAATGCCACAATTATGCACCTAATCGAACCCCACAACCCCATAATTAATCACCCTTTTATCCAAACCCGTTCCAAGGGAGGGAGTACACATTTGGTGAGTGAGATATTTGGGAAGCACAGGAAAGCGTGTGCATGCAAGATCGGTTGCCGAAGGGCAAAAACCGACAAGGACACGACACACCTTGCGAGCAGGCAGCAAACAGTTCCGGCTCGTTCGGCCATGAACCACTTGGAAGCAGGCAGCAAATCGCCCGACGGCATGCCAATACGCCATGGAAAGGATGATGCGCAAGTCGTTGGTTTGACGTCAAGGTTTGTTTCATGATCGCGTTGCCTGGAGGCGTTCCCGGCTGGCCAGCTCACACTCAGAAGAATCGTCACTCATGAGCATTTATTCGCACAAGCTAGTCTAGGACGCCAACTGACATTTCTCCATCTCGATTTTTTGTTTTGAAAATTTCTCCACTCTCAACGTCTTTTCTTTTCGCATTTAGACTATTCTTGGTTGATTTACTTTGTGTGTTCTGGTTATGTGCAGTCCCGTGTGTAAGGGTGGGAGTTGAACTCCTGTACGTGTTCAATACCAGAATTTTTTTTACCATTCAAGTGCCAAAACCGGCTCTACAGATTTGGTCATTTTTCCTTCAGTGAAAGTGGTTTTAAGGTCAACATGGCGGAAAGAATATCTGTTATCTAGAGAGAGGGAAACCAGGAGAAAAATAGAGTTCTTTTTCAAAACTCAACTAATTTGAAGACAAGTAGGGGAATATTAAAAACATAACTTATAAACAAAATCATTTAAAAAGTAGTTTGCAACAATAAAGAAATAAAAAATAGAAGAACATACGAAAATTATTAAGAAAATAATAAGAAGTTCGCAACCACCGGGTATACTCCGGACAATTTATTGACAAGCATTTGAGTTTAAATGAAAATAAATATAAGGAAAACACTTTTGATTTTTTTTGTCTCGCCGCCTTTTTCTTCTTATTATTTCTTCTATGTTGATTGGGCTGCACCTGTGCAACTACCGCCATTAGAGTAAGAACTCAAATCTAGATGATTTTGACACCTAATGGATGCCAAATTTTTAATATTGGAGATATCAGGAAAAAATCCTTTGAATTTTATTTGGTGTCACCGTCTTTTTTTTTTTTATTGCTTTTTTTTATGTTGATTGGGCTGCCACCTATGCAAAGCTAACCATTAGAGTAAGGGGCCAAATCTAGATGATTTGACACTTTGATTGGTGCCAAATTTTTAGTATTAGACGTATCAGGTAAAACCCTTTGATTTTTTGTGTCATCGTCTTTTTTCTTATTGCTTTTTCATATTAATTGGGCTGACACCTGTGCAAAACTACCGCGATTGCAATAAGGGGCCACATCTAGATTATTTTGAAACCTGATGGATGCCAAATTTTTAGTATGGAGTCGAGAGGCCAAACTTAGACTTTGGTAGCGATTAAGTTAATAAAATAAAACTTCCCTGTATATACGATCTTTGGTTATTTTACTAGTGAAGGTAAGGTTGAATAATTTAACATTATATTTTACGGAAATGGTCTATACTTTTTTTACCTAATAAAAAATATAGGATTAGGTTGGTGCTTTGTTTTTGTGTCGGTGAGAAGAGGTAGATCTTGGTATATGGGTATATATCATGTTATATTAGGACATATCAATTCTTGTAAGTATCTGATATAATGAAAATTCTTGTTAGTTTCACTTTCACATGATGAATTTGTTGTTATTTCTTGCCGTAGATACGAAGTGTAGACAATAAACGCGTTGCACCAGTCAACTACGCTAGGCCTCTATGTAAGTGTAATGGATGATGGGCATAACAGACTCAATGAAATGCTGAACCATTGGTGGCTTCATATGTTACCAGAGGTCTTAGACTTTACGAGTGAGTCACTTTTTGAACAAGAATAGCATTTGAACTAGAGTTTGCTTCACACTCTATTAGTTTTCAACCTTTCTTGTGCACTCTTGGAACGGAGCTCAAATTTAAGTAAAATTGTGGTAAGACATCTCTGTGTTAGTGGCAGGGGCGAAGCTACATGCAGTTCAGGGGGGCCGCCGCCCCCCAGCCCAAGCAGATTTTTACAAAAATCCAGTACTATTTGGCCTTTTTACCTCAGAAATTGATGTATTCAGCCTATTTGCCCCCCCCCCCCCCCCCCCCAGCTGTGGCCCAGCAGCCCATTCGCCCCCCCGGCCATTTGGCCCAAGCTCCGCCACTGGTTAGTGGCTTGCTTACTGTCTATGGTCCCATTGTTTTCGTGAGTATTCAGTACCATGATTTTTTTTGTACATGTATATGTTTTTTTTTTTCTCTTCTTGAACATGCCAATGTTTGTTATAAACTTACCTTTGTTTAACAAACATTGTCAAAATCAATGTTGATTCTTTGATTAAAGTGAAAGACCCGGTAGTTCCGATTGCACAATTTCTTGTGTGGTTGCAAAATGACAATCAACAATTGTTTGTTTCTACTCCCTCCGTTCCAAAAAAGGATGACTTCCATTTGTCTACATGCGGACGTATGTAGACATGTTACATGTATAGATACGTTCACATGCACACAAATGGAAGTCATCCTTTTTAGAACGGAGGGAGTAGTACTTATGTCGTCAATTCTTAGGCAAGTCAGTCGTGTACTCATGTTCTAAGAGACGACGCGTTTGCCAATTCTCATTCAATATATTGAAATGCCAACCAAAGCAAAAAAAAATGGACGACTTTGACTATTTAATACATTTAGCATTTTGGTGATATCATCTTAGACTATTGAAGTACACCACAATCTGGGTCCTATGATACCCACATAATAAATTTTCATGGAAACATACCATCCATCTTGGTCTAAAAAACATACCATCCATCACCACATCTAGAGAGAAAGAAAACTATTCTAATGACGATGAATTTAGCCGGCCATCATCTTTGAATAAACCAAATGAGACCAAACCCATCACTTTGGTCAATGCCAGAGAAAGGAAAACAGGCCAAAGAGGAAAGCCGGATGAAAGTGTCGCCCACCTATAAAGCGGTGCAATACAAGGCACGGCACACGCAGAGAGACTCCACACGTAATCCCATCATCCTTTCTTTTCCCTCTTTACCCCCTGTACTTCACGCATTTTAAAACTCTAGACCTGGACGAGGGGGGCGTACGTGCCAGAGCGCGAATTTCGAGCTTTTTTCGGGTCACGAGCGCGAAAAGGGCCGAGCTGCTACGCGCACACGCGCAGCCGCCGCGCCAGCGAGCAGCCTCGCCGCGTCGGGGAGGAGCTAGCGGCTCTTGCTCTGCTCGATGAGGCCGCCGGAATTGGCGCTCGCCGCGGCGTTCTTAGCGGCGGCGGCGGTCATCGCTGGGGCGGCGCCCTTCCGGCGGCGCTGACGCTCGAGCGCGCGCTGCCGCACAAGGGGGTGCCCGCGGAGCACCTCAAGGAGCGAGACAGGGCTCGCCACGCGGGGAGGGGGCTGCTCGGGGCGGCGCCCGCCGTCGTCGGCGTCGTGGACTTCCCCGTCGAAGGCTCCGCCAACCCGTACATGGTCGGGTGGGTGAGCTGCTTCGCTTCCCTTTCTTTTCGTGCGGTGGTTTGGATTTCGGTTGGGTTGGTTGGTTGGTTGTGTGCGATCGGCGGAGGCGTTGGTTTCCGGTGTGTGGGCGTTGAAAATTCGAGCTTGTTTCCGGTGTGGGCGTTGAGCTGAAATTGGTTGCTTTGCTTGCTGGATTGATCTGTTAGCTTTCTTGCGCCTTGTCCTGTATCGGCGTCGGCGAAGGCGATTCCTTTCTGGATAGTGGACAGCAATTCGGTTGCTTTGGCTGCGCGTGCTCGTTCTGTTCGTCAGCTGAAGCCAGAGGCATTGAAGTGTTGATACCGTACTTGGTGAATTGGTGTGCTGGCTGCGTGCATTCTGCAAACATTACAGTTACTTAGAAGTTTCGGAGGTGCTTGTTCATGGACATTTGCTTTCTTGTTGCTCGAAATGACTGAGTCTTGTTTTTCTTTATCTTCCTTAGATTTGTTTTCGTCGCCATTTCAATGCGATTATTCCTAGTCTTTGTGCATTTCTGTATTCCGCTAGTTTGATTGTTGACACATATAGGGAGCTCAATTCTGATCTGTTTTCTTGTACCAATCATCGCAATTATTCATTGCCTTTAATTTGAAAGGAAAATAGCATTTTTAATGCTTTCATGCTTTGCTTATCTTGGATCTTACTCTTCAGAAATTTTGTTGCCGACCACATTTTTTCACTTCCTCGGTTGCTTTTGCTTAAGGTCAATTCCTTCTGTTTAAGCTGCAGTTTGGGAATCCCTCTCTAGTATACTTTATGTTTTCTTATTAAGAGTTGTTAGTCCAGTAAGGTGTAGAGGTGTACATTTTGTTACATGCTTTGGAGCCAGTATTTTGTAGAGGTTTTGTTAGCACTAGTATAATGGATGTATTGCCAGCCAGTTTTACTCGCCATGTCACAGTCTTAAGTGAAGCAGCCAATGCCTGTGGCTGCGTATGCTAAGACGCCTCTCTTTACTAATTCCTAATTTAGTTAGGATTTTTGTTTTAGTACCATAGACTCTTGTTACAAGTCTGTTGTGATTGATATCCCTTTAGATGGTTGAAATCGTGTATTTGGTGACTTAGTCCATTACGCACATGTAGCAAAAGTCTGTTTTAGGATGCAAGAGTCATTTAATTTCCTTTTTACCGCTGTGCTGTGATTGATTAATCCTTTTTGGCATTATCATCTCATCAATTCATATAATTTTGCATTTCTGCAACTAGGTTTGCTGTTATTTGGAATTAGAAGGGATACATTTCAATCTATAATGCAATACTCTTTCATTTTTACTGTATCCTAAAGTTTGAAATTACAGGCTCTATTTTACACGGGTGAAACTGGGAAACCCTGCGAAGGAATACTTTGTCCAAATTGACACGGGCAGCGACATCTTATGGGTTGCTTGCAGCCCTTGCACGGGTTGCCCGACATCAAGTGGGCTCAATGTGAGGCAATCATCATCCTGTGTCTTATAATCTCTACAAGAAAAACATTTTTCTTTTGGAATATTTTTTCTACCTTCAGATAGGATTAGTTGTTAGCTAAGAAGATGCTTCTGATGGATTGCTACTTGGTTTGCTTCTCAGATCCAATTGGAGTTCTTCAACCCTGATGCTTCATCAACATCATCCAGGATACCATGCTCGGATGATAGATGTACAGCTGCCCTCCAAACAGGGGAAGCGGTTTGCCAAAACCCGGATTCCTCAAGCAGCCCATGTGGTTACACTTTCACGTACGGAGATGGAAGTGGCACATCAGGGTACTATGTGTCTGACACTATGTACTTCGACACTGTGATAGGAAATGAGCAGACTGCCAATTCTTCTGCCTCTGTTGTTTTTGGGTACAGTTTCCTTGGAGCCCTATTCTTTTTGAATCCCTGTCTGATAATGAAAAGTTTTCATTTATGATTGATGATCATTTACTTACGATAGCTAGAAACCTAACTAGAGTGGTGCAACAACCGTGCCAGGTAAGATGGTTGACACGATGTGGGTCCTTGTCTCCATGGTAATGTGAACCATTTACATGTTGACATTTTGTGGCACAGGTGCGGATAAAGTTAGATCGTTTTGTTCATCGGGGTTAGTACAAATGATGGATCTAATGGCACCAAAATGCTGTCCTGAAACCAGCAGGTTGCTAGTTACTACTGCCAGAATAGTTCTTTTCCTTGCTGTCATTCAAGAGAACAGTTGTTGCTAGAAAAAATCAATTTCATTTTATTGTCATCCTGAAAAAATGTTGGAATAGTTATATTGCAATTTTTTATTCTCTCGCAAAAATATATTGGAATATGACTAGTATCTGAACATCCTTAAATGCTGATTGATTAACAGGGCTCTCCTCTGATATGTCTCTGAACATTCCAAAAGCTAGCCGCAGGATGTTTTTTATAGAGACGGGCCTACAATGGTGTGCTGGTCTTATTAGTTTAGTTAAACCGTGCGTTAGTATACAGCAACTGTTTGTATGGTTACAGTTTTGTGTAGTCTGCCTTAATAATGAAGCCTGCTGCCTAGTAACATTTTTAGTAGTATTTTCTTTGTTGCTTTAACGTTTTTGTTTTTGTAACAGATGTAGCAATGCACAGACAGGTGACCTGATGAAGACAGACAGAGCAGTTGATGGAATTTTTGGGTTTGGACAGCATCAGCTGTCTGTCATTTCACAATTGTACTCTCTTGGAGTATCCCCTAAGACATTCTCTCACTGCCTGAAAGGTTCAGATAATGGTGGTGGCATTCTTGTTCTTGGCGAAATTGTCGAGCCAGGATTAGTATTTACTCCACTTGTTCCATCACAGTAAGTTTCTTTTCCTGGATTTGCTACTGACTGTAACTTTGAAATTCCGCATGTTCGCCTTTTGTTTCAGTAGGTATACTTGTGTTACCTGTGTGGTTGTAGCTTGTAAGTATGTGGGGTTGCAAATTGTAGTGGCATTTTTCGATTTCGCATGAATTGCAGTAGCATTTATCCAATTAACCCTAAATACTATGGCTGCAAATAGTAACAAATTCAGTCATTTGCTTTCTAGTCTTATTTTCTTTTTGAAATTAAACTTGTGAGGTGAATTTATTTGGGCATCTTTAATTACCGTACAGTAAGTATGTATGTTGTGAGTGGCTAACAAAACACCTAGTTTTTGTTCGGTGAAGTAAACGCGGTGGCGATAAACTAAGGAGCATTTTGACACTGAACACTGATTTTGTGCTATTATTGAAATGTAGGCCTCATTACAACTTGAATCTGGAGAGCATTGCTGTGAGTGGTCAAAAGCTACCCATTGATTCTTCCTTGTTTGCAACCTCAAATACACAAGGAACGATTGTGGATTCAGGAACAACACTAGTCTACCTTGTCGACGGAGCCTATGATCCGTTTGTTAATGCGGTAAACCCCATATTGCACACTTCATCTTTTTCTTTGTTGGAACAGCAAATATGTGACCAGTTTGTATTACTTAAATACGCTCTTATTACTTCTATTGATTTGTATCTGCAGATAGCTGCTGCAGTCTCGCCATCTGTACGCTCTGTTGTCAACAAGGGGAGCCAATGTTTTGTTACAAGCAGCAGGTTGTTTTCTTCTTTCTGAGAAAGGAAATTAACAGCGCGTGTCTTTCAAAATGTTGAATTACTTACAAATGATTTGGTGCTTCTCTATCAGTGTCGATTCGTCATTTCCAACAGCAACACTATATTTTGAGGGTGGTGTTGCGATGACTGTGAAGCCAGAGAATTATCTTCTGCAGCAGGGTTCTAGTGTATGTGAACAAGCCTTTTTTGCTAATTCTTTCTGTAATTGCTCATCTAGTGAAGTGTTTATGGGCGCACTTATCTCAGTGCAATTAATACTATATTGTGATTTGCAGGACAACAATGTACTGTGGTGCATTGGCTGGCAAAGGAGCCAGGGAATCACTATACTTGGAGGTTAGTCATCTTGACTGGATTTGTCAGTATAAGTTGCACGTGTAGACATTATACTTTAAGGCTGCTATTCCATCATGGATGTCTGAATAAACTAAGCTGTTGAACAAAGATTTCAATAGCTGCACCAATACAAACATAAGTACACGACTCAAATCTATCCAGGCTTTGGGAGAATGGTCCTGCCTTTTCACTCCATGCTTTTTTCTTCTCTAACCCCATAATATAAAACTGACAGGTTATTCCTAAGTACTATAGCTTCACACCAGCTATTGCCTACCTCTCAAGCCAGGTGTTTTCTTGCTACTTATTATCTGGTTCCCTTTTGTCGCAGATCTTGTCTTGAAGGATAAGATATTCGTGTATGACTTGGCCAACATGCGGATGGGCTGGGCAGACTATGATTGTAAGCGAAAATCCTCCTCTGTAGCGCAGCAGTATCTGTCATCAGTTCCTTCTAGTTGGCTGCCAGGAAACTCAGCGTTGCTAACACCGTTTTCCTTTCCTTGTTGTCAGGTTCGTTGTCAGTCAACGTCACCTCATCGTCGGGGAAGAACCAGTACGTGAACACGGGGCAGTTCGACGTGAACGGGTCGCCACGGCCGTCGCCGTACCGCATCATCGGCCTGGTGCCTGCCGGGATCGTCGTCGCCCTTGTGCATATGCTCATTTTTGGCGTCCTGGGTAGTAGATAGCACACGCACACAGCATGACATTGTGATTCCATATTTCTATTCTTTACTAGCGGCGAGCAGGGCCGCTGGCGCCCCTTCCCATGGCATGAGCATTCTTGCTGTACATAAATATACAGGGAAAAAAAGAGAAGGAAAAAAGTTCATTGTCCACGGAACACGGCCTCCCGTCTGTTATTTTTTCTCTGAACTGCACGCTCTCGCAATTGCAGGTGCGCAGCGTGCTCTGACTAAGATCCGTTCTGGACTAAGGTTTTTGGACTGAGAAACATGGGAAACTCTAATTTGCAACATGGGAAACGCTGTGGTTCCCAAACCTGTCGGCGTGGTGCGTCGCAGCCCGCGTTTCGCTGCGACCGAGCTAGCCAATCACGAACCCATGCTCACCAAGGCGGTGAAAGCTCGTGCTCTGAAGGACTCGCTCCGTAGCTGCACCGCCTCTCTGCAGACCCACGTTGCCAAGAACAAGCTGATCAGCTCCCAAACATGGTCCTGGGTATGAAGCCTGCGGCCGCCCTCCGTGCTGCTGCCCTTGGCCGTGCCTCACTGGTGTTGGACCGTGCCGATGATTAGTACGCCCCCGATCCCTGGGCATGTGATGCTGGCGTCATGGATGTGTCGCTGCATGTGTTTTGTTTTCATGATCTCCACTGCTCTGTGCGTGCGTGTGTGTTCTTTTTCTTTGTAGTTCGTCCCTCCGCTCTACCTGCAACACTGTTTCTGGTGCTCGCATGTCTCATGGATAGACACGCCACCGTCTCGCTCTCCGTCGCCTCCTGGAATGTCCGGGGGGTTGGCGACAATGATAAGTGTGTTGTTGTTAGGGATAACCTCGCCTCTGTCAATCTTTCTGTTGTCTGTATTCAGGAGACGAAATTGAGCTCCCTCGATCGTTTCAAGCTTAAAACCTTCGTCCCCCCCCCCCCCCTCCCTATCTGATTTTGTGACCGTTGATGCCGATGGGAGCCGTGGTGGCATGGCCACGGCCTGGAACCCAAACCTTCACACCCTTACAAACTCCATTCCCCTACGCTTTAGCCTCACCACCACCCTAGCCTCCACCACCACCGACACGAAAATCACCATCACCAACGTCTATGCACCGTCCGATCACACCCTCACCTCCGCCTTCGCCGATGAGATGGCCACGCTGCCCCCCCCTGATAAATGGGCCTTGGCTCGTTGTCGGGGACTTCAACCTCATTCGCTGTCCCTCGGAGAAAAACAATGACCGATTCAATCCCTCCCTCGCTGCCACCTTCAACGCTCTCATCCACGCCATGGGATGGTTTGAGCTCCCGCTCTCGGACCGGCTGTTCACATGGTCGAACATGCAGGAGAGACCCACCCTCGCCCGCCTCGATCGAGGCTTCTTCAACCTAGACTGGAATTCCCTCCTACCAAACACCACTCTCGCCACGCTCCCTCGTCCCACCTCCGACCACTTCCCCCTCATCATCACCGCCACCACATCTATCCCCAGCTCCACCCGGTTCCGGTTTGAGAACTCCTGGCTTCTCCTTGACTCTTTCCTCCCCACCACCATTCCCAGCTGGTTTCGCCCCCCGCCCTCCGCCGATGCCGCCGGTTGCCTCGCTGCGAGAATCAAATCCTTTCGCTCCGCTGCAAAGGTTTGGAAGAAGAGGAACCGGTATATTCCTAGGCTAGACAACAATTTTAAATTTGTCATTGACCTCTTGGATTTCTTTGAGGAGGACCGCCAGCTTTCAGGTGATGAGTTGCTGCTTCGCTCGGATGCGCGCGCCGCTCTGGAGCTCTCTGTCCGACGTCGCGCTGCGTTTTTGTAACACCCGGCCACCCCCGGGCCGGGTCTGTCACCCCTGGAAGCTCTCTAGGATCTCTAGACTGGCCCCACAGATCAACATTGGTCTTTTCTGCGCATTTTGTCCTCACTCGTGCGCACCGGGAACCAGTTCCCGGTCGGTCACCCATCCTTGGATTACTCCGGGCCAAGCACGCTTAACCTCGGAGTTCTTTTTAGATGAGCTTCCAGAAAAGAAGTTGCAACTTGTTGACATGAGTATCCTATCAATCCTATTGAGCCCTGAGCCAGGATCTCACATCCTTCCCCCCTTAGAACTTCCCCTCTTGGTACACGTCTGTGCGCCCAATGCCGGCACATGCTCCACATGTCCGCGCCCCTGACCCGCACACGCCCTTGTTGCCGCGAGGGTCGGCTCTGATACCAAATTGTAACACCCCGGCGACCCCCGGGCCGGGTCTGTCACCCCTGGCAGCTCTCTAGGATCTCTAGACTGGCCCCACAGATCAATATTGGTCTTTTCTGCGCACTTTGTCCTCACTCGTGCGCACCCGGGAACCAGTTCCCGGTCGGTCACCCATCATTGGATTACTCCGGGCCAAGCACGCTTAACCTCGGAGTTCTTTCTAGATGAGCTTCCGGAAAAGAAGTTGCAACTTGTTGACATGAGTATCCTATCAATCCTATTGAGCCCTGAGCCAGGATCTCACAGTTTTGGAAGCAGCGGGGGAAGTTCCGAGCTGTCAAGGAGGGCGACTCGAACACCCGCTTCTTCCACGCTCTGGCCTCACAGCGGTTCAGGCGGAACCATGTGCGGGCGCTGGATGTCGCCGGCGAGATCATCGTCGGCCACGGCGCCAAAGCCGATGCGCGCCACGCCTTCTACTCCAGCCTGCTCGGTGCTGCCCAGCCGCCACATTGGGCCTTTGATCTTGGCCAACTCTATGCCGGCCGCCCCTCGGCCCATGGGCCGGCCCTGGTCGAGGCGTTCTCCCAGGCCGAGATCAAGGCGGCGATCAGGGGGATGGACCGCACCAGCGCCCCCGGACCTGATGGGCTAGGCCCAAGCTTCTACCAGGCTGCCTGGAGCTCGGTTGGGCCAGATGTGGAGAGGCTCTTCGCGGGCTTCCATTCCTGCACTGTGGACCTAGGTTGTCTGAATCGAGCCCACGTCGTGCTTCTGCCCAAAAAAGAAGGCGTCCTTGATCCTGGTTCTTTCCGTCCAATCTCTTTACAGAATTGCTCTATGAAGATTATTTGCAAAAGCCTCACAACCAGGCTTCAGAAACAGATTGGCAGCTTAGTGGATGTGGATCAGTCTGGGTTTTTGCCGGGACGGAATATTGCTGAGAATTTTGTGTACGCCGCCGAGTTGGTGCAATGTTGCTTCAAAAGGAAGAAACCCACGTTGGTGTTCAAGCTAGACTTCGCAAAAGCCTTTGACTCAGTGGATTGGAAAAGCCTGAGGACGATTATGGAAGCTAGAGGCTTCCCCACTCTCTGGTGTGATTGGATTGACGATGTGTTTTCATCTTCACGGTCTGCCATCCTCCTTAACGGGATCCCCGGCCGATGGATTAACTGTAAACGTGGGTTGCGGCAGGGCGTTGTCACCGTATCTTTTTCTCCTCATTGCTGATATCCTGCAAATGTTGATCAAGAATGACCCAGTCCTCGGTCACCCACTTGAAGATGGCCTCTTGTGCCCCGTCCTTCAGTATGCCGATGACACCCTTCTCATCATGCGGGGAGATGCTGCCTCGGCTATTCGTCTCAAGCTCCTCCTTGATCAATCTGCGGATGCCACTGGTCTTCGTATCAACTTTCACAAAAGCACGGTGGTGCCGATGCACATGGATCCCGCTATTGTTGAGGAGGTGCGCCTCGCTCTTGGCTGCAAGGTTGAAGGTTTCCCTCAGACGTACCTTGGGCTCCCGCTCTCCTGCTGCAAGCTCCGCGCCGACGCGTTCAACCCACTTGAAAGAGCATGTGTTGCCCCATGTGTGGTTTTGGTAATTAATGACAATCTCTATGGACTAATGTTTGCATTGAGATATCTTTATAGATCGAGTCCATGAAGAAGTTTGGAGTTCATGTGTTGGACTCTAGAAGAGTATATGATGACCAAGGTTCTATCCAAAGATTTATATATGAAGAATGGTCATGTGTAGAGATGAGCTTATTGCAAGCATGGCTTGGAAAAGAAGATTGAGTGAACTTCATGTTTATCTCCAAGCCATCATCTATATCAAGAGAAGTATATGAAGCGCAAGTGGATACATGAAGACGGAGATTAGCGAGGCTCTCCCATAATGGTGTATGGGGGAGCATTGGAGATGTCTTCATCAAGCATGAGCTAGCAAGCGCAAATCAAGAAAAGTGGTCCACTTGAAGAGATCAAGATCGTCATCATCTAGCTCAAGTGGAATGCGCAAGGCAAAGGTATGATCTTGATAGGGTTTCTATTTTACCGGTCTCATGGTGTTAGTGGGAGACCGGGTTATAGGATAGATGCCGTACTATCAAGAGGGGCTCTCAAGTGAGTAACTTGATCGCATCTTTGTGGAGAGCTCAAACCTTTGCATACTTGGCATCATCATCTTTCTTGGTTCTTATTTGGCCTTTATCCATGTGAGAATTTAGAGCTTGTGTTCATCTCCATACCAAGCTCTAGTTCATCAAGAACGGATTTCATTTGAATATCTTCTGATGTTTTTGATATTGGAGGTTTTACCGGTTCGTCTTTTGTAGAGAGGTCAAACTCTCCTCTTGTGTTATCCTCCTCACATGATGGACTATGATGTGTATATGCATGATCTTGTAGTGCTTGTGATTATCTTCGGAGCAAGCCCAAGATCATCGAAAACGGAGTCCGGATGAAAACTTGTTTGCATTCTCGGCTTTGGAAATATTATCGGTCCACCTCGAGATAGGATCCACACCTCCCATGTGTGACATCTCCTTCATATTTGTGACCCTTAATATTTCCAACGCAATTGGATTCATCTCATTTGGAGTTCATATGAGAAAGTTATCGCAGTTCAGGTTTCAGGATGAAATCCTGTCAGCGGTAGTACCGCCGTTTCGGGCGGTAGTACCGCTGGACCTGGGCTGGGAAGCCTCAGCGGCAGTACCGCTCCCAGTACCGCCGAGATTCATCTTCGGACGCAATGTGCGGTACTGGCAGCGGCACTGCCAGCGGTAGTACCGCCCGGGGTTTCTTGCGCAGCCCGAAGCGGCGGTAGTGCCGCCCGCACTACCGCCAAATGTGGCCTCTGGGGCCCATGTGCGGCAGTACCGCCCGGAGCTGCGGTACTACCGCTGGCTCAGGCTGAAGGGCGCGTTCTGCGCCTGTTTTGACCGCAGCGCAGGAGGCGCCAGCGGTAGTACCGCCCGGCGCAGCGGTACTACCGCTGGCTCGGGCTGGAGCAGCCAACGGCTCCTTTTTGGGGGAACCTATTTAAGGGGCTTTCTTCCCCAACAGTTCCCCAATCTTCTTGAGCTCGTTTTTCTCTCTCCTCCATTGTTGCAAAGCTCGAAACTACAAGATCTCCCAATCCCTCCACCCAAACTCGTTGATCTTTGGAGGATTGGAGGAGGAGACCTAGATCTACATTTCCACCGAGACGTTTCTCTCTAAGTGAGTGGAACCCTTTCGATCTAGTTCTTGAAGTTCCATTTGTTGTGTTCTTCTTTGTTCTTCCTCTCTTCTCCCCCCACAAGCATTTGTTGCTTTTGGTGGGATTTGGGAGTGAAGGACTTGAGCACTTCTTGTGTTCTTGCCTTTGCTTTTGTGCATAGGTTTGCTCTATCCACGAGGATTCGTGGAAGTGAAGATTGTGAGCTTGTTACTCTTGGGTCGTTGGACCCTAGACGGTGTTCTTGTGACCTTTTGTGGTCAACGCCTTTTGTGGCGAGTGGCGCCTTTTGTGGCGTTGCAAGGCCTTTTGTGGCCGCTTGGGAGCTCCCAATCCTTTTGTGAGTTATGCCTCAAGTTTGTTGTAAGGGACTCGATTTCCGCCCAAAAGGAAATCAATAGTGGAAGGTGAACCGAGCTTTTGTGCGAGGTTCATCGGAGTATAGGGTGAGGCCTTTTGTGGCATCTTGAGTTTGATACTCACACCCCTCCAACGAGACGTACTCCCCTAAAAAGGAGGAACTCGGGAATACATCGTCGTCTCCACGTGCCTCGTTATTTCTATACCCGAGCTCTTTACTTATGCACTTTACATTGTGATAGCCTTCGAGCTTGAAGTATCATATCTTGCTATCACCTTGTTAGTTGTCTTGCTTAGCATAAGTTGTTGGTGACATAGGTGAGCCTAATTTATTTAGGTTGTTGGCTTGTTAATTTAAACACCTAGTTTTATTCCGCAATTAGCAAGCCTAAACCGGAAAAGTTTTAAACGCCTATTCACCCCCCCTCTAGGCGACATCCTTGTCCTTTCACCACTGATCGCCAAGATTGACAAGTATTTGTCCGGGTGGCGAGCTTTGCTGCTATCGTCTGGTGGCCGGATTGTTCTCCTCAACGCTGTACTAGACGCGCTGCCAGTCTATGCTATGTGTGCTATGCCCCTGCCGCCTGCGGTGATCAATGCTATCGACGCGCTGCGTCGCGCTTTTCTCTGGAATGCTGCTGAAAAGGCCTCTGGTGCCAAGTGCCTAGTTGCCTGGAACAAAGTCTGTCGATCCAAGGATGAGGGTGGGCTTGGGGTGCGATCGCTCGCACTTCAAAATGATTGCCTCCAGGTCAAGCTTCTTCATCGTCTCCATGCCCGCCCATACCTGCCATGGGCTCAGTGGCTATGGCGCCTCCTCGGGGGCCGATCTGTGCGCGGCGCGGCGCTGCTCTCGCCGGTCCACACTGGGCGAAGCTGTGCTCCCTGATGCCGCTGTACCGCAGCCTCGCCACCGTCACTGTCGGAGATGGACGCATCACGGCGTTCTGGATGGACCGGTGGCTTGGATGCCAAGCCCTGTGCCACGCCGCGCCCGCCTTTTCTCGCACACCACCAGCCCCGACGTCTCGGTGGCTCAGGCGCTCGGCGAGGGACTCGACGCCATCCTCGTTCCTCGCCTGACCACAGTCGCCGCCCGGGAGCGCGAGGCCCTCCTGTCGGCCTTGACTGGCGTCGTGCTCACGCCGGGCGCCGCGGACGACCGCCACCTCCTCCATTGCCGCGGCCACAGGGGTGCCTTCTCTTCATCCGCTCTCTACAAGATGTGCAACCTGGACGGCGTCCGGGCCACGTTCGCAACCTTCGTCTGGCGGAACAGTGCGCCGTCCAAGGTTCAGTTCTTTGGGTGGCTCCTCGTCCAGGATCGGCTGCCGACGCGCAGCTCCCTGCTCAAGAAGAATATACTCGCCACCGAAGAAGCTGTCTGCCCCATCTGCGATCATCCCGTGGAAACTAGCGACCATCTGTTCTTCGAGTGCCCGTTTGCTGCTCGTTTTTGGGATGCCGTCGGTGGGAGGCCCCCTGCTGGTGCCTCGGTCCGCGATGTCCATGCTCACCCCGCCCCGCGTGGCGTGCCTCCGAAAACGGCAGCCACCTGCGTCCTCCTCTGCTTTTGGCATTTGTGGAAGCACCGGAACGGTGTGGTGTTCCAAGGCCTGTCCCCCAGCCTCCCGTTCCTTCTGAAGAACTGCCGAGACGACGCCAAGCTTTGGAAACCCAGGCTCCCGCCTGAACTCCAACACGAAGCGGATGACTGGCTGCAGCTCTTTGCTCACACTCCTCCATAGTGGACCAGTAGTTGTAGTTCTTTCTCCTGCTTGGTCCCTCCCCCCTGTAAAAAGCTGGATGTATATGGTTGTTCGGCCACATTGAAAAAGAAATGAAAAATTTCAGGTGGAGGGATTTTTCCCTCCCCCGGTGACACTTCAAAAAAAAACTAGTTGCACCCGCAACTCATTTTCGGATACCCCACTTCGAAGTTTTCAAAAATTGCAAAATAAATCATGCACATAGATTATGTTGAATCTTGTGTACCCAAAAAATTTCATCTAAAAATATGATCACCTGCGACCTGTGCAAAAATGACAAATGAAAGTTTGAATAGTAGTTACACTATACTAAAAATTTCATCTAAAAATATGATCACCTGCAATTCCTTTTTACACGACTTGTGCTGCTGCCTCTCAAAGCCTCCAAACAAAGGCGGGTTATTAGTTATGACTGGACACCATACTTTTTTCATGAGGCCGTCAGGTGCTCGGTGCTCATCGAGTGGCTACCAAACGCGCCTAAGCGTCCGTAACAAGCGGTAGTTCTTTCCGCGTTGGGGAGACGAGCGCTTAGTTGGAATCGTACCCAGCATGCACGTCGGTAATTAGCGTCTACCTCTGTGGACTGAGCGCTTCGATGATTTTTTAATTTTGTGAGATTTATTTTTTTCTCCGTAAGAGTCCCTATAAGGGCCTACCAATGTACATGCGCATTATTTAGCTTGTAGTTTGGAGTTTTCTTGTAAGTCTGTGTGGCGTGGTGTGCCCCGGTTTCTATCCGGGATTCAATTTGTATTGACTGTATGTTTCGGTGATCAATAAAGTGGGTAAGTTATGTGTCAAAAAAAAAAGGAAAGAAAAATGGCGAGTGTTTTGGCGGATATTCAATCCGGCTCACGGGTCTAGATGATCCCACTACGTAATTTTTTTTTCATAATGTCAAAAAATTCCGAAAAAATCCGGATGCAAATTACAACATAATGTGTTAGCACAAAAATTGGCACGGTGAAAAAACTTTTTTAGCAACCTGTACAAAAAGACAAAATTACGTCCATATACATTTCGGTATGTCCGAATTTGTCTTTTTTGCACAGGTTGCAAAAAAAGTTTTTTCACCATGCCAATTTTTGTGCTGACTTCAAATATGTTGGACTACATGCAAAAAAAAAATTCGAATTTTTTGACATTCCGAATTTTTTTTTCTGGGCAGCGGGTGCAGCTGCACCCGCTACCCAAATCGCCGCGTCCGTGTTTTGGGCGCTTACATTTCCCACCTTTCCCTCCTGCTGCTTCCCGCCCCTCCTCCCACTTCTCTTCACAACACAAGAAAACCCACAACATCACGCGGTGGGGAAAGAGAGACGCGGCGGCGGCAATGGGGATCCAGGGTTTGCTCCCGCAACTCAAGTCAATCATGGCGCCCATCGGGGTGGCGGACCTCAGGGGCCAGACGGTGGCCGTCGACACCTACTCCTGGCTCCACAAGGGCGCCCTCTCCTGCGGCGACCGCCTCTGCAAGGGCATCCCGACCACCAGGTTCCGCTCCCGCACCCCCTTTCTTGGATCCAGGAAAAGTAGCTTTCACCCCGATAGGGTTTCTTCATCCCGTTCCCCGATTGCCGAAACCTAATCGACGGATTGGGGAAATCGGTTTCTTGGCGACGCATGCATTTCGCTCCCAAATCCCCAATCCCACCTCAACGTGTGGCGTCCTCTCAGAGCAGTGTCCCCGCCATCTCGGTTTCTTGGTCCAACCAGGGGTTTCTTGAATCGGGTCAGCGTCCCAATCGACGAACCCCGTTCCGGATGAAAGATAAATGGGGGGCCTTGTTTGTGCTGTATCTCTCAGGGTTTCTTGATGGGGGGCCTTGTTCGTGATGTCTCTCTCAGGATCGCTGAAAGGAAATGCGCTTCATTTGTTCCGTTTTACCCCTCAAAATGTAGTGCGTTTACTGAATCTGCTTATCTGCGCGCGCCAGTGCCAAGATTTCTTGATAGGAGGTCGCATACGATACGAGAAATATTTGGGCAATCATGCCTTTGTTCTAATAAAAATTCACCGTTTCAATTCGTGAAAATGTTGTTGGAAATGGACTATTCATGAAAAGTTCTATGACTATTAACACTGCTATTTCTGCCTTTTTGTACCGCGGACCATATTATCTATTTTCCAGTGATTTTCGACGGCCATAGTTACAACTGAAATTTACTTTCTAGTTTCATACTGCAGCACCGTGAACTGACCTGTGATTCCGCCCCTTGAATTTGAACCAGGCATATCGACTACTGCATGCATAGGGTTAACTTGTTGCGGCACCACGGCGTGAAGCCAATTCTCGTATTTGATGGAGGCTTTCTGCCAATGAAGAGCGAACAAGAGGTCAAACGTGCACGGTATGCTCGTTTTCAAGGCTGATGGCCTAACATTGGCATTAGCCTTGCATAATGTGAAAAGTATTTAGATCTTTCTAAACACAAGAGCCACTGCTATGGTCAGCTGGGACTCTCTACCTATATAGTGCACTTGTCACATTACTACCTAATGTGGATATGTTAAGGGGCACTACAGCTACCTTTTGCTATTCCGATGCAGTTATTTCGTTTTGCAGTATTAGTTACTGGATGCTAATCATGCTGTTGTTCAGATCACGAAAGGAAAATCTTGAGCGTGCCAGGGAACATGAAGCAGCTGGGAATTCACGTGCTGCTTATGAGTGCTATCAGAAAGCTGTTGACATTACGCCTAAAATTGCTTCTGAACTGATCCAGGTACATATGCAAATTCCATGCAGTGTTCCCAAATGGTTACCACCTATTCGAACCAGTTTTTACCAGAAAATGAGAATATTTATTTGGTTAGACTTGTGTATATTGTTAAAAACATGCATTGTGCAATGCAGGTACTGAAGCAAGAAAAGGTCGATTATATTGTTGCGCCTTATGAAGCAGATGCACAAATGACATTCTTATCTGTAAACAAACTTGTTGATGCTGTAATCACCGAGGATTCAGATTTGATACCATTTGGCTGTTCCAGAGTAAGTGCATTCTTACAACCCTTTCATCTGCCCTCAACATCTTCCATAGTCATTTCTTTTCATTACATTGGTGTCATGTCTGGCAGTCGGATGACCCCCCTTCCTCTGAGTACATTACTTGTATTCTCATTTTTATGTATCTCATCATAATGTGCAGATTATTTTCAAGATGGACAAATTTGGGCAAGGTGTTGAATTCCAGTTTACGCGATTAGAGCGAAACAGGGAATTGGACTTAAATGGATTCACGAAACAAATGTTGCTAGAGATGTGTATTTTAAGTGGCTGTGACTATCTTCCATCGTTGCCGGGAATGGGTGTGAAACGAGCTCATGCACTCATCCAAAAGCTCAAGAGTCACGAGAAGGTAAATCCTGTCTTCTCTGTGTCTATTGAACATTTGAGCATACTACCTCCACTATTTCAGGAAAAAACAGAAAACACGTGTGGCATAGCCTGTCCTACAAGACAAGGTAGACCTAAGGACACATATGCATTATGTGCAGGAGAATAAATAGT
The DNA here is from genome assembly GCA_947311845.1 of Poa pratensis. Lineage (NCBI taxonomy): Eukaryota > Viridiplantae > Streptophyta > Magnoliopsida > Poales > Poaceae > Poa > Poa pratensis. The sequence goes on from CAMZMU010000055.1 coordinate 22,084,410, forward strand.
TCTAGAAATGGATACAATAGGCAAAACAATAAGTTGATTGGTCCATCAACTATTACGAGGCTATTAGTTTTTTTTAGTTATTGAGCATACAAACCGTGATGTCGTGTTTCAAACTTTACTATTTAGAAATTTCTCCACAAGTTAATAGCATGTATGCTTTCAGGTAATCAAGCACCTGAGGTACAGTGCTGTTTCTGTTCCACCTCAGTATGAAGAAAACTTCAAGAAGGCAATATGGGCATTTCAGTTTCAAAGGGTCTATGATCCTGCGACAGAAGATATTGTACATTTGTCTGGCATTCCTCATGGCATCAGTGAAGATGACTTTCTGGGCCCATATCCTTGATAAACTCATATTTATATGGCTAGATATTAAGTTCCCGCAAAAAAAAAAGATATTATATAATGACAACCATTGTTCTACACACTCCATAGATGGTTTTCTTCCTTTATTCGGTCATTCATTTCTAATGACCAGTGTACATAGGCGAGTTTAGCTAAGGGCCTTTTCATGACACCAATTCTCAGTAATTCTAAACTGTTTTACCTCCAAAAGGAACTCTAATTTTCATGCACTATAGAATTTCCTTAATTGTTCTATACATGGCTACCACAGGCTGTTGTTAAAGGTATTGCTCTAGGAGACATTGATCCACTTACAAAGGAACCGTTTGAGGTACTGGTCTGTTTCTTTCTGTGCTGTTCTTGTCAGGTTTCTTCCTTCCCTAGAAAAACATTTTTATGTCACTTACAAAGGAACCTTTGAGGTACTGATATGTTTCCTCCTGTGCTGAAGCAAAACTTTTTGTGCCAATGTACATTTTGTGGAAGTTATGCTTGCTTTCCCTCGTATGCTTTACTAATTGGTCAAGTTAGTTTGCTGGTGCTTTGTTCCTTCAAACGTAATTCATTCTACTCTGCTGAGGAGCCTCGTGCATGTAATGACATGCATATGCACAAACATAGCACACCACTATTACACGAATAACAGCAAATATGAGGGCCTTTTACGAATGTATTTCTGATTTTTTAGCAACTTTCTCACTTTATTGATTAAGTAAAGGAAGTCTTGAGCATAGCATTAGTGCATTGCACCAGCCCAGCATGGAGGATACAAAAAGGGGAAATAAAAGAATATTTAGCTAGAAAACAGACAAGTTTCGTCACCAAAAGGGTAGAACGGAAGTAGATAGAAGTTGATTAACTTCTCATGGTTTTGTGTTCTGGCAACTCTTACTGAATGTACTACTTTGTTATCACTTGTTACAAAAAAATTATATCAGGATGCACTAAGTTATAATGCAGTACTCGCAAATAATTAAGATGTAGTTGTGTTTTCTTTCTTGATTATCTTGTTTAGGTTGCCATCTGCCGTGCCTTACGTATACATACCTTGCAGGCCAGCGTTCAGTGCAATGCACCTGCTGTTGATAAAGGTTATCCAATCAGAGAGTCTATTGTCCCTTCAATTGGAAAGAAGAGGCTAGATCTTCCTGTGCAGAAAAACATGTTGACAAATTACTTCTGTATCCTCTTAACACATCAAATCATTTTTTTAGAAAACTTCACGTTTTTAAGTTACTACAGTGAGCTCCTAGCTGCATGCATATAATTCACATTTATGCCCTTGGACAAGAATCTTGTAACTTTCTGTTTCTCAAACCTGTTTAGATCATTCATGAACATTTCCTACGTCACCACCCCAAATATTTTAGTAGGCAAGGCGACAGTACGATTTGTAGTATGCTATCAGAGTTCATACCATCTTATTTTCTGGGTAATTTTGTATCATTTATACACACCATTTAGCTGTCCATTATATTGTGCTATCCTTAACCCCTAAAAGGCTTAGCGTCGCTTGAGGCAAAACGGAAGTTCAGGGCACCTAAGGTTACACCCAAGCAACAAACATTGAATGAGTCTTCTTTGCCCAGTCCTCAGACTGAAGACTCTGGTACCCCTGATTCAGTTGATGACACTAGCTCGCCAACAAATGATATTGAAGCCTCTCAGTGTAGTTCCGAGCGTTTTAGCTCTGAACCTCCTCCAGATGATTCAAGAAACGTCCCTCAGTGTAGTGCTGAGCATTTCAGTTATGTCTTCCCTCGGGATGATTCAGCTACTGTTTCACCCTACTGTAGTTCTCGTGATGTTGGCAGTGATCCCCCTTCCGAGGACCAGTACCTTGAAGATACCGAGGTATCCCTCATGACTAGTACCTAAACATGGCCAACGCTCTTGTAGTCCTACCTTCCCACTGTGAACATATTTCTGTTGTCCTCATGTCTTGCTTGTCTTATTCAGGTTGAGGTCAGTAATTGCAATGCAAGTACAATGCCAACAAGTCCTTGCTTAGAGAGTAAGACCTCTATTTTGTACGGTTGATGTATGACTTATTCTATAAATCATGTGATTGTTTGTTTATTCATGGAGAATCAACATTGACAGTCTTGGGATTGATTTCAGTAGTTCATATGTGTCTATTTTCTGTTTCTAGGGATGTCGCCTGGGATAGCAGATCCATTATTAGTTTCATACAACACAGAGCCATCTAGACCAGTGCTCCATTATGATGAAAGCACTGTGGCCCCTAACAGAAATATTACTGTAAGGAGTTCATACTTTAAGAAAGATGAAAGAGTTTACACAAATCAAAGAGAAGACCAGTTCGATGCTGATGATAACCAAGAGACTGGTACTTCACTCTTTCCGGGGATCAACTGAGGAACCCTGAAGGTATCACAAAGAGAAGAAAACTTTGGGATCCCCAAAATTTTGAAGACGTAAGTGATTGTTGTATTTCTGTTTATCATTACATGGCAGCTAATAGTTCTACCTTTGTACATAGCTGGTATTTGATATGCCTTTTGTGCAGGAAACATTGCAGACAACTACTTTGCATGGCAGTCCACCAGTTGATGAAGGTAATAATTCTACCATGTTTCATTTTGTCTTTGTTTCTTCCCTTTGAGAATTTGGACCTTTTCCTTGTTCCTTTGCTATATTTGATATGAAGATTACTAAAAATGGCTGCAAGTAACATCGGCCTCTGTTTGTCCTTTGCTTGTTACCATGCATGCAATTCGTTGGAAGTTTCACTCCTTTTCATGCTTGCATGTGTCATGCAAGTTATAATGATATTTAGCAGCTTGACTATCATCCCCTGGAATGTTTTTATTTTGGCATATGAAGTTTTATTATTTCATAGCTTGTTATTCTTGGTCACAAAGATGAACATTCAGCATTTTGCAGTCATACAGCCAACCTTACTTTTTTTTAAACCAATTCAGCCAAGCTCTAGAGTAGATTCAGTCTTAGATGCGTATGAATCTTCATCCTCCATGCAATTCTTCATGTAGTATAGATTATCTATGCCCAATAAATTACCATTACATAGTTATTTTAGTATTTGGCCTGATCTTTGGAGAGAGAGCACATGTAATGTCTGAAATTATCGCAGGCTGCGATGCTGGTTCCCTTGATGGTATCGACACAAATTCTGAAGGCAGATTTGGATGCAATGTTTCCCATGTGAATAAATACAGTGGCATTGCGGAGAAATCAATGGATAAGTTTGCTGCACTGATATCATCTTTCAGATATGCAGGCTCCCGTGCCAGTGGCCTTCGTGCTCCTTTAAAGGATGTGAAGAATACCATTTCTGTGAGGTACGCAGCTTTAGAAATTGAAGTACACACAATTTACTTATCAGTACTTAGAAGTGAGCTGGTTTCTTCCATGAGTGAATATATAACGGCACACTTATTCTATTGCAGATCGATTCTCAGACCTCCGGAAAAGAACCTCAGATGTACTGCTAAGAAGACTGCCAGAGGTCATTGTGCACAAAGCAGATCCACAAGTGATGCTCCAAAGAGCACTTACAGTCCTCCTGATCTGAGCACATTTGCATACAGGCCTAACAAAACTGCTGCTTTTCTCCCTGATTTGGGGACGGTCACCAATAAAGCTGCCGGGCCTGCTACCAGCTCTCCTGATATGAGCACATCTGAATACACACCCACAACTACTGCTAGTCACCTGGACCGGAGCAAATTCTCTAATACAGCTATACGAACTGCTGACAGCCCTCCTGATCTGAGCACATTTGCATATAAACCCATGAAACCTGTATCCAGACAGTCGGATGGGAGCAGATTTACAGGGACAAGACTTCCGCCTTCTGGACGGACTTCTCTAGGCCGATTTACATAGACGAGGAATTGCCCATCTACCTGTCACCTTCCTGATCTACTAGCCTGCCAGATCGGGCAGCAAATTCTGTCTTTAGCACCCTTGAACACCTGATCCAAGAACGCCCCTTTTGCTGCCAACAGAGCCGAAGCCTGAAGGAAGATGGCTGGCGTTCTATCATCAAATGGCAGCGGATAGCTGATGAGCCGCCACTCTATGGTGTGCAGATGCAAGCTGGACCATGGATGTTCTGCGGAGGTAACTGGCAGCAGGGGCTCATTCTTTTTAATTTGCAGAGCCCACCATGTGTGCTTTGCGATTGCGAACCTATTTCACATGCTCATTTCGGTTGCTCCTCGAGGAAACTGTTGTTCATTGGAGTATCATTCCTGTTGTTATCTTCTATCAGTTCCTGATCAAGATGGAAGAAATAATTGTAGAATATGTTGTATTGTGGACTGGTGATGCCTACAGTTTTCGTGGGGTGTAACACTCATTATTTTGACTGTAGATATGTATTGAACTTCTCATTTTCCATGCATTGTTGATATATATAACTGAACAGCTGCTCTATCAAGTCAAATAAATCTTAACACAGTAAAAGAAGAAAGTCAAACAAACCGTACAAGTAGTTTCTCTGTTTTTCTCCTTAACAAATGAAAGCAGAGTGAAAAACTTTCCATCCGTTCTGGGCGAAAACAGAAACGAAGTGCTAATGTGCAATGGAAAGGAAACATACGGAAAGTTTATTACAGAATAGAAATTCAAATACTATCAATTTAGGGGAGCATTCACTTGTATATCTTTTTGTACGCCACTCTACCTGTCTCAAATACTAAGGTGCAGCCGTGCGGGTCTGATACTCTGATATCGGGAGTATGCTTGCCATTTGCCAACGAAATCTCCCGCATACAGTCCATTGCAGATCAATCCCCATATTAGGCGTTCGTGGCGTCAGTCATGTTGATACTCTGATAGCTCAACAATGCACGGGTCTGTCACCAATGAGCAGCTCACCGATCGTAGGTGTGCAACCCACACGGTTGCTTGGTTTTCAACGTATGCCTCCTCCTTTTTTCTGATTGTTCTATATATGTCGAATTGCAGGCTTGACCTATATCTGATTTCACAACAAAGATGCCAAATCCTTTTAAGACTACTGAAAATCTATAATGATCTTAATAAATGTGAGTCTATTTTGTTAGATGAGATTGAAAATGGATCCTGAACTATGAGTACATTATAGCGGAGTCTACAAAATAGTAACCGTGAAGCTAGCAGGCAAGAGCTATGAAATCGCGGTTTCAAGAAAATGGAAACCAAACAGCCAGCAATTGATTTCATTATATGAACAAAAGGCTACCCTAGACAAATATTGGATTCATGAGCTTCAAAGAAAGGTTTATTAAGTATAGTGTATTTTTATCCACACAGGGTAATCACTATCCATACAATCTTTAGGATGAACTTCCTTCTCGGCAATAGTTTTACTCTTTCTTTATCATAAACACTTGTTTTAATTGTTAAGCCGTGCATAAGGAATTACAAAAGATTGTAAGGGAGATTTGTTGTTTTCTTATGTACAAGTACTTACAATATTGCCTCTGAATATTTCAAGAAATATTCTCTATGTTTGAATGAGATTTAACTGTGATTGAGTTGACTTTAGGAAACATCGATTTTTATCTGTTAGGAACATGTGCACGATCCTCTGAGGGTAAAGCTAGATTTTACTGAGAAGATATGTGCAGCCTAGGAAACCCAGATTTATAATTTTTATTTAAGATGGAGGCGAACAAAACTATAAAAAGGTAATTCATAAAGAAAAGGTAGAATTCAAAAAACTATATTATGTATTGTATAGACGTGGGTTGCACGTACACGTTTACTAGTCCTTTAAATTGGTAAAAGGTGTCGCAAATTTAATCTTAGGGGGTAAAAAGTGGAATTCACTCGTAAGTATATATAGATAAATATATCCCTTAAGTATAGGTACTATGCGTTCCAAATGGACCTCGATTTCGTCCGTTTCTGGGGTTTTCACTTTTCATACTAGCCTAATCATGCAAACGGTCTCTACGTCACCGGGCGTCCGACCCCATTCTCAGAGGATCTCTAACATATCCCTTAAAAAGTTTAGCGGATATGATCCGGTGGAAGCCGCGACATACCACAAAATGATTCATTTCAACTTCAATAATGAATAATAAAATTGACTATACACTACCACAATAATTCACAAATTTGACAATAATCTGGCAACACATCACAATAGTTTATAAGCTTGATAATATTCTAGCACCACTGCTCAAATGGCACCACCACGGTTGATCAGATAGTAACCATCAATCACGCCCGAATGGGTCACTACTGATCCCACAATCTCAGATATTGTAATTTCCCAGCGCACGAGTCTGCGCATCAAATCCACTAGCATCGTAGAATATGATATTTGTTATGAAAATTAATGAGATCTATCATATTCCTTAAGTCCACCGGATGGAATCTGTCCTCCATGAAATCTGCTCTTCATCTTGGAACTCCATTGTCTCTTTAAAAAAAATGTTGTCAGTAAGATCCTCTACTTCCTCATGAGTATTCAATCTACAGAACCAAAAACCAAATAAACGCTAAGCAATACAAACAATTTGACACACAATTCCTATCAAAAAATAAAAAATCGACACTCAATTAAAGACTAGATCATAAACTTGACCTCTCAAATCCTTCCTCGAGCACGATTTGCCGTACCTTGCGGCGGGAGGCGCCGGCGGCGCAACTCCGTATCCGGCGGCATGAGGAGCAGGAGGTGTGGCGCCGTACAAAGCGGCAGGAGGCCCCAAATGGAGCCCCGCGTCATATAAACTTTTGGACGACGGGAGTGGGAACTCCATGGCGATGACCAACAACGTGGGGACAAGGAGATCGGCTGCGGCGGGGGAGGGGGAACCGCCAAGGTGAAGTAGACTACGAGGGAGACCGAAAACCTAGCCGCGCGAACCGTGTATGTGTGTGTTTTGGAGGCCATTTACGGTATCATGTGAAAAAAAATCTGGGGGATCTGTCCGATCTCCGATGTGTCCGATTATGTATGCTTTTACCAGTTTCGGCCTTTTAAGGATCTGCCGCTCTCAGGACAGATCCCCCAATTGACTCGAGTCATGAATCGACGCTCACGCCGCAGAGGCAAGCGCGGCCGCACGAGCCCGGACCCCCCGGCGAAGCGCCGCCGCGGCCCGCTGGAGTCAGAGTCCGGCGAGCTGGAGGCCGCTCCAGTTCCGGTGCCGGCGCCGGCCGCGGCTCCGCAGCAGTCGTTAGTCATGGTCTCTGGGCTGCCGCCCGGGTGCGGAGTGATAGAGCTCAAGTCGCGGCTGGAGGCGTACGGCCCCATCGCGCGCACCCGCATAGACGCCGCCGCGGCTACAGGGCACGTCACCTTCCGCTCCGCCGCCGCCGCCACGGCCGCCATTGCCGCTTCCCTCGACCCCGAGTGCGGCATCACCATCGGATCCAAGAAGGTAAAAAGATCTGTTTACTGAAGCACGATGTTGGATTCAGTAGCAAGGGGTTGCAATTGGGAGCTAAATTTGTGCTCAATCCGGTCAATGCTAACTTGCTAAACAACATCTAGCGAAACAAATGCGGTGAAGACTTCAGTTTTCTTTACCAGGTTTACGTTATGTAGCAAAACAGCTTAGATTTGAAGGTAAAGGTGCAAACCAAACCATGTTTATGCAAACAAGCTATTTCATGCTAATCTGGTCTAGTAAACGTGTTGGTGGGTTTCCCCTTTTAGGTTCCCCTTTTAGGTTCAGATTAGGCATTGGTATTTCGTTTCCCCTTTTAGGTTCATATTGTGTTGGTGGGTTTTAGCTCAGTTTAGGCATGTGAAATGCTAATCTGGTCTTATAGTCACAAACTTGTACGAGCCATGGTTTTGGCTTTGGCGCTGTTCGTTGTGTTGGTTGTTGTTAACCTGGGTGGAGGGGTGCGGTTTTGTGAGTTGTTGCTGGGGGTTTGTTTTGGTTGTTAGGGAGTGGTTTGGACCCAGTGAACTTGTCCTTTTTATTGTAAGCTGGTGATCCCCAGCACGGATGCGTTGTAAGAACTTTGCTTTCTTAAAGCAGGGCAATAAAGTCTGGTTTTCTAAAAAAAATGCTAATCTGGTTATTTATCTTTATAGCTCACATCGTAGTTGCATTTTCTTCCAAGCATTCTAGACTTTTCTTTATCTACATACTCGTTGAGCTCTGCAATGTGAGATTGGCACTCTGATACCTGATCGCATAAAAATAACAATAATGTTATGAAATGCCTACACTTGTAAAACTCCATGAAGACTAAGAACGAAGAAATTCTATGTGTTATCAACCGCATGAGATCAAGAATTGGATTCTGTTGGTCTTGGCTTCCTCCACTCAGACTGTTGCAAACTTTATTGGCCCAATTCGTGTCAAGCATCTTTACTCGTTTGGTAACTTTTGGTACTTAAATTGTTCTCTTATTTTTTTGGATACAGGTTTTAGTTGTACAAGCAAGCGAGGCGCTAGATGACCAGAAAAGTGTAGTTCAATCTGACCCAGCAGATGCGACGAAGAATGGTGCGCGTGATGCTTCAGCCATTCTCTCCAGATTAGGTCCAAAAGCAATCCATAAAGCGCGAGAAATAGTAGCTTATGATGATCTGTTCTGATAGGCAGCTTTCCTCTAGGTAAGTGAGGAACAGTTGGTCGTGTACAATACTAGGATATTTAGCTGTGTAACTGTAACCCACGGTCACGGCCGCAACTATTTCCTTTCTTCAATATGCACTATGTGAGGAATTCTCATTGAATTAAGTAACTTCCTAGTACAATTTGTCTTGCTGTGCGAATAAGCTATTTTACATAATTACATTTGTACTATAAACAAAGTGTTGTAAGCAAAAAGGAAAACACAGGCAACCCTCTGGTAAAGCTTTCTTCATCAACTGTTGTACTACTGCTCTATAGCAAGGGAATCAACTGGATCACTACAGGTAGCAACTACTATATTCTGAGCCAGTGGTGCAGCGTCAACTCAACACTGAACCCTGTTTACATGCAACCCTCTGAACCTGAAACTCCCTGTTTGGCCAGCATATAAAGTACTCCGTAGCAAATTTTTGCTTGTTTATCGTCTGAAGACAGAAATCAATTGAATTTAAAGCGCAGGTCAATCTGCCTTCCGTGTAAATTATGGAAGAACAAGTATCCAAATACAGATTCTATACACACCTTTAACCTATTATTTACAGATTGCAATATCTGTGAAATGAGTTTTACCAGGTTTCATTCTCAGTGTCGGCGAGATCTTTCTGCAGCACAATGCCTTTGGACCCTGCCACTCATATGAATCATCTCACAGTGGTGATTGTCGAGTGTTTCATCAACTTCACTCTGTTGGTAAAGCATTTTTCATTAAGCAACATGGTGGCTCAGAACACATTGCAGCTGAACTGGACGATTATGCTCTATTCTTGAAGTTTTCTCGTCTTCCTTTATGGGGTACCACTCAGCATGTCTGACTAATGTTGCTACAAATTTCAATAAGGTAAAAAAAAGAAGAGGTAAGGAGAATCTCAAGTAGCAAAGTGCATGATGGTAAGATAAAAGAAGAAATAAATTATAGGTCAATGTCGCCATAGGTTAAAACAGCATTGTAAGAATATCTGACTGGCTGATATCCACAGGATGGTGTCAAATTGTCAATATGACTGGCTGGTTGCTGACAGAAGTTGTTGGTCTTCTTCACAGATTGATTGTTCAAAGAAGCAGATATCCTTGTAACATTATCTGATTGGTTGACAAAGATCTAATTCCATCAGCGGAGACATGCACTGGCACTAGGCAGTTTCTATTCATAGTTACTTTATATAATTCTATATTTGATAGACCTATAATATGACCATGCATCCAAGTGTACAATTCAATTGGTTCTGACAAATAAAGAAAGTATACAATAAGATTATTTATGCTTTGGGTGAACAATTTGGTCACATCAACAGTGAAGCTAGTTGGTCAAAGTTTCACTGCCATTCTTCCCTAACACATATAAGATGCAGTATCTATGTGTTTTATAGCCATTAAAAAAAGCTCGCGGTGCATATGCTTTTCCCATTGCACTTCTAATTAATTTGGCAATACTCTGTCTCCAGATTATTAAGTGACATAAAGCTAGTTGAGGAATAATAACAGATAAAAAGGAGTTTTATCTTCTGACCTTTATGATAAAAGAGGAGCTTACAACCCCTCTGAAGGCCTGGCTTGACTCTCTAGATTAGCCCTATTCAATCTCTCCCTACCCCTTGTACATTTTTCCATAATCTTGTGAATATCTTACTACTTATTTTTCAATAAAATTACTGATAACCTATCTCCAATTTGGCCCCATTTTAGCCACGTTGATAACAGTGTCATGGCATGGGTAAGTCTAGCACTGACCCAGAAAATGGCCCTTTGGCCACACCATCGCCTGTGGTGTCGCAAAATGACAATAACCCAGCAATCCCGGCATGGCAAGTTTTGGCCACGCCGCAACCAAAGACATGGCCACCAGGGTCAATTTTTTAAAACAATTAGGCGAGGTTCATTCATAAACAGTTAGCAGAAGATCAGCTAGCCAGCAAATTTTGGTTGTTCCAAACAAAGTTGGAGCTTCTAAAAAATGTCTCCCCCGGGTTGTGTTTTTACATGTCTAATCAGCATCAATGTTCCAACATGGGATCCAACTGTTGCAACTTCTAGTAGTCAGCAGATGGGAATCATTGCCATCTTGTTGACATCGTCATACCTTGTTAGGTTATGAGGCTCAGGAACAGCATGTCATGGTGCAAAGGTATTAATGCACTAAGGTTACTAAGACTAAATGTGTGCGCTTCATTGAATGAAAGCAATGAGAAAAAAGAAAGAAAGGCACAGGAATAGAAGGTTTTATCCACTAGTAGCAGTATTTGATAATAGGAACAAGGATAGAGATTAACCAGTCTTGCTCCTTGCAATTCAGTATCTCTGCAGAAGCGGACTGACAAACATTGAGAAGGAGTAGCTGGAGGAAAATCTTCAGCTGGCATTGCAAACAGGCGGATCATTTTATCAAATTCGTCCAAGGTGAGATATGAAGCAGCTTCTTGCAATCTCTCTGGTTCCATTATTGGCACTGCGTGGTCATCAGGTAGAAAAGATTCTTCGTCATGTGCACTCTGCAAGGAAAATTTTCGAGAAATGTGTGAGACTAATACATCCACCAAGAATGGATTTAGGTTAATCAACCAAAATTACCTCTAAGCAACTTATATCTGCACCACGACTGAAGGTCATCTCTATACGGAACCTCTTTGGATCTTCCAAAGGCACCTGTGATAGTTGTGGCATTGAAAATAAAACAGCTTCATGTTAAATATGTCTCTGTGTGTCCTAGATGTTCCAAGAAAATCATAATAACTAAGGTAGCATAAGCCTCAAAAGCCATAGGACAGAATCAGCACTATTATTCATTTACACAATTACCATAGAATGAATCCGGGAAGAATTACGAGCACATGTATTTGTATGCGCCTGATCTAGTTGGTTGCATGTTCTGCTCCATTATTGTAATTATATTGCTGCAGCAAGACTGTTTAGGGATGCAGACATGCAGTGTCATCACTGAAACTATTCGACTAGACTGTTAATGTCATTACCTTCCTATCATTGTTCTAGGGGATTTTGAGGGTTACATTGACAAGAAAACATACTTAGTATTCCCCAAAAACCACTTAAACAAAATCTAAACTGATGTAGAATATTTATTGGCGTTTCTGTTGGTCACGCTTTCTGTTTTTTCTTGGCATGATGATGACAAGTCGAGTTTCATAACTTGTTTATACCAAGAGACGGAAACTGTATTAGCTATTTCCTGATAAGTTTTCACATTTTATTGATCAATTTGATAGCAATTATACTGCCTCAGGTAGCATGCAAGAAATAAGATGTATTTACAGAACCTGATAAAACATCTTTTAGTAAAAACAGAAAGATAGACAGGAATAGTTTTATTGATTTGGTTTTCTTTGATGAATTTAGCAACTAAACACTACCATTGGTAACAGGATCCAAACTCATGGCTAAGAATTATTTTTTAATACCTCTGTATTCTCGAACATGCGCAACACAATGTAACTCATGTAGTCAAGTTCCTTTGTGTTAAATAAACCATCTAAAGAATTTTTGCAGATGAGACTCTCTTCTCCATTTAGAGACTCGTCCAAGTAGCAGTATCGAAGTACGTTCATTAGAGAATGTATATGTGATTCCTGTGAAGAAACAAAAATCTTCAGTCACGCTTATGAGGGAGAAGAAAAAGTCAACAGGGAAATTACTCCAGGATACACGTAGCTTTTTGATAGAGTGAAAAATGAGATGGTTAATATTTTAGAAATTGCTCCATGATGTTAATCAACATTCTTGCACAAAAGAATTAAAAGTTGAAGATCATCTATATACCGATGTAAAATAGAGCCTTGTTCGAACACGTCTTTCGGGTTCCACCACATTTGCATATCTGCAGTAAGATTATTCGCATAACTGTTTGTATCATTCAAAAGTCAAAACAACTGGAATTAGCAGGATGCTTACTTTGGATCTAAGCAGTATTTTGTTTCTTTATGGGAATCTAGATCGACTGACTTCTGGTCTATGCTAGATCTTTCAAAACCCTCATTCTTAACACTATCATAGTAACACCTTTCCTTTTGTTTTGTAGAAGATACTATTTTTGGATCATGGCATGTGCTAGATTCAGCAGCAATAGCGGTAATTTCTCTTCTGGTATTGTGCAGGTCAATCAGAATCTTGCCTAGTAAACGGCGTGCTATCTGCAGAAAAGGACAGAAGAAATAGTGTGTGATGGTTTCGACCACAAACAAAGGGGCAAAAAAAAAAAGAAGCTTCAGTTGGTAGAATGACTGCAGATTATCACAAGTTATCGATCTCTTACTGTCAGCACCTTTCCTATCTAAATATCTTCAGCTTCTCACTTACAGTAAATATTGTATAATGAACAACAACTACACAAGATAGTACACATAGAACAAGCACCACTGACAAGTTAATTCAGGGACAGTACCTTTGAACCTATTTTGAGTTTCTGTTTCGGATTTATCCCGTACTCGTTTGGAATGACACCATCAGCTAGCAACTGAGTGGAATAGTAACATAACAAAATAATTAGAAAAACAGGGAAGAAAATTGGTCAAGAGATAGCATTGGAATGAGGAAGCGTCAAACTCACGAGTACATGTTTCAAAACTAGACTTTCTTTTGTCAAACTACCAAGGAAGCACACTTTTAATATTTTGTTTCATAAAATCACACCTTTTGTGTTACATTGCCAAAGCCGAGGACTTCTTGGTCGCAGACGCCATGATCCCGCTGAGCCTGGACTAACTTCAGTATCGACTATGGCGGCCACACTACAGCTACAGCCATGACCAGAACCATAATGCTGGAGACGGTCCGGCACCGCTGCAGCTTTCTGCAGCGGCTATGGGTGTGTCCCAATGTAAAAAACATAAGCCCGAACTTCTCACTTGGGACCTCCATCACGAACCGACACCCTCGTCAGTCATCAGTATGACTTATTGGCTCCACTAAACTTTATTCTCCTTTTCTATTAGGTATTTAGGTGACAGTTGATTGAGTGCAGATCAGTCAACAATCAGCATAGTTTGGTCAGTGAAATTTGCCACAGGGATAAACTTCAAGAAAAAACATTCCCATGATAGTTAGCGAAACACAGATGGTTATCCTTTTTTTGAGACAATATCCGATGGGTATCATTTGGATTCTGAGTATTATAAAATGATGTGTTATGTGCAAGCATGACCCGCAATTTGGTTAGAATCAATGTTATGTGTCACATCTTGCAACAACAACAACTAAGCCTTTTGTCCCAAGCAAGTTGGGTAGGCTAGATATGAAACCCATATAGAAACTTGTGAAAATAAAAGAAAAAAAAAACAAAAGACAAAAGAGTAGATCAAGGTTCGGGCACATGGATTGCTGATTTCCATGCAGCCCTATCAAAAGCCAAATCTTTAGGTACATTCCAGTCCCCATGTCAATTTTGGTCGCCCTCTACCCCTCTTTTTATTATCTATGCCCCTTAGAATCCCACTATTAACCGGTGCTTCCGATGGCCTCCGTTGGACATGTCCAAACCACCTTAGTCTGTGTTGGATCAGCTTCTCTTCAATCGGCGCCACTCCTACCTTCTCACGTATCACCTAGTTCCTGGTTCGGTCACATCCATCTAAGCATAAGCATCTCTGCGACACTCATTTATTGAATGTGTTGTCTTTTGGTGGGCCAGCATTCTCTCCATAAAGCATGGCTGGTCTGACAGCTTTCTTATAAAACTTACCTTTTAGCTTTTGTGGGACCTTCTTATCGAATAGGATACCAAATGCTTGCTGCCACTTCATCCACCTTGCCTTGATTCTATGGCTAACATCCTCATCGATGCCACCATTACTTTGCAACATTTATCCCAAGTATCGGAAGGTCCCCCTCTTGGGCACTAATTTCCCTCCTAGACTAACCTCTCCGTCCTAACATCTACCTCTACTAAAATCGCACCACAAATACTCGGTCTTTGTCCTACTAAGTCTAAAACCCTTGGATTCCAAAGTCTGCCTCCAAAACTCCAATTTCCTATTGACGCCCGCCCTACTCTCATCTACTAGTACCACATCATCAGCAAAGAGCATACACCAAGAGATATCTCCCTGAATGTACTTAGTGACCTCATCTATCACTAAGTCAAAAATGTATGGGCTCAAGGCTGACCCTTGATGTAGACCTATCCTAATTGGAAAGGTATCTGTCTTGCTATTCCTTGCGTGAACACTTGTCACAACATTCGTGTACATATATTTGATGAGGGAAATGTACTTTGTTGGGACTTTGTGTTTCTCTAGTGCCCACCACATGATCCTCCTTGGTATCTTGTCATAAGCCTTCTCCAAGTAAATGAAAACCATATGTAGGTCCTTCTTTTGCTCCCTATATCTCTCCATAAGTTGGCGTAGCAAGAAAATTGCCTCTGTAGTCGATCTCCCAGACATAAAGCTAAATTGGTTTTTAGTGACACTCATCACTCTCCCAAAGCTTCATAGTATGGCTCATAAGCTTAATTCCTCGGTAATTAGTACAACTTTGAATATCTCCTTTATTCTTGAAGATGGGTACTAATATACTTTCCCTCCACTCATTGGGCATCTTGTTTGACCAAAATATGTGGTTGAAAAGCTTAGTTAGCCATACTACCGCTATGTTACCAAGGCACCTCCATACCTCAATGGGAACATCATCGGGTTGTTGGTTTCGCAAATACTTCATCTTGAACCGTTAGCCAATGAATAATGGGTATCACATCAATTCTATTATATTTTGAGGATAAGAAACATGATCGGTTTACCTTAGATACTTTGAAGAGATCATGCAAACCATTAAGGCTGAGATGCGAGTTATGCAGAAGGTCGTACCTGGCAATACAATATTATTAGCGAGAAGCCGAGAATGGCACATCTGCATAAGGATGAAGATGATGTGCAGAAATGAAGAATTGCCAGCTTCTGAGAAGCATCATGAAAAATTTCAGATGTGCAGGAATCGTCATCAAATATAAGAAAGAAAACACACAGACAGGTATCGGAAAGCAAACAGTAAAAAAGGAAGGCGGCAACAGTATTAGTAGGGTAGATTATATTTCTTTACATTTCTCTTAGCAATACTTCCATTTGAACTTCAAAGTGATCTACCAGTGCAGCATATATCTGTAGATGATGAGTGCAGCATATATAATACCAGTAGAGCTAAAAAGACTTGCATGTAAGCTTAGATCATCTTTGGGACTTTGACAGTTAGTATGAGGATCATAAGTTTATTGTTCCATGACCCTTCAGCGAACTTAGTCCTTAGTCTTGTAACAAATGATTTCTACAGAGGCAATTAACCCACACTCAACAATAGACAGTGCTGTCAAGCTTCATGCACTAGCCAACTATCCCAAAAATCCGAACTGATGGAAAGGGCTAGTACAATCCAGATATACACTTCAACAAGTGCGTCAGAAGGATAATTAAGTTATCATACACCAAAAAGCTGGTGGCTATAGGTTTCCTCACACTTCCATTTCATCTTTAGGAGAAAATAAAGGTGTCAGCTGTTTGCAAAATTAGGTTGGAAGAGGAACAGTGGAAATTATGTTACAGCTAGTTTTCAGGAAAGATGAGTACTGTTACTACCTTGCAAGTTGCAAGCTCTCTGTAAGTGGATCTGGGGACGATAATTTACAGGGATCGTACGGAGGAGTATGATACAACAAAAATTCAAATCTTTTATAAAAGAAATCCAAACATAACTAATAATCTGATGGGATACCGTTACCTACTTGCAAGAGTCATATATATCAGAAATCTGTGTAGTGTCAAAGCGCCTGCATTAGTGGGATTTTGACAATGGTTAGACTAGGCTGCTTTCCTTCAAATAATTTCTAAGCAGGAAAGCACTCGTCAAGAAATGTTAAATCTGGGAAACATACTTTTTCCTTCCGTTGTAGAGATCCCTCTCGAGTTTCTTCCAACGGGCAAACATCAAAAGGAAGCTTTCGCTGCCACAAGGCAATCCAGCAGCCATGTTCTCCATGTCAATTGATGTTCTCCATAGTGCCTTCGCTTGATCATAGGGTTGATTAGGTGAGTCACTATCTGTTGCGACCTCCTCATTTTCGTCATCAGAAAACAGCTTCACTTGTGCAGTTATCTCTTTTGTTAATTTAGCCTGATCAGACAAGGACAACCTAGTTACCATCATTATCGGACATACTTTAAGGACTATATGTCTCTCCCTCCCTGCCTCCCTCGCTCGCATTTTCCATGGCCGACTGGCCAGTCACAATGGTAGTCAACACAAGGTCCAAAGTACATTGAATATTTTGATGGATGTTTGTCGTGCAGAGAGAACAAATTAGGTAGTTTTGGCATGCTCTGGATCATCACAGTTGACTTGCTGGTGACGCACAGGGAAATAGAGATGAAGCACATTTGTGAGAACCTATACATCATATTGTTGCTGAATTGCAAACCCCAAGATTGCAGCCAGTTTTCAGGATAACATGCACCGGTTTTAACGAGAGGGTGCCCAAAGCCCAGTGTGGAGTCAAAGGTTGGTTCCCGACTCAAGAAAGAGTTTTTATTTTGAAGGGGTAGGGATCAACTCAACAAGCTCAGCATATAGTAATGATTTGCACAGAACCACGAAGTGTTAATATAAAGTATAAATTTAGAATTCGAGGGAAATAAGAGAAGGTATCCAATGCATTTACCAAATCTGTTAGAAGCTGAGTGGCATTTGTAGGCACTCCAGCCCCATCAACCATCCAGGGAAATGCTGCAGGTTCACTACCATTTGCAACTTTCGAAGAGATGATAATATCATGCAACTGAGCCTGCAGGGTATGGGTATTTAAGAAATACTGGACCAAATCTCAACATGGAATGCCATTTATGAGCAAAATATCCAAGATCATAGTCATAGTTTCACTGGCTTATCTTTGTTCTATGCAAAGAATTTTCACAAGTGGTTCCATTTCTTTCTCGACAATCTAGTAGCTCCAGTTCTTTCAGTTTTGAAGATCATGTCATACTTACAATTTGCTTTCTAATTTTTCAGTTGGCACCATCGGATTCTGGGGTATATAGTTTTATTGTATAGTCTGAGACGCAAGTCATGGTTATTTTGGTTCCCTCGACAAACCAATTTGAGGTTCAAACTAATATTTATATACGAGTTATGGCATTGGTATCTGAAGCACACCTTTGCTTCATTTATCTCTATAATACCATCCTGAAGTCCATCAAGCATAGATGAGTCCTTACTGACAAGTGAAACCTGGAGATAGCAAAATCCAGTGAATTTAGGTTTTGCTTTGCTTCAAAAAAACATCTATTATTGATGAAAAAAACAGACCAGGATTGGCGTTAACTCCCCCTCCAAATCAAGAAGACCTTTTGCAAAAGCTGCGGCAGACATCTATAATAATACAATTAGCAAACATGTAAGCAATCAATCCAAAATTACAGCTGGGTACAAAGGAACAACCTTATCATTCTACTTTAAAGGGACTCGACCAACGGGTACTAGCACCCGTGGCATTTTTAGAAGAAACTACCATGAGTACACCCCTACAGAGGTCAAGCCTCGAACCGGAGTGGGCTGGGCAGGTGCTCGCGGCTCTGGCCAACTGAGTGTCACCAATGCCAAGTATTCAGAAAACATCCTGGATACATGTGCATCCAAAATACTACCAAGAAGTTCACATAATTACCATTTACTACGTGGTACATTTATGTGGGCAGGCCTATGTGGTACATTTACCACACAACCGCTTGAACTCAATTACTGTCACAGAGGCCACAGATACAAAAAAACAACCCAATAGGGACTTACTGAAAGTGGAACTAGAATACTTGCTTGTAAATAATGAATCATGCCCTATAGAGGTACCTTTCCCCTAGATCATGTACATCGTACCATGTTGTAATGCAGATATAAGTAATTTGCCACTAGTTTAACAAGTCACTTATATCCGCAGGAACCCAAAATAAGAGTTAGCTGTTTTACATACTAGGGAGACTCTTAGATCTATCTTTCAGTATCAACTCATATGGACCGTGGTTCAAAAAGCCCGCTAACAGTTCTGAACCGCCACTGGTTCATTGTTTTTACCCTTTCGAAGAGATCATGCATGATTTTGAGGCAAGCGATCTTAAGAAAGAACAAAGTTTTTACTGTAAACTGGCAAAAAAAGCTGCTTTGTCAGAACTGCCCTGCTGGCGGTATTGGTTCTCGTTCCGAAATCCTAAAACCTGGTAATGCACCATGAAAAACATAACATAGAAGCGGGAAACTGTTTATATTTTATTTCCTTGTCTTCTACCTTTGATAACCCAAGATTGCAAGAAGAGATACTACCATTTACCTGGACACGACCTTCATCTGAACTGTATATTTTCAGATCATGCCTATATGTGCTGTGCAGGCGAAGCAATCCTGGTCCTTCACCTAAATGAACCAAAGTTGCACAAATTAACACAACTGCCAAAGGAATTGCTGTTTTGTGCTTTCTGATGGTAAATAATCACTTGAAGTTGTTTTGCTGAAGTCTGAACAGAAATAATAGTGTCTCTTTGGCAACCAACACAGTGATGTTGCACGTAGACAATTTCATGTGGCAAATGGAGTGAAATTTATGAAGGCGTACTTGGATACATATTATTTCTGAAATATCTTCCCAGTTCTTCTGCCTGCACAGTTAAACAAAGCATATGAATTCTCCCTGGCAAGATTTACGCAATGAACTAACAGGTAATCAGTCATGTTAAGTGTTTAGAGATAAAATACTACTACTAATAACTATTCCCTCCGTTCCATATTAGTTGTTGCTAAATATACTATTCCCTCCAACAACTAATATGGAACGAAGGGAGTATAAAATAATAAGCTGAATCGATGTGAATTCGTTGAGTTAACCCTAAATATACTATTATAGTAAGAATCAACCAATCAATGCATAACGTCATTAATACCAAACATACAAGATGACAATTTACACATGACATCGTAGTGAGTTGTATTGGCAAGGTGCCCATTGTATTGATCAAACAGTGATTTAACCAAATAACAGAAACTTGAACATGTGAATTAATGTCAACCTGCTTTCTTCCTGCATGGGTTAAAACGCCACCATACTTAAGAATCATGAGGGCTTCAATTGGAAACTCCTCCTCCCCTTCTCCACTACTTTTAGGAATGCAGACCCAGTTTGATGGTTTTAGCTGAACTTTCCTGTAAATACCTGAAAAATGTCCACCCTGAAAGCCACAGGGAACTAATATTTAATAGAAGCAAAAATTATTCTATTCTGCAAAGGAAAAAAAAACTCAACGACCGGAAAATGTGCATAATACATGTATAAATAAATGTCTAGTATATGCCTCTATCATATTCCTATATACTTCAGCACAAGTGTGTTTAAGGACGAGAAATTTGGATAAAGAACATTTTCTTAGCACTTGTGTACGCGTGCCATCAAGCATAAATTAAGGCACGTAGACCTCTAATGCATCGTAATGAATGCATTGAACCTGCGGCTAAGCACGTCGTAATGAACACAAATCATAATGAACACATCCAGTTTCAGGCAGCATTATAAGCCACGACGCTATTTTGGTACTTTCTCATAAAATAACTTAGTTTGCACAATGACTTGTATGCGTGCGTTGAAGGTAAACAAGATGTGCAAAGCGGTGCCATCTAATACATTACTAGATCCATCCCCATAAATACTTGATAAACCGTGTTACCTCTTCAAGGACTGCTCTAACTTGACGTAGCTTCTCTGCATGCTCAACTTCAGCATCACTATCACTTTCACGGCCAGATCTGAAGTTCATAGCAATTTCTCAACTTTATTAAGGATGCGTAAGAGAAATAATATTAAAGAATGTGATTTATGTTCCAAACATTGGAGCAATAATAAGGTAGTAGCATTATGGCGATCAGATGCTGACAAACCTACTTACGGTGTGGGCCCTGCTTGTGAGTGTCACAACTTTTTGGAAGCACTCTTGACATGATATTATCTGTAAGTGGTTTTTGTGAAATACGGCAACTATTCTCTTACCCAATTAAATGACACAATGCAACATAACATAGTGATCCCAGTTCTTGTACAAAATTTTGAAGATGATGTGCTACACAGGATCTTAACAAATACTTGAATTTTCCACACAACTAATAATATTGAGCACCAGTTGGACGAAAAGCAGTAAGAATAGGAACAAGTTAAAAATAGATATGTAGTAGGGTATAGTGATAGCTTAAATCTCCATAATAAACCATAAAAGTAGAGCACTCTTGAGGTTCCAGAAAGTCACCTAGCACGCGGTACAAGGATTCTTGTTGCATCTAACAGATCTTGCAGCTGCAAGGCACTTTTAAGCTTCGCCTGCACAATTAAGCAGCAGAAAATATGAAGGCTTTGAGAAAACCAAATAAAAACAATGAAGTTTTCACACCTCCGCGTGGGCCTTTCCGCCATTGTATTTCAGCATCAATTTTAGAAGCTTTTCTTGAGTTACTTTCAGCTTCACCTTCTGCTTTGGTGTGCGATCCCCACTTGCATAATTTGCTTATCAGAAAGAAGTTTGATGGTTACAAATTTTGACATTCTTAATGACTATCCTTACTGGCGTATAACAGCTATGACACAGCGCAATTCTTCCGATTGCGTAGGCACCACAGTTCTCCTTTCTCGACCTCTTACAGTATCTGGTGGTTGTGCTGGCTCACAGATTTTCCATGGAAGATTAGCAGGAATGGTAGACGAAATATGTGGAGCTTTCTCATCAAGAAACATTTTCCTCAGAATGCATGCAGCATCGTCATAGTACCTGACGTTATGAGATAAATAAGACATGCTAAGGACTTCTGGTCATACTAATGAATGAAAAAGTTACGATAGTTGCTGTAACAAAAAAAGATCCTTACTTATATGAGCTTTTCACAAAACTCCAGCCATTCACGTCACATACATAAGATCTTATCTCCCCCAGGTCACACCTCAGAAGATCAAAACCACATACCTACAGAAAAAGGGCTGCGTAAGTGTATGTGGAAATTCAGATAGCTTGGAGCTTGAATTCTGCTCAGTTAGAGATTGTCTCAAGCAACTACTAACAGAATTTCTATTCTAGATCTCTTAAACTAAGTCTATTCCTAGTTTCTGACTGAGTTATGGTCATCCAGAAAACGTTTCTCTGACTGTCACGTAATCAGTTGACCTCTGCAATCAATTAACAGTTGACTACTAACAAATCCTAGTGGTACGTTGGAGAAGACTAGACAATGATTTCAACAATTGTATCCACTTCTCCGATGGTACCCAACAGCCCATAAGTTCTCAAGCAGTGCACACTTCCATCATAGTAGATATTAAAGAGGTCATATGTTCAAATAAAAAACTTAAAAAGTTAGAGCTAGACAACTTTTGAATATACCGCTTGTCTGAAGGCTTGGCAAACATTCCATGCAATTTGCTTCTCAGTGGGGGTCAGTAAAACAGGATAACGCACCTTCAGGCAAGATACCAAATACATTAAAATGTTGTCACACTAAGACACAACAGTAAATAACATCCCCGCCAAAAAGAACAGTAAGTAACATGTCAAAAACACTGAAGAGTACATGATAGAATAAGGTGAATCCTACCTCCTTTCCATCAGAATTCCTCATGACAACCCCATCTACAACTGGTGATTTACGAGCTTCAGCGTGTGCGTATCCTGGCCCAACAGTATAAACCTACAACCAAAAGGAACGACCTCATGTTTACCCATTTTCAGTTAACGAAGTGAGAGTATATCTAACTGTTTATTGCTAAATTCCTTAAAAAGAAGAAAATGAATCCATAATTCCATACAACTATAAAGATTATGAAGCTTCATTGGCCTGTGCACGAACTAACGATGCATGCGACTAGATTATTACAAATCATAAAAAATCGGCAAAAAAGAGGACACATAATGGTAGGTTGCCAAACACAATACAAGCAAAAGCCACTCCCTTCTAACCCCTACGCCAGGTGCTACCAGGAGATCGTCGTTACGCAACACCAACTTCGCAGCGTTGAGGTGTAGAGGAGCATAGTCTTCACTTGACGCCTCCAATCAGGAATTCGACCCGCATCATCGTTGCCATATTCGACCAATCAGGCCAAATCCTGAATTTTCATCTTGGCAGCACGTATTGCCCCCACAACACTCTTAGGATGGGAACGGTGCAAACACCGTCATCGCTGGGTTCGGATAGCCAGACTGAAAGGATACCTACCTCCTAAGTGGGTTTTGGTGTTGATGACAAATGATTAGCTAATTATGTTTATAAGGTTTGTCAACGGGTTTTTAGCCCCATGGTATGGAAACATCGATTAGAGGAGACTCCTAATGGGAAAAAGGGAAATATTGCGAAAGGTTTAAATTTATGCATCTTTCATGTACTTTGAGTCGTAAGAAACCCACACTATTAAGAGGCTCAAGCTTTGGAATCTCGTGGGAATCATATTTGCGTATCTATACACATCCACAAAAATCCATTTCAAAGAAACTCCAAAGCCTCATATTACAAACCTCTTCATCGGAGATTAGAGCCCCCACGAACTTGAACCTGGGATAAATCTGGTGTCTTCCTCTTCACTTCGAGTACCTCTATCCTTGTTTTGTTTTGCTTAGTGATAACCTCTAGCTTGCTTACTTGTGTATCTTTTTGGTAGTGTTATATCTTTATCATATAGGATTGTATCACCGAGTCGCATTTTAGAGAAATTTTATACTCTGCAGTTTCCCTAAAATTAACGAAAAATATAAAAAGTATTCTCCTATTCACACCCCTCTAGTCGACCATCCTTGATCCTTCAGTTGGTATCCAAGGACTCTTTATTGGGCTTTCCCGTCTAAATAGTAAGGATGTGAGACAATGTCGACAAGAGTCCTTTGGATGAGGCCGAATATAAGGTTCTCTTTGATGAGTTCTTAGGGACGTTGAGGAAAAAGACTTTGAAGCTATAGAAAGGATTCCACATTGAGATCCGCGACATCTTACCATGTCGTGGCTCACGACTATCCTCTACCTTTCCCCAACACCTTGCATATTCACAATCTGGATCATGCACTCTCACTCCCAACGATATTCTAGCCATGTGTGTGACCCATAACATGATCAGAACCGGCAAGGAGACCAAATCCTTGGCTAAATCAAACAGGATCAACAATCTTGCTCTGACGGCTAAGAAGTAGTGGCCCAAGCAAGTGTTTTTTTCATTGTGGACCCTCCGATCAATTGTATGAGGAGTTGGCCTTTTTTCAAAGAGGTTCAAGCCTTTCGGCTATGAGAGGTCAAAATAGTAAGGGACGTTCATCCAAGCCGAATACGTTTTGCTAAGATTATGGCGATCCCAATCACTTCATAGTTGATTGCCCAAGACCAAGAATTAAGACAAGGAGAAGGCCTACAAGAAGCCCTTCAACTACAACAAGCCTCTCCATGGCCTTCATGGGTCAAAGGTAATGTTAGGAATAAGCAACTTGTATTCCATGGGGGCCAAAGGCCACAATATATAGTACATGTACAGGTGTGTAAATATGCAAGGAGCCCCCTATATAATAGGGAAACTACAATATACAAATATCTCTCTAACACCCCCCCCCCCCCTCAAACTCATGGTGGATCCACAACACTGAGTTTGGAGAGGAAAAAGCTATGATGTGCTCTAGTCTGGGCCTTCGTGAAAAAATCCGCCAACTGTAACTCTGAAGGCACATACTGGAGCGCAATAATCTGATCCTGCACACTAGCACGGACAAAAGAAGCATCAACGCCAATATGCTTAGTAAGCTCATGCTTCACTGGGTCACGTGCAATGCTGATAGCACCTGTACTGTCTGACAATAGAGTCGTGGGTGTCGTAACAGAGACACCAAAATCTGCAAGTAACCACCGTAACCAAGTCACCTCAGCCGTCAAAAGAGCCATAGCTCGCAACTCAGCTTCTGCACTCGAACGAGAAACTGCGGTCTGTTTCTTCGTCTTCCAGGCAATGAGAGAACCACCAAGAAAGACACAGTAAGCAGAAAGTGAACGGCGATCCAAAGGATCACCAGCCCAAGTGGCATCGGAGTAGGACTGAAGCTGGAACGAGGAAAGAAGAGACAAAGAGAGATCGTTCCACGAAGATAGCGTAGAACACGAAGAAGGTGACTATAGTGAACCGAAGTGGGAGCAGAAACAAACTGACTCAGAATATGAACAGGATAAGAAATATCGGGGCGAGTAACAGCCAGATAGACGAGACTCCCGACAAGATGTCGATAACGAGTCGGATCGGAGAGAGGATCGCCATCAGAAGCACGAAGAGAAATATTGAGCTCCATGTGAGTCTCAGCAGTACGGTCATCAGTAAGAGCGGCACGAGAAAGAAGATCATGAATATACCGTTCTTGGGATATAAAGAAACCATCAGAGGACCAAGATCCGACATAAGAAACTGTTCACTCAGACGTGCCTTGACAAAGGCAATATACTCCGGGTCATCATCAGTGATGATCATGTCATCAACATATAGAAGAAGAAGAGTGCGACCACGAGGAGAAGAGTGAACAAACAACGCAGGGTCATGAGCACTGGAAGAGAAACCAGCAGCTGTGACCACAGAAGCAAAGCGCTCAAACCATGCACGAGGGGCTTGCTTAAGGCCATAGAGAGAGCGACGAAGACGGCAGACCATGCCATCTGTAACAGAATACCCCGGTGGTGGTTGCATATAAACCTCCTCACGCAACTCACCATTAAGAAAGGCATTCTTAACATCAAGCTGAGACACAGACCAATGGCGAACAGATGCCACGGCAAGAAGAGTCCGAACAGTGGTCATGTGAGCCACCGGAGCAAAAGTCTCATCATAATCACGGCCATGCTCCTGCTGAAAGCCACGAGCGACCAGACGAACTTTGTAACGCTCAAGAGTCCCATCAGAGCGGGTCTTAACCTTATAGACCCACTTACAGGTGATAGGACGAACACGTGGAGGAAGAGGAACGATCTCCCACGTACCAGTGCGCTCAAGCGCAGCAATCTCCTCAGCCATGGCAAGCTGCCATTCAGGATGAACAACAGCCTCACGATACGTAGTCGGCTCTGGGACAGCCGAAACACTATAGGTAGCGGGATCAAAGAAATCAGGTGAAGGACAAGGCCGAGTACCAGCCAGAACCATGTGCAGAAGCCGCGAGAGTCGACGTAGAGCGGCGAGCCGACATAGATGGAGTCGACGTAGAGCGGCCACAACAGCGGGCAGAAGCCCCGATAGTCGACGTAGAGCGGCGAGTCGACATAGACGAAGTCGACGTAGAGCGGCCATAACTGCGGGCAGAAGCCGCGAGAGTCGACGTAGAGCGGCATGCAGACGGCATCGAGGGAGACGACGAAATAGGCGACAAGTACCGCGGAGGAGCACCAAGCAGAGACAGAAGCTCGGGACAGCCAATAGGATCAGCAGCAGACAGCGACATTTTTTTTTTACAGAAGACGAACGCTGGTCAACTCTCACCAGATCAGGCTCTCGACAGATCGAACGAGGGCACAGCCAGCGGATGCGCACAAGGCGGGATGAAGGCGCCGAGACGGCGGCGGCCCGGGGCGATGGCGGCCGGGACGGAGCCGGTCGGAGACGGGGGCGGCCGGGGACGAGGGAGGCCGGCCGGAAGACGGGGCGGCCGGGACGGGGTTGGCCAGGGAGCGGGGCCGGCCGGAGACGGGGCGGCCGGGACGGGGTTGGCCAGGGAGCGGGGCCGGCAAGGACGGGGAACGGCGGCTGTCGGGGACACGGTACGGTCGGGGACGAGAAAAGGCGGCGCGGCTCCGGTCGGGGACGAGAAAAGGCGGCGCGGCTCCAGTCGGGGACGAGCACGGTGCGGGGCTTCGGTTGGGGACGAGCTCCGGTCGGGGACGAGACCGGTGCGGGAGGACTGTGATGCTCCGGTCGGGGACGGGGAGAGAACGGGAGTAGCGACAACAGACGGGAGCCTCAGCAGCAGGACGAGGAACGAGGCCGGCAGCCGGGCCGTGGTGGGAAATCGATCGATAGCAGCTGCAGCAAGCGGCAGCCCAAGACAGGACTCAGCACGGACGGCGGCGGCCGGAAATCGAGCGGCGTCGGCCGGGAACAGGAGATCGAGATCGATCTGTACGTGAATTCGGGGCAGAGAAAAAAAAAGGCACGAGTTGCGCGTGCAGAGTCTAACCTAGCTCTGATACCATGTTAGGAATAAGCAACTTGTATTCCATGGGGGGCAAAGGCCACAATATATAGTACATGTACAGGTGTGTAAATATGCAGTGAGCCCCCTATATAATAGGGAAACTACAATATACAAATATCTCTCTAACAGGTAAAACTACAACTCCGTGATTGAGGAAGAGGAGGTGGCAATCACCGGACTAGTAATCCTATCCACTACTAAGGATGATTCCATATTCAAGTATGACTACTCAAGTGGGGAGAAGAATAAATCTCCCATATGCCCCATGGCTTTGGAGAGTATGGTACTATGCCACGCCCTTGCTTCACCATCTACCGCTCTTTGTGATATTGATAAAAAGAGAGATGTGATTGCGATGATGTTGATGAGGAACAAGAAAATATTTTTAAAAAATTGGCATCTCTTCATGGTGATGCACGCAAGATTATGGAAGGTGTTATGGAATCTTTCTTCGAGAGTAATGATCACATAGAATGATGCCAAATACTTGTCACTTTGGAGAAAGAGAATGTGAAATATCTTGAACACTTTCTCCTTGAAGAGGTGTCCAAAAATGTCATTCCTCATGAAAAAATTTCAAATCAAAAGAGTTCCTTGGAAAAGCTGGAAGTTACCCATGCTAGACTTCAAGAGGATTTTAAGCACCTTGACAATGGATCTAAGGTCGTCAAGTGTGAGCTTATCAAACTCATGAAATGAAATGAGCAACTTCAATCTACTAATAAGAAGCTCTTTTCCATTGCTAGTACTTCTAATTCTTCTCCTCGTATAACTGATGTGGATGCTTGTAAAACTAAGTATTTTGATGAGATAGAACCCCCTCAAAGTGGGGAATGCAAAGTTGAAGACTGAAAAGAACCTAAATCAGCTTTGAGCAATAAAGAGAGGATTTCGGCAAGGAGGGACTTCGATATACTCCCAAGTTCAATGGCAAGAGCAAACCATGGTTGACTCATCCTCACCCTAGGAGCATGTTTGTTCAAGATAAGCAAAAGGAAGTTATTGAGGGCAATAAGGTGCGTAGTGATGCTAATAGGAGCAAGACCACTACCAGTGAGAAAAATAACACCTTTGACACGTCCTATGTGATGGGCATGTCTTTGCTAAATATGCCAGTGCTCGTAATGTTGGATATGCTTATAGACCTCGAACATTTGGGTTCCCAAGGCCCTTGTTGCTAACATGAAAGGACCCACCTTCAAGTGGGTACCTAAAATCAAAGGCATGACCCTGTTTTGTAGGACTTCTCTTCTGGAGGAAACCATAGGCGGGTAGGGTAGGCCTCCAAGTCGTGGATCTGCTCGGGAAAGTTTGTGAAGGTTGGAAAACCCTCAAGTTCCTCAAACAGTGAAGTGGGCAAGTACTTTGTTAAGCTTGCTCAAGGGAGAAGAAGGCTAGAATCTGGGGGATCCTGTCGTGAGTTGACCATGGCCTCTCGACGGAGATTAGAGTTCCCTCAAGGAACTTGAACTTGTAGATAACTCTTGTGTCTTCGTCTTCATTTTGGAGAGTCCCCGTCGACATTGGGGGCAGGCGGGGAGGCCGCCCCAACAGTCGTGACAAGACCGGAGGAGGCAGCAGTTGCTGGTTGGAGGAACCCTAATTGCCCTCCTAGGTCGCACAACTAAAAAGTACCGCTTTGGTTGATGTCATACAACTAAAAAAGTAAGGTGTTTCCATGGAAAATTCTAACAGACTCAGAAAACAACCATATAGTAAGTATGAACTTTGACTATAGGAGCAATTGAATTGTTCAGACGCTTGAATTACAACAACAAAGCCTTTCATTCCCAAGCAAGTTGGGTAGGCTAGAGGTGAAACCCACAAGATCTCGAAACTAACTCATGGTTCTGGCACATGGATAGCTAGGTTCCACGCACCCCTATCCATTGCTAGTTCTTTGGTGATATTCCAATCCTTCAGATCTCTCTTAACAGACTCCTCCCATGTCAAGTTTGGTCTACCACGACCCCTCTTAACATTCTCATCACGCTTTATCCGTCCGCTATGCACTGGCGCTTCCGGAGGCCTGCGTTGTATATGCCCAAACCATATTAGACGATGTTGGACAAGCTTCTCTTCAATCGGAGCTACCCCAACTCTCTCCCGTATATCATCATTCCGAACCCGGTCCTTTCTTGTGTGGCCACATATCCATCTCAACATGCGCATCTCTGCTACACCTAACTGTTGGATATGCCGCCTCTTGGTTGGCCAACATTCTGTGCCATACAACATCGTAGGTCGAATCGCCATCCTATAGAACCTGCCTTTTAGCTTTTGTGGCACTCCTGTAACAGAGGACGCTAGAAGCTTGGTGTCACTTCATCCAACCAGGTTTGATTCGATGACTCACATCTTCATCGATATCACCGTCCTTCTGGAGCATAGACCCCAAATATCGGAAGGTGTCTCTCTCGGGTACCACCTGTCCATCAAGGCTAACCTCTCCCTCCTCGTGCCTAGTAGTACTGAAATTGCACCTCATGTACTCAGTTTTAGTTCTACTAAGACTAAAACCTTTCGACTCTAAAGTCCGCCTCCACAGCTCTAACTTTCCATTGACCCCCGCTGGGCTATCGTCGACTAGCACCACATCATCCGCAAAGAGCATACACCATGGGATATCTCCATGTATATCCCTTGTGACCTCATCCATCACCAAAGTAAAAAGATAAGGGCTCAAAGCTGAATTAATGGAGCTATATTTCTAACAGTCCATATGTAGCACCCACAAGCTGAAAGATAATGGTGGGCACTATTGCATGCCAGATAGGTACCATTACATGATACATTGTACTACATGTATCAGATGAGGGAAAGCACATATATAGTTGTTGACAATGGATGCGCAATGGCCCTAGGGGCAAGGAATTTATATAAACTTGTATACAAAGACACTACATGTTCCTATTTGTATGCTCAAAAGCCAGGTGCTTTCAAGTCCTAAGAATTTTCATGGATTCATCTATAGCTTACCCATTTTATTTTACATTATTTTATGGATGACATAGTACAAACATGATTGCAATCTTGGTGATCAGTGTTGGAGGAATGAGCAAATAGAATTCACAAGGGTCCAAAGGCCATTGCATGTACATGTGTGACAAAGTGCAGGAAACCCCTTATACAATGGGGATATACAGAAAAGGGGACTATACATCTCTAACACCCCTCAAGCTCATGGTGGGTCCAACAACACTGAGTTTGGAGAGAAAGAATCCATGCCGCGCTCTAGTCTGGGCCTCGTGAAGAAAACTGCTAACTGTAACTCAGAAGGCACATATTGAAGAGCGAAAATCTGATCCTGCACAGCAGCACATACAAAGGAGGCATCTACACCGATGTGCTTGGTGAGCTCATGCTTCACCGGGTCATGCGCAAAGCTGATAGCACATGTACAGTTTTTTTTTGCGAGTGTGCCAAGAGCGCACCATATTTATATAGAAGGCAGCAAAGTAAAATACAAGAAACCGGATCCTTGTAGAACAAGTTCACGACACACACCAACTCCAGGGACTAAAGCCTACTCTCTCCTATCTATGATACTCCCTCCAACTCCTACACTCAACCAGGACTGAAACTCATCCATGATTCGTTCCGTCAGCACTTGGGCAGTACATTGCTGGCTGAGGTTATGAAACACACGGGCATTCCTTTGCTTCCAGACCGACCAGCATACTAGTGTGACCAGCGTGTCGAATTTCTTCTTCTCCCTTTGGGCGTACCTCGATCTCCCAGCAGCCACCAGGGCTCTAGCGTTGCTTCAGATTCAGGTACCCTTGCTCCCGTGTGTAAGCGCTGAAAACACCCATGCCAGACCTCCCTCGCATACACGCACTGTACCAAGACGTGCTCAATCGTGTCTTCGTCTTGCAAGCAGGTAAAGCAGGTCGACGTATCATTCTGCAACCGTGCCTCCTACGCCTGTCCGACGTCCAGACTCGATGCTGGAGCGCTAACCAGACAAACACCTTGCACTTGAGCGGCGCCTTGGACTTCCAAACACAGGTCGCCGTCGCCACGCGCGTCCGTCCCTGACATAGCGTCTGATATGTTGATTTCGCCGTGTACTTCCTTTACTAGACCACGGCCAGCTGAATTCATCCTGGACTCCGTGTCTGCATTGAAACCTTGTCACTTCAGCCCAGAGCACCATGATTTGTCGAGCCACCTCTACATCCGTCGCCTCCAATATGTCTGTCATCCACCTGTTGCTTGACATCCCCTCTGCCACCGTCCGGCTATTCTTCTTCCTAGTTCCGACCACTGCCACGACAACCAGCGCGATCTCCTTAGCAGCTCTGCCGTTCATCCAGCGGTCCTTCCAGAAGAGAAGCCGTTTTCCATCCCCTAGCTAGACTCTGACAAGGCTCTGGAACGTGTCATGCGCGTCAGTATCTTTCAGCATTGGGAGCCCCTGCCACGGCCATGTCGGATCCGTTCTGTGTAACCATTCCCATCTGGTTCGCAGAGCGATGCCCTGAAGCCTCAAATACTTAATGACATGTACAGTTTGACAATAAGGTAGTCGGTGCAGTGGTGGAGACACCAAAATCCTCCAGTAACCATCGTAACTAGGTCACCTCAGCCGTCAACAGAGCCATCGCTCCCAACTCAGACTCTGCACTCGAGCGGGAAAGTGTAGTATGTTTCTGGCTATGAGAGAACCACTGAGAAAAACACAGTAAGCAGAAAGCGAGCGGCGATTCGAAGGATCACTAGCCCACGTAGCATCAGAGTAGGCCTGGAACTGGAAGGAGCTAGAGCAGGGAAAGAAAAGACGGTGAGAAATCATGCCACGAAGAAATCGTAGAACACGTAGGAGGTGACTATTGTGGACAGAGGTGGGAGTAGAAACGAACTGACTCAGAACGTGGACATGATAGGATATATCTGGACGAGTGATAGCTAGATAGACAAAACTCCCAACCAGGTGGCGATAGCGCGTGGTATTAGTAGGAGGATCACCATCAGAAGCACGAAGCTGAACGTTGAGCTCCATAGGAGACAAACCGTGCGATCATCACCAAGAGTGACACGAGCAAGGAGATCCTGGATGTACTTTTTGTTAAGGAGTATTAGTATTGGTCTAGGAGTCCGTATTAGACTAGATTTACTTTCGTGTCCCCCAAGTCATATGTACTATATATTGTGGCCATTGGCCCCCGTGGAATACAAGTTGCATATTCATAACATGGTATAAGAGCCAGGTTAGGGTTTCGCACGCTCAACTCGTGCTATCGATTCTATCTCGATCGGATTTTTTCGGTCTCCCGATCCATTTGTGGTCTCCTTTGTTCTCAGATCGATTTCGGTCTCCTCTCCCTATCGTATTGATTCCGCTGCTGCTGATGTCGAGTCCCTCGTCAGCCAGGTTCGCGATGGATGTCCCAGCGCTGCTCCTGACTCCCAGATCGGATCTATTGGACTTGGCAACGCGCGATTCCAGGTCCACGCTCTTCCCGACCGGCTGCTGCAGACTTGCCGCCAAGACCTCCAGATCGAAGATCTCCGCTGCTGCTAGGCGTGGTGACAAAGCTGCTTCAGATCCTTTTGCGACTCAGATCGGCTTTCCAATGGCTCGTTCGGTTGGGGTGCTTCCTGTGTTCAGATGGTTCCTGCTCCTCGTGGCCATACGTGGCTTTGGCTCCTACTGCTAGCTACTTCGTGTCCTAGCTGTTTTTTTTTCTTTCTTTCCATCGAGTCCATGAGGTACATCGTGTGCCTGTTCTTTTTTTTTCCGTTGCGTCAACCAAATCCGTCGTTTCTTTTTCGTGTTTATGTCATGAGAGTCCACTATACCTAATTTGTCAGCCTCTTTTCTCGGTCCTGGTCCTTCTATAGGATTTTTGTGGCCTCCTTTCGCATTGTCATTGTTGATCTACGCACATTCTTTTGCCGTGGGCTTCTTATGCCATTGGCTTCTTGTGCTATGATCTGTTATGACATGCTCTACTTCTGATCGTCTATCGGTCTCCGTCGGTCTTCTATGATCGATTGTTTGGCTTGACTCCACAGGTTTTGAAGACTCTTCATGCTACGACGACACTCTCAAGACGCGGATTTTGGATTATCTTTTTATTTTCTAGTGTTACACTTCTTCAAATGCAATGCTATTGCATACGCTTTGCATTTGAGGGGGGTGTTAAGGAGTATTAGTATTGGTCTAGGAGTCCGTATTAGACTAGATTTACTTTCGTGTCCCCCAAGTCATATGTAGTATATATTGTGGCCATTGGCCCCCGTGGAATACAAGTTGCATATTCATAACACTTTTCTTGGGAGATGAAGCCATCAGAGGTCCAAGAAACCTCAATCCCAAGATCAGACATCAGGAACTGCTCGCGGAGGCGGGCCTTAACAAACGAAATGTACTCAGAGTCGTCGCCAATGATGATCATGTCATCAACATATAGAAGGAGAACTGGAGAAGAGTCCGCCACGAGGAGAGGTGTGAGCAAACAATGTTGGGTCGTGGTCGTTAGGCGAGAAGCCAGCGGCAGTCACCACAAAGGCGAAACGCTCAAATCAGGCGCGAGTGGCTTGTTTAAGGCCATAGAGGGAGCGCCGAAGGCGGCAGACCATACCATCAGGAACAGAGTACCCCGGTGGTGGCTACAGATAAACCTCCTCACGCTACTCACCATTGAGAAAAGCGTTCTGAACATATGACGAACAGAAGCTACAACAAGGAGGGTGCGGACAATGGTCATGTGGGCCACACGAGCGTATGTCTCATCATAGTCGCATCCCTGCTCTTGCTGAAAGCCACGAGCCACAAGACAAGCTTTGTAACACTCAAGGGAACCATCAGAGCGAGTCTTAATCTTATAGACCCACTTGCACGTGATGGGACGAACACCGGGAGGAGAGAGAACCAGATCCCACATGCCAGTGTGCTCAAGCGCAGCAATCTCCTCTGCCATCGCAATCTGCCATTCGAGCTGAGCAACAACATCCCGATAGAAAGTGGGCTAAAGAACAGCAGAAAGACCATAGCGGTCACAAGAATAGTGATCAGGTGGGAGGCAAGGCCGAGCACAGAGGTTATGAACCGAGTAGACGGGGAAGACGGTGATTGGAAGTAGAAGGCATGTCGGTAGGATCATCCACAACGTGAGTACGACGAGAATAATGGAGAGAAAAGGGAGAGAGGGGAGGGTGCACCGGAGAGGTAGGTGGAGAGGTAGGTGACGAGGGAGGAGAGGAGGGAGGGGAGGGTGGTGTCGGGGGTGTATCAGGAACAGTGGGACTCCTCAGAGAGGAGAAACATGAGGCACAGAGGGAGGTGTGGCATGAAGGATAAGAAAGGGTATGTCCGCCACGGAAAAGGTCGAGGAGGAAGGATGCCAGTAAAACGGACGAGACTCAACAAAAGTCACATCACGGGAAATGCGCATCCCACGACCAACAGGATCCCAACATTGATAACCCTTGTGATCATGACTGTATCCAAGAAAGACACACTCAACCGACTAGCAGTCAATTTGGTGCGTTCTCGTGGAGCAAGAAGAACATAGCATACGCAACCAAACAGTCGAAGAGGTGAGTAGTTAGGAAACGACCAGATAGACGCTCCATAGGAATATACCACCCTGCAAGGCAACCGTTGGCAGAATGTTCATGAGATAGGTGGACGCTGAAATAACCTCAGCCCAAAAGTGAGGTGGAAGAGAGGCGGCAATCATCATCGCACGAGTCGTCTCAACGAGGTGGCGATGCTTGCGCTCAGCAACGCCATTCTGAGCATGAGCAGCAGGACAAGACAACTAGGCAAGAGTACCTGCTCGGCAAGAAAACCGCGCAACATCTGTGAGATATACTCACCAGCGGAGTCAGCACGAAAAACACGAATAGGCGTGGAAAATTGGGTGTGAACCATGGAAGCAAATCGCTTATATATAGAGAACCTCGCTGAAAGAAGTCATAAAAAGCCAAGTGTAGCGAATAAAGATAACATAGTAGGGAGCAGACACCATACATCAGAATGAATTAAGTCGAAGGGACACTGAGATACTGACTCACTAGTAGGATAATTTAATTGAGTTTGTTTGCCAAGTCTACAACCATTACACTGTAAAGAGACATCTCGGAGACAGGCCCCAGAACACCCTGACGCACTAAAGATGACAAACGAGAACCACAAATATGACCAAGTCGATGATGCCACTGATGAAAGGAAGCAAAAGCGGAAGTAGCGAGAGCATGTGGACTGGAAGATGTGGGGGCAACGGAAGGAACACGAAGCCAGTCGAGCTCCCAAAGACCCTGAGACTCACGGGCCGGAGGGCCAGCTCCAACCAGAGCCTTGGTGCGACGATCCTGGACAGAGCAAGTCGACGTCAAGAATAACACGACAATAATCAGTAAGCTGAGCGGCGGAAAAAAGATTCATGGTAAGGCGGGGACATGAGAAACATTCGGAACAGAAAAGACGGGTAGAAAGAGTGCCACGACTAGCAACATGAAGAGGTGTGCCATCAGTAGTGAGAACATTGACAGGAAAATCGAGAGATCGAAGAGAAGACGAGGTGTAAGAATCAGAAGACATGTGAAAAGAAGCTGCAGAATCCAAAACCCACGAAGATGTACCTAACTATGTAGGCGGTGGCTGAGTGGTGGAAGCAGCAGTCACAGAGGCTACAGTATGCGTGGAGGAAGAAGTCAGAGGAATCTAGTATACGCTTGAGCCGCACAATATCTTGGTCAGTGAGTGAGGGAGTCAAAGAAGAAGCACAAGCCCAAGTAGAAGAAGAGCGCCTCAGGTCCCGCTGCTTCTTGTGACAATCAGACTCTGGGTGACCCGGCCTCGAGCAGTAGCCACAGTAGGTGTGAGAGCGAGGCTGACCCTCTCCTCCAAGAGGGCGTGGGTAGGAGAAGTGGAGTAGTGGAATGAGCAGACGACGCATGGGCTCGGACAGCTAGCACAGTGGAACCACAAGCACCTCTGAGATAGGAAAACGACCACGAGCAAGTAAGTGAGCACGCGAGGCTCAAACTCGGCACGGAGGTGAGACAAGAACTCATGGACACGATGAAACTCCAAGTCAGTCTGGCAGCATCGGCAGGCACCACAAAAAACAGTCCGAAGGGAGGCAAGCTGGCGCTAGATGGCAGAGCTCTGCGTGTAGAACTCATCAACATAAGAGTCACCCTGCTGCAGAGCGTGCTCCTGACGTACCACAAATAAGTAGAGAGCATCACCAGATGGCTGATAGCGCTGACGAAGGTAAGTCCACGTCTGCAGCAATAGCGCCGAGACCCATAAACTCAGACGCAAACTGAGGCAGAACACTCGAAGTGAGAACAGCCGCAGCCCGAGCATTATCATTGCACCACTGAGTGTAAGCAGCTAGAGCATCCCGGTAAGCTGAAAGAGCATCCGAGTAATCCGCTACCTTTTGATAGTAAGCCTCAACCGCATCATCATCAGCAGACTTGGCTACATCCCTGTCAGCCTCGGAAGCATCAGCAACAATAACCGGTGGCATCGGCGGAGTAGGAACTACAGGAGCAACAGGGTGTGACGGACAGGATACCTCGCCAGAGAGAACACCCCATAGTAGAAGACCGCGCATGTGGATACGCATAAAACCAGCAAACTCAGCATAGTTGGTACCTTCAAAGATCACCGAACAACGAGGAACAACAACGTAGCCCGACGACGACATGATACCTTCTCTGTTTTTTAGACTGGATCGGGTCAACGCTTGCTCACCAGATCGAACAAGCAGAGCACAGCCCGCATCGGAGGGGCAACCCGATCTCGGTGGCGGTCCAAGACAACACGGAGGCGGCGGGATCCACGACATGGGAGCCGGCGGCTGGCCGCGGAGCGAACCGGTGGCGACGGCCGGAGCGAAAGAGGAGCCAGGCGGCGGCGGACGGCCGGGCCGGCTGAAGAAGCAACTCGATCTGGAATTCGAGACGAGTAGTAGCAAGAAGGAGGTATGGGATTCGGCTTCTAGACGACCGCAACAGTACGGGAAGGAGAGATAATCCTATAGCCGGCCGGAGCTAGTGACGGCAACGGCTGTGGAGCAGCACGGAGTTGCTGCGTGGAGGAGGAAACCCTGACCTAGCTCTGCTAGCATGTTGGAGGAATGAGCAACTAGTATCCACAGGGGGGCAACTAGTATCCACAGGGGCAATGCAAAGGCCAGTACATGTACATGTGTGGCAAAGTGCACGAAACTCCTTATACAATGGGGATATACAGAAAAGGGGACTGTACATCTCTAACAATCAGTTTGGTGGTGACTATTTTACGCCCAAGTTAATGACAGGGTTTAGGACATGAGAGTTGCTTGCATACTTTAATGGTCACGCATGTTGATGAATGCATATTTTTTATTCAAGTGTACTCTAGTTGTACAATGTACATCCCTATTTTCACATATTATGCAGGAGAGCAATGCTATGGGACAAAATAGTAATAAATGCGAAGTTTTTCACCTTCACATCTGTTCCTCCTGTAGGCATGAACTCCTCGTAAATGTAAGATCCATCTCGCCTCACCTTCCTAACATCTGGATAAAATTCACTAGATCTATTCCCAACCTATTATTTGGGGGAATTTTACATCTAGTCAGTGCATTTTCAGGGCCTGTACAGGTAGACATGGAGTCGAAGAACATGCTACTACTATTTGATGAAGAAAAGACATTAAATCAGTCATGCATATGTGTAGCCTATGGAACATGTGACCTTCTTGAGCAAAGCCAGATATTCATTACCCAGATGAAAAAATATATTAGCATTTACTCATTTTATACTACATCACCTATATAGCAAAGAACTATGCA
Organism: Poa pratensis; assembly: GCA_947311845.1. NCBI lineage: Eukaryota > Viridiplantae > Streptophyta > Magnoliopsida > Poales > Poaceae > Poa > Poa pratensis. The sequence goes on from CAMZMU010000055.1 coordinate 22,122,345, forward strand.
AGAGTGGCGGCAAGGAAGACCGGCAGCAGTTAGAAATAAAACAGATAGGTAAAGTGTTAGAACATAAAGCAGATCTTATGCTAGATAATTATAACAAATACTGTGTTAGAGTAGGCTTATTTTTTAGTGTGTTTCGCCTGTAGCCTGAGTTTTCCTCTTATGAATAAAACAAGGAGGATTGCTTCTGGCTTTTTCTCGAGAAAGAAGAAATAACCAATACTGAAGTAATTGCTGTGGTATCAAGTCGGATTTTCTTGAACATAAGGATCCTGATTGCAAACTTCTACCAAGAAATATGTGTAAAGGCTTTCTTGCAGGAAATTTAACTTAAGGCCAACAGTACCTTACGGAACAGTTCTTTCATTCCTCCACCAGCGTAGCTAGGATAGTATATCATTATATTATGGTCATCCCCTTCATAAAACAAAATTAATTAGGAGCACAACAGGTTTATTCTAATATTTCTTCACAAGATAAAAGTAAGAAAAAGGTGACTAGCAGTCAAGAGCAACAGTTTGACAATGAAATTGCATCAACTTTGGAATATGCAAAAGTAGTGATCATGGTTGTGTTCTCTTAATAGAAAACCACGGTATTAGATCCCACAGCTCTAGATTTTTTGTTTTTATTAAATAGATGCATTTGTGTTTTGTTTCGTCTTGCTTCTCTCTTTTTCCTAGTTTCAGGCATTTGACTATTCTCTGTGTTTATAAAAACTATCATTAATACAAAAATACACTAGGTAATCCTCTGTTTTTCGCTTAAGAAAATATGATTCATAGCGATACATGTTATAGAGGCCTGATGATAGTTTACTAGATGGAAAAATTGAGTAATCCTAACACCTAAGGAGATAGTTACGAGTTGGTGTAGGTTAGGCACTATGCGTATATTTGCATGCTTAGTTTCAATCCATGCAAGATCTTTGCAGTGTGAGTAATACTCTTCTACCTTAGCTGGATTTTTCCTTTGTATAGTTAGTTTGCACAAAGCATTCTCCTGTAAACTCAATATTTCGTCTTCTAAACCTAGTGCAAATGTTCTAGGTTTTTTGACATGCATGTATTGGGCTGAAGGAATTCTTAGTGTGAGGCAGTGAAGAACAAACACCAAATAGTGGAGCAACAGAGTACACAACTTATTAATCAAGACCTGTTACCATCGATGGGCTTCTCCACGAAAGGCTTCCAAAACCGTTTTCCATGAATCTCAATAAAATCATCATGCTCGGTAAAGTAGTTTAACTCTTGGTTAGGATGCAGTCTTCTGACAACAGCATAAGGAGGAACAGGAACTCCGAACAATTTGAGGTGCTGAGAAAGCAAAATATAAATATCAACAATTTGGATCAAGAGTGCATTACTTTTTCCATAATAATAGGACTGTTCTCCAGACCATCATAGAATGTTTTACTGGTGAGTGGTGCTGCTGTATCAGGAAGTCAAATAATCTAACATAGTCATGAATAGCTGCCGGAAAAATAACCAAATTCATGATTTTCATGTAATTGTGGAATTTTAAGGTTCAACAATACTTGTTCAGACATGATATGGATACTATTAGTGCATATTCAGTTCAAGAAAATTATCTTATGAAAGAGTTCAAACTGTCATCCCCATGAAAATAGCAGGAAGTAATACAGCTTAAGGCATCTGCTATAGAAAAAAGAAACTCATCTGAGCTCCAAAAGAAAACTAGCGGTGGAAATAAACATAGATCTGTCATGTATGAAGCACCAGTTTGCTATGTTATCAATACCTCATATACTTTGCTGCGATCATGAAGAAGGTATTGTAGATCCAACTCATTGACCAAAAAAGGCCTACATAACAATATATAAAAAAATGTGACTACATTAGATCGCGGAACTCCTTTAATGTAAAATATGTAATATATTTTTTAATAAGAAATGCATCCCCAGAAAACTTAAAATTACAGTTTTATTTTCTCATGTTATTTTCAAACAGAAATAAAGAAAAGTAGTAAAAATTGAGTTCATGTCTGCAGCTTTGCAGCATCAATAATAAACTCAGAGGACAAAGTATATATGATCCATCAAGAACTTCTTCATTTCTTCGGTTACGGGAAAAGGACATAGAAGAGCTGACATCTAGGAATAATAATGGAATGGCGATAGAATTTTAAGGAATGTTGCTGTGGATATAATTAGTTTTGATAGTTAAATTAGTCATGGGGAAATTAAAGGGCAACTGTATCGGCATAACTTTCTAGAAAGGTGCAAACCTTGAAAACAAAAAGGAAGGACGTATTTGGACGAGGGCTAGAAATTCATACAGAAGCCACACATAGATGTTCACAGTCACATAAAGCATACTGCGGAACTATAAATTCTGAGAGACCCAATATTGCCATCATCTGATGTATATTTGCAGCAAGTTCTTTGTAATTCATGAGAATAGGAAAGCTTTTAACCTGCGTAAAACAGCATATCTCTCCGCCTTTTCTAGTGGATAACCAGCTGAATAGAAGGCGATTAGACAGTCACATAAAGGCCAACTGACAAAAATGTAACAGTACTTAGTATAATACGACATAACTTGCACTTCGGATTGTGTCAGAAAACAAAATGGTGACATATAGTAATACGAAGCTACATCAGAAGTGCATGGATAATGCATATTTAGCACCACAAATTACAAAATTCTAGGATTTTATAATACACACAGATATTTCTGGTCACCCACAAGGAATAAATATGGATACGCTAGAGAAAGTTAATGATAATATTTATCTTAAACCCCGTGCTTGAAGTAGGGCAGAATGTTCCACTAGTATGTTTTTAAATCTGTTTAATAAAAGGCATGTGTATACTCACTTTCCTTCTTCCTGAATATTCAGAAAATTAATACTGAAGAAATTCAAATTCCGAGAAAAATTCCCCTACACATTTGTCAGGTATACCTTTCAACCGGGTCTTCTAGAATTATCTTGTCACCAAAAATTATAATCTGTGTACACAAAGCATGCTTATTATTTCCAGTCTTGATGACCAGAACAAAAAAAAAGTAACTTAGCTAACGAATTAGTTTCAAACATCTCTTGTCATCGTACCAAATATGTTCTTTTTCCAGGAACACCAAATTAACTAATAACAGTGTAAAACAGAGACAAAAATCCGCGACAACCAGCAGAACGGCCGATTTCGGGGCCATACCTCGAACTCGCCGAACGCCTGCAGCCTCTCAAGAATCTGCTCCATGGGAGAACACGACACCTGTAAAAAAATTCCAACAGGAAGAAACAAAGGCAGAAGCGCTCAGGTAATCCTGTTGACCACGCCGCGCATTGCGGCAACCCGAGAAACAGAAAATCACAAGAGCTCGAGATTTCTCTCCCAAAAAAGCGCACCTTCTTCTCCATGACGCAGACGCCAATCTTGATCTTACCTCCGCCGCCGCTGCCATCGTTTTTCCGCTCCATCCGCTCCCTCCCAACCGTCCCGTGGAAGTAGAATTGTAGCAGGAAGGGGATGCTTGTTTCTTGGATATTTCTGCTCCTCAGGGCTGGAATCTGGGTCTTTATGCTTTACGGAGAAAGGGAGGAAGTGAACAGAACTCACGAGAGGAACTGTGGGAAGTGACCACTGTGTGATGACTGAGAGGCTTTCTCTCCGCGGATCGCCATGTTTGTTTATGTTTTTTCTTTTGACCCATTTGGGATTTTCCCAGCGATTTTATGTTTCTAATTACTCCCTCCGTTACTTGATGTAAGGTGTATAGTTTTTTTTAAAATCCATAATATAAGGTGTATTTGTTATAAATGGACAATTTGACCCATCAAAAAATGAAATCTAGCATCAAAAGAGGTGTTTAACGGATTGTATTCATTTTGTGCCTATAAAGAACTCATCTCTCGCGATTTTTTCTAGAAAAAAATTTCGTCCCCTCTATGCAAAATACCCTTGTCTTAATATTCGTGCAGAAAACTATACACCCTACATTCAGGAACGGAGGGAGTATTATTTTACTACTTTTTATTAATGTGGTGCAGTCAAACAGACCAAATCCTAGATTCGAATGGGCATGACATGCAATCCTGCATTTTTTAAATCATGTGAGTCAGAGAGCCCTTAGACGCCATTTGGAACAAATGAAAATATGATAATTTTGGTGGGAAGTGGCATTTTGGCACTCGGAAGCACATAATCCTGGTTTTTAAAATCCGATTTAAACGTATTTTTAAACATCACAAAATCTGAACAAAAAATTACGCGTACATCTCGACATTATAATGTGCTCGCAAAATCATTTCATGAAAAAAAGCTATTTTGGGTCATGTGTAAAAAGACAAAATCTGAATCTAAGAAAGGCTTTTCACGAGACATGTTGTTGGTGTTTTAAACTTGGTGTGTGCACACAGTATGTCGAGATGTACGCGCGGAATTTTTGTTTGAAAATTTTCTGACATTTCAAACTATTTTTTTTATGGCAGGAGCATATACTCCCATGTATTAAAGTGAATTTCCGAGAATTTTTGGAGGAGAATATTCATATAAGAAAATTTTGCTATTTGGGACACAAAGCAATGGAAGAGATTTTGAAGAAAACCAAACATGAGACTGTACCTCATGTTTTCTTCTCTTCGTGTATACTCCATTTGTCTCGTTATATAAGGCGTTGTTACATCCTGCTAACACTCATATATTTGCTGTATAACATTTTATATTACGGGACGGAGGGAGTATGATTTATGTGTTATTTTTTCAAGTGACATCCAAATCCATGTGGTGGTTTTGCAGTTTTTATGTGCTTTTGATACGTGTTGGAAACTTGGAATAGATAATACCTGACTCCTCAATTCCTAGGTTTTCCCTCTATGTTTTGATTCCTGCGTTTTAAGGATGCACTAGAGTCATTTGCAATATGCATAAAACTTATCATGTATGTCATGCGGAAGAAGAAAAAAAAGACAAACACTAGTGCACCCTTATTTTAACAGCCAGTTCGGTAACAATGAAAATAACTCTTTTTTAATAGGAGTATTATATATGAGCAAATGTGCCATGGGAGCTTCAACTATTGCAGGGGGGCATACAGGCGTACAGAGCAATGTTATGCACGATAAGAAGCATCGGGTTCTCATGGTTGTGAAACAAAAGGATGGCTATGAGCAAGACTAACATTCTCTAACGAGACACGGGAAAGAGCGACCGTTCATACAGAAGCTAGCCACTCTTTAGTCTTGTACGACTGCTTAATGTATGATGACTTTACATTAGTATATACGTATTAGGTGAGTCAAGCAGCCGCCAAGTATAGAAAGACCAAGTGGGAATATTGTAGAGGACATTCGTCTCGACCTGGAATATCCAAGCAAGCAGATGCTCTCCCATGGGAAGAGCGTCCAAAGTTAGGCCAAACTGGCCGTGTACTTACGTATCCCTGACCCAACGGCCGCGGTGATCCCGTCGCCGTCGACGTACGTCCAGATCCATCGTAGCGGCAGCACCCAACCGGAATATCCTAAGCGTCAGCCCGGAAGGCGTGCCGACCAAAAATCCTACTGCTACCGATACGGACACCATGCAATCCAGGACTTGTTGGTTTTGTTGAATTGGACCTTTGGTTCACTTAAGAGTCGCCCGACCGACCACAGCCTCTGCATATGATTGGATTCAGATAAACAGAAAAGTCTTAGTTTCTGGTCCCATCTTTCCTTTGTTAACTTCAAGATATCGATCCAAGGATATAGTTTTATATGAATAGTGGGCCACTAAACAGTTAGGGCATCTCTTATTTGTTTTCAAACTTCGTCAATAGTTGACAAGTTCAAATCACAAAATGCAAAAAATATTGCTGCCCCAAGCCTACCATCTACTGTTCATCTTTGTCACGTACGAGGATGAAAACATATTATGGTACAACAGTAACCAATTGCCACTATGCCAGGCTCATCGCAACAGTAAATCCACTCCCACAATACACGCCGAGTGAAGAAGCAGAAGACTGTGAGCCATTACCACCTAGATTTACTCTCTGAGGAACCACCTGATCACAAGTATCTCCCAAACCCAGCTGGCCATGCTCTCCCCAGCCCCAGGCGAACAACGCTCCACTATCTGAGAAAAGATGCAACAGCAATTAGCAAGGTTCATTGAGGATCTTATGTATGTGGCTATTTGCAGCTTCTGGAGTAGCTCTTTTACCTGTTACCAGAGCTGAATGTTCGGTGCCGGCTGCTATGCGGGCCAAATTTTCTCCATCAATAGAGGGCACCTTCTGTAAATTTGATACTGAAGATGATTCTGCATGCCACGAAAATAACTTTAGACGTTGTGGGAGATGCAAAAGCAACATGGTCATCAGATGGAACAAACATGAATCTAATTTAAGGAGACAAACAGCATTGCAAGTTAAATGGGTATAGAAAAGGCTTTCAAAATGATGGAGAAGGATTTCTAATTTGAGGAGAATCTAACTTTCTCATGATTAGCTGGTGCTGTGCGCACTACTATATTTGCAAATGCTTAGCATATCCCCAATATAATTTTATTTCACAGTATGCTCACAACCGCTTGGTAGTATTTACCCGATGCATGTCTCTCTTCCCAATATACTGTAGTTCTGTTACAAACTTCTAGCAACTACAACCCCCCACCCCCACCCCACCTCCCAGAAAACATAATTCAAATATGATATGGTAAATCAAAGATTCTAAGGAGTACCGTGATGAGTACTACTTGTTGTGGTTAGATTTAGTTGCTGCACTACTGCATTTTCTGACACAGCGGGGCCACGCTTCTGATGGCGATAAGCACCAATGGTGTATAGTTCACCTCCTGAAATGAAAGATGTCAAATTTCTGAGAGAAATTCTAGAAAACGTAGTTCAATCCATATGAACAACTGTGTACCAGATAGAACTAATGCATGATGCCATCCTAATGCCACTTGAGAAATACTCAAAGAGGGAAAGGCTGCCTGAGGTTGGTCGTCATCATTTTCACCAACTAAAGCTCTTCCCCAGATGTACAACTGGCCAGATTCTGTTACATTCAATCAAAGGAAAATTATGCCAAGTTCCAAACAGAACAGAGTTAGTAACTGCAGATTTACAATGCTTACCATCCAATGCAGCACTATGATCTCCATTGGCATATAAATTCACTATCTTACAGTTTGAAAAATCATCAATTAATCTAGGAATGTTATAGAACTTTTGATTCTTAGAAGCAGATTTGCCAACTTGTCCCCGTCTTGCTGAGCCAAATCCATAGACGGAATTATCTGGAAGCAAGAAGATTGATGTGTCATTTATTTGTAACACAGATGGGCCAAAGTCTGTTATGAAGAAGAAATGGTTTGGTCCATAAACTCTCAGCTATCTGGTAAAAAGATCATAGGATTGTGATGAACTAACTTTCCTTTTTTCTCTCTCTTCAGTAGCTTCATTTACAGTTTTTTACTTTTCATAATTTGATGCCCTGTTTTCCCCTTCAAAAAACAGAATACTGGAATACTAACCAATGTTCCTTTGAGGATGTTAAAACCCTAGGATATGCATAAATGAGTCAGTATAGATCTTGAGTGTTGCCTAGGACTAGATTGTTGACCAAATTGTTCCCGAAAAGGTACCTAAATTAGTGTTGTTTCATGAACATGCAGTTTCCTATAAAGTAACATGTCACTATAACAGTGTGTCATAATTTCACTTACCTTTCAATAGGACGAGAGAATGGCGCATCCCAAATGCAAGCTTCTCGACATGCTTTGTGGTAAAGAATGGCACTTCAAATGGCAAGTTCCTTGACTGATTATCACCAGTGCCAAGTTGTCCAAATGATCCCTCTCCGCACATGAAGAGTTGTCCAGAATCTGAAAACAACAACTAGAAACATCACAGCAGAGCTCATCAGTAGCAATTCACATTCCAAACAAAATAAGACTATAGCTCAACGTGAAAACGAAAGATGCAATGGCCTGGCACATAAAATACAACATAGAATTTTTCAAGCATGAAATGCGAACACCGAAATGGAAGTAAAAAGTAATTGAATGGTTTCAGAATTTGGAGACCTGCAGCAAATCCAGAATGGTTCCATCCAGCAGACACACATGTTACTTTATATTTTTCAAAGAACTCAACCAACTTTGGTTGAGGGATGCTCTCCAGGTTCCCATGGCCAAGTTGACCATGTGTCCCTCTGCCCCAAGTAAATACTTCACCATCACCTGAAATATTGAGTAAGTTTTTTTAAATAATGGATATCGGTCTAGTCAGCCATGAATAATGGGGAGAAATGGCGTCTGATGCATGAACTATTTCTTAAGTGGCTAATAAAAATGGGACAACAAGGTTGCCAGCAAGATACAGTTGCCTCCAAGTAAAACAGACAATCTTCAAGAAACGAAGTAGTTTTGACAACTGAAACTGCATGATCCGAAAAAATGGCTGGGGAGAAATCAGCGTGTCAAAATGATTGATCATTCATACTCAAGATGGAAAGTGGAGCCTGAACTGAAGATCAACATATTCACTGAAAATACAATGGTGTGTCGCTGCAAAACGGTGCATAGAAGATCCTCCCTTGGCTGTCCTTGCATTACCGAGTTCATATACATGAGAAGAACTTAAAAAAAAGTGAAGTAGAACTTCGTGTGTGAGTCCTGAATGAGCATAGAAGCAAATTCTAGCTAAAATACGGATTGAGGTCGTCCAGAAAGGCACTAGGCCAATGGCCTAGTAGTAGTAATAGCTGAGTACTAGAAGGGAAACATGCCCATCTGAGCTGGAATACCCGACGCGGCAGCTGGAGATGGTGCAATGCATGCTAGTGTTTCTTAATTATTTATTGAACCTCGTACAAAATACTTATAGAGGTACATGAGGGAGAGAGAGAGCCCACACACACACGTTTAGCTAACAGATTCAGTTAGGGATCCTAGCTACGATTATGCACGTTGTGCATGCGCTGCATGGATAGATGATGACGGTGGAGTCCTGCAGAACCGGTCTTCAGACCTGAACTGGTCTTCAGTCTAACACCCCCGCAGTGTCAGCGGGAGGCTCCTAGACGGTGAGACTGGAACAAAACTCGACAAAGGCCACTGTTGGGAGCCCTTTGGCGAATATATCAGCATATTGTGATGCCGTGGAGATGTGCAACACCCGAACTTCGCCAACCTAAACCTTGTCCCGCACAAAATGTATTTCAATCTCGATGTGTTTCGTGCGCCGATGTTGTGGGTTAACAGACAAATAAACAGCAGAGACATTATCACAGTAAACCACAGTGGACTTGTCGATTGGACGATGCAACTTCTGCAAAAGATTTCGAACCCAGCAGCTTTCAGCAACCACATGAGCAAAAGCACGGTATTCTGCCTCAGCACTAGACGTGGACACGGTTAGTTAGCGTTTGGCTGACAAAGAGATGAGATTTTCTCCAAGAAAAACACAGAACCCAGAAGTGGAGCGACGGGTTTCAGTACAGCCTGCCCAATCGGCGTCAGAATAGGTAACGAGATTAGAAGTAGAGGAGGGAATGATGTTGGTACCTAGATCAAGAGTTCTCTTGATATAACGAATAATTCGTTTTACAAGGTTGAGGTGAGATGTGCGAGGTCCGTGCATGAACAAGCAGGCTTGTTGAACAGCGTAAGAAATTTCAGGTCAGGTGAGAGTTAGGTACTGCAAAAATCTGTCATAGAAAATTATGAACTAAGAGTGGAGATGATTTTCTTAAGAAAACTATCGGATGAGGCAGTAAGAACAATGTCGTCAACGTATATTAAAAGATAAGTTACGTCGGTATTAGAATGAATCAGATCGTAACGATGTGAAGCCAAAAGATGTGATGAAAGTGGCGAACCTAGTGAACCAAGCACGGGGTGCTTGTTTCAAACCGTAAAGTGATTTTTGTAAGAGACAAACGTGGTCAGGACAGGAGGGGTTTTCAAAGCCTTTTTCTTGGGCCGATTGGGCGGGCTGTCCTGACACCTGTTCGCTCCACTTCTGTGTTCTGTGTTTTTCTTGGAGAAAATCTCATCTCTTGGTCATCCAAACGCCAACTAACCGTGTCCAAGTCTAGTGCTGAGGCAGAATACCGTGTTGTTGCTCATGTGGTTGCTGAAAGCTGCTGGGTTCCAAATCTTTTGCAGGAATTGAATCGTCCAATCGATAGGTGGTTTACTGTGATAATGTCTCTGCTGTTTATTTGTCTGTTAACCATGACACCATCGGCGCACGAAACACATCGAGATTGGCATACATTTTGTGCGGACAAGGTTTAGGTTGGTGAAGCTCGGGTGTTGCACATCCTCACGGCGTCACAGTATGCTGATATATTCACCAAAGGGCTCCCAACAGCGGACTTTGTCGAGTTTCGTTCCAGTCTCACCATCAAGTAGCCTCCCGCTGACACTGCGGGGGTGTTAGACTGAAGACCAGTTCAGGTCTGAAGACCGGTTCTGCAGGACTCCACCGTCATCATCTATCCATGCAGCGCATGCACAACGTGCATCCTCGTAGCTAGAATCTGTAACTGAATCTGTTAGCTGAACGTGTGTGTGCGTGGGCTCTCTCTCCCTCATGTACCTCTATAAGTAGTCTGTACGAGGTTCAGTAAATAATCAAGAAACACTAGTGCTATCTATGCACACAAAATACTCCTATGTTGTTTATCACTATGAATCTCTGCTGCTACAGTTACCAAAACCACCTCGTCGTACATCCTATGGAGGTGGCGTGTATCTAATCGAGTTCAATCTAAGACTCGAATTACTCATCAATCTAAGACTCAAAGTATCTAATCGAGTTCAGCTTCGAGCGCTGCCAGAGCCATATACCATCACTATGACCAAAGATGAAAACCAAGAACCCTTGAAAGCTCGCCTGATCGAATCCTATGGAGAACCCTACCAAAGTGGAAAGGGGGGGGGGGGGGGAGCGGGGGCGTACTCGTGAGGGCGATGGCGTGGGCGCCGCCTCCGGCGACGAAGGAGACGCGACCGCGGCAGCGAGGGGGGAAGAGGAGCGGCTGCGGTAGGTGGTGGTCCTGGAACCCGCCGTTCCCGAGCTGCCCGTCCGTGCCCGCGCCCCAGGCCCACGCCCACGCTTCCTCCCGCTCCTCTTCCGCCGCCGCCGCCGCCATGGCACCCGTGTCGGCTTGATCTTCCCCTGTGTCGCGCTGCACGTTCAGCGTTCGATTGCGGAACGAGTGCACAGAGCGAGGCGAGAGAGAAAGGCCAGCGAGTGCGGGAGGAGGCCACAAGGTCGGCGGCTGGGCTTGACCTCCTAGCTAGCCTACGGGCCAAGCCCGGCATCTCAACGGCCTGGAATTCCAGCTGACTCGGCTTGGGTTTTCTAAGAATATATTTAAATGTAGTAGTGTCTATGCTTAAATGGATAAGATAAGATGCAAGATGCTTGTCAGGGTTCAACAAAACAGGGGAAACACAGTAAAATGGCAAGGAACTATCTATCGAAACATATTAAAAAACTAAAGCAGAACATTACAAGATTTACAAACTGTGAAATAATCTGAAATGGCAAAGAAGGGTTTGAGGTGCAACAATATCATAAATATAGGTTCACTGTCAACTTGGAAAAGAAAAACATGTACTTGCAGATACTACCAACTCTCTGACCTTCCTTGTTGTTATGCAATCAGTGCAATTTATGCTTCATCAAAGAAGTTAGATGACTTTAGTGTTGACTGCTATTTTATTAGGGTGTACAATAGGATATATATTAAGATATATGATCCTTGCTTGGAGCCAATAAAAATAAAAGGTGAAGAGAGCTGGCCAACAACTGATTAACCTAAACCTAAACCCCCTGGTTCATTAAACTACCTGGAAGGTCCAAAACTGAAAGGAAAATAGCACCATATGAAGAACCAAAGGGCACAAAGTTGAGCAAGGTTGGCATTAAAATTACTTGCAATAACTATAAGAGAAAGGGACGCAACATAGGCAACTACACAAATAATTCTCTTGCTAAGCACCATGTCAATGCACATATAGTTAGAGATAGGATCGGGAAAAGGAAGATGTAACAGAAGGAAGCTGAGGAAACTAGCAAGAGAGGCAAGATACTGAATTTTCTACACTTGCAGTGATTTTCTACACTTGTAACTTGCACTATTTAGTTGCTCCTGACTAATGTTAACTTAAAAATGTAATTGTCACAGGCTAATGAAGATCATGCGAGAGAAATGAATGAAACTGCTGCCAAAGAAAGAAAAGGGAAGAATGTTGATGTCCATGAAGACCCATTAGTGAAGGCATTGAGGAGGAAACCAACGTGACTGAAGATACCTGGGACAAGCTCACAACCCAGCTCTCAACCAAGCTCCAAACCAAGTTCTCAGCCCAACTCTCAGCTAAGTTCTCAGCCAAATGCTCAGCAAGTTTCAGTACCAGTTTCAAGCCAGTTGGGAAACAAAAAAATGTGAACTTGCTTCAACCATTTGCTACACCAAGACTAGCACCTACTGCACATCAGAAAAGTTTCACCAAGTACAAGCCTGAAGCAACAGTTGTTCCTAAGCACACTAGTTTCAACCTAGCTACTTACAAGGTTGCAAAAGCATTTCAACCATCTAAGTAGTTATTGTAGAATATTTCACAACTTTTGTACTACTTATTCTGCAGAAACCTGACTGCTACTTTGTTGTGTAATAATTATTGCACTGATATGTTCAAATTCTCGCACTATTGATCAAGCTAACCTTCACTAATAAACAACAAAATGACATGTACATGTTCATTACATAGGTCATTATATAGATAAGAGGTTCACTAATCAACAACTACCAAACTTGCACTTGACTTGCAACTACCAAACTTGCACTGATAAACAACTAACATACTTGCACTGCCTGGGTACCAACTACACAGCTATTACAGAAACTTGCACTGCAACTGCATTGCATCAGTTCTTCAGCATTACAATGTCAAACATCAGACATATCAGCCCAATTGCAATCTTCACAAGCATCATGACTTCCTTCACTGCATATGCCACTGCAGTGATTTTCTTCACAAGCATCACATGCCTTGGTCCATCTCCTGCATCCCTTTGTTTAGCCCAAACCATTGATTCCACACCAGCATCTTCTACTTGAATGTAGTTGTGCTCAACCAGTTCCCAGTGTCAGAAATCACAACCATGCTGTCCATTTCAAACAAAAAAGAATCAAAATTTGCTTCGCCAAATATGTCTACTGAAAATTCCGACACTATGAACAGACAAATTACAGCCCATACATCTATCAATGTAGCATATCTATCATTCAGAGTACTGGATTTGGACGTCCAAACTGAGAGTACTTCTTTCAGAGCAGTCTGTACGCACCTGGGCCTTCGCGGTCCGCACCGCTGCACTGCGCATCGCCGCACCAGAGTCGGTATGGGCCCTCGTCGAGCGGCTCGACGGCCCAGCCAGATGGGGCCGACGAGTGGCGTGTTTCCTCTTCCTCTGAGCCCGCCTACACGGACGCCAAAGTCGGAGGCACAGGCATATCGCCGCCTCCGACTCCACGGAGACAGACGCTCGGCGCCGCCGCCGCAAAAACATGGCAATGTTGGAGGCCGCCATCGCCGCGTCGAAGAAGAAGGCCACGAAGAACGATGTTGCCGCCCGCCTCGCCAGCGAGCAGACCCGCGTCGTGCGGGTCCTCGCAGCGCGCCGTACGCCGTCTTCGAACGGAGCGTCCTGTTTATGGCTGAACTTTTGTTTCTGTATATTTGTCTATCCATTGAACTATGTCCGTTTTTAGTTTGTGTGTCATCCGTCTGAACTATGTTTGAAAATTTTGTATGATCGAGATCTACGTGCATGTATTTTGTACTCCCTCCGTTTGGAAATAGACGAGGGAGTATGGTTTTAAGGAATGGGTTTTTTTTTGTGTGACGGCTGGAGATGGCCAAATATTTATTTAGGGGTTGTACGGGTTCTGCCGTGAACAGATAAGTGTCATTTTTTACAACTACAACTGGAGAGATGCTGTCAGTTCGACTTAGGATTTTAAGCGATCCTCCACCGGTAGCCGACAGTACGCTACTGTTGCAACCTCTTTTTCTTTTTTTTTTTTGAGTCGTTGGCTCGCTGCAACTGTGTACATGCCCCGTGCTCCTGCCTAGCTTTTTTTTTAGGGGCACTCCTACGTGGCTTTTTAAAAGAACCTAGATGGCGACGGTGCAGTAGACCGTAGCTGTTGCAGCTAGCCGTCGGTATCGACATGTACGTACCAACACGTTAGGTTACCCCCAACATTTATAATTTACAAACATTATAAGCGAGTAATTCAAAATTTGTTTATGCTGTAAATAAATGCGTAGCGTGGCAAGCCAGCGAGGAATATAGAAATGGCCCTGCAGAATGTCTCATCTTTGGTTTTGAACTTTTGACCAGCGACAAATGGCAGGTTTATGACCAAGTACGTAAGAGTCTTCCAAAACAGTCGGCAGGATCTCCCGGAGCTAGAGTTCACAAGGGGGGAGCAATACTGATGTGCAGCTGGCTACTACTCCCTCCATTTTTTAATATAAGATGTTTTAGCATTTGTTTACATGCATGTGTACATAAATATATGTAGACATGTTTAATTGTGTATGTTTACTCACTTTAGTATGTATTTAGACAACATGTACAACACCTAAAACATCTTATATTAAAAAACGGAGGGAGTAACTAGTATTTCTTGGAATCTTGGCACTCTAAAGATTACTCTGCTGCTGTCTGCTCCTATTAATTCCATTTTTCTTGCTGGACTTAATTGACAAGGTCTTCAGATCACTCTGTTGATTGATTTATTTTATGAATTTTGAGGGAGATCACTGTGTTGATGGATGGAGCTTACGAAGTTGGACCATCTGAAAGTCAAGGAGCAGCGGAGATAGATAACGGCCCGCCCTGAAGAGGCCACGACTAAGGCAGGCCTATTGAAAATCAAAACTGTTTTTCTACAAGTGTGTGACGTAGTATGTGTTTTTCCTCTGTTCCACCTTCTCTTTCTCCCCTAGCCTCCCCACCCCCACCTTGCAGAGAAAACGTTGTTGAGAGGGCCGGCGATGAGATGTGGTGTGGGGGTATTTCGAAGGGATGGGCAGGGCGGCGATGAACCGACTGAGGCCTGATTTAAGGAGGCGAGGCCGCGGGGTGGAGATGATCCTCTTCCTCCGGTCGTCGTTGTGATTTTGCTGTCGGAAAACCGTGCGCGCGAGCGAACGAAGAATAGCATCACCCATTGAAATTATATTTTTCAACTGTGGCCACGTATCTATCTTATCATTTCTGAAAAGAAAAACTAGCTAGATTACTGATTCCTAACTATTTCAAAATGGAGTACTGAAATCAACCTTTAATTACTATACCTGCCAAAGAAATACTGTAGTAGTTTTAGGAATGTAGCAGGGTCTGGAACGGCGATTATTCCTTTCCATAATAACGACCTACGAGGTGGGCCATCACATCGATCACCAGACGAGAACCTGTCCGTATAAATACTAGTTCCCCCATCACCGGAGTATTCTATAACCTCGGTCGCAAGAGCCTAAACTATCCCCGGAGTCAGGCCTGCCGCGACTCCATTAGTTAGCCGTCCAACGCCACGCTCACCGTCTTTTTCGAACCACGCGAGCTGCTCCTCCCGGTTCCTCGAACTGATCGTAGGTTTTTCCAATTCTTGCTGGTATCGCGCTCCTTGTTCCTTCTCGCGTTGTCGTCGTCGACGGGGACGGCATGGACTCGTACAAGGGCGGCGGCGAGGCGAGGCGGATCAGCGTGGTGTACTTCCTGAGCCGCGGCGGCAGGATGGACCAGCCTCACCTCTTCCGCGTCAACCTCGGCCACCTCCACCGCGCCGGCGTGCGCCTCCGCGGTACGTCCGTGCTGTCACTGATTACTCGATTCGTTTCGCGTATGGAATAAGCATCAGCTCATTGCAATGGCGGACATGAATTCAGATGTGAAGAGGTGGCTGTCGGAGGTCCGCGGCAAGGACATGCCGGACAACTTCTCCTGGTCTTACAAAAGGTATGTACGATGAGCATTACTAAACCATTGATAATTACAGATGGAAACAAATCATTCCCGGCGCCCTTGATTGATTGCCGTTTCTTTTCCGGCAACGTTTTAGTACCTCCCGATTGATTGCCTCATGACTTTCCCGTTCCTTCTGTAATTAAATCCTTATTACAGCTCTGTTTCCATACATAATATGCTCCTCCCGTTAATTGTTTCCTATCTTAACAATTGAGGGCTGATCGAGCAGGAAGTACAAGGCCGGGTACGTATGGCAGGACCTGATGGACGATGACCTCATCACGCCCGTCTCCGACAACGAGTACGTGCTCAAGGGCTGCGACGTGCGAAGAACCCCTCCTACCCCCTGCGCCGACGGGCCGAAGCCTTCTTCCCTAGGTGACTGTCTGTCTGTCTCGATAGGATTTGTTTTTCTTTCCTTGTTTTGTTTTTTATTTCTTCGTTGAGAACTTGAGATTAACAAACACTTCGACAAATTGTGGTTTTGTTATAGCAGACGAGAAGAAACTGAACAGAAAGGGTAATCGGGAGCAGAAGAAGCAGGTGGAGGAGGCGCTCCGAGTCCAGGTGACACGAGACTACGACGAGAGCTCCCCGAAGCCGCCGCCAACCGACCAGGACTCTCCCGGCGAGCCAGCGCGTCTCGAAAAGCCGTTTCGGATCGTTCTGCCGCAGGACCTTCAGCAGCGGCGTCAGCGAGAAGCGGCGGTGAGAAATACAGTGACCGAGCAGCAGGCGGTGGTGGCGCGGAGGGCGGCAATGGGCGGCGACAAGAAGCAGCGCCCTGCCGTGGGGAGCGCGCGGAGGATGCGCGTGGCGCGGGTGCTGCACAGCATCCTGACGTGCGGCGCGGCCGACGCCGTCGACGACGCCGCGCTACGGCCCGTCCTGCGGCAGAGCGCGGGCGCCATCGACGACGACGACGACGGCTGGTCGGGGACGCCCGTCTGCCCCGGCATGGACGGCTGCGGCATCCAGTGAGTACATGATTACACGATTGAATTGTTCCGATGGTTTCTAAAATTTTAAATTAAATTAAACAAGTTCTTGGCGACGTGACAGCATGAGCAGGAAGGTGAAGCCGCGCCGAGGCGGGAAAGACAGCAAGGCGAAGCGGGACGGCGGGAGGCGAGACCGCGTCGCCGCTGCCGCTCACAAGCCGGCAAGCCTGCCGCGTTGCTCGTAAGCCTCCTACACATTCAGTAAACTCGCTCGTTTCTCTCAACTGAACCACTCTGCGCGCTGTCAGCTACCGGCCGGTTCTGACCGGTTCCTGTGCTCGTCGGTTAAGTTCGGTAGTGTGCAGTGTCCATCCGAGACGGCCATGGGACGGGACGCTAGCTAGCTGCTAATAGTTTCGAATTCCTGCTGTTTCGATCGACCCTTGAGTAGGTTTGAGAGGTCAAGCTATACCGTCCGTCCAGTTTTTTTTATAGATTATCTACTTCTGCCATTGACGTATGAACAATGAAAGAAGACGTGTAATTAGAAGAAGAAAAATTGAATTGAAAGAGTGTTTATTTATAGAATGGGAAGAGTTTTTGGGTTGATTGATTCTTCGGATTTCCCTAGACTCTTTATTCGTCGTTCACTTGTGGAGCCTTAGGTTGGCACTACATAAACACTGGACTGGTGTTAAACTCAGTCCGGTCGTGTCATGCATCTGTTATAGATGGTAGGGCTCTGTTATTCATCTTTTTACTACTACCTCCGATCCATATTAGTGGGCACAACTTTGTCCACTAATATGGATCGGAGGTAGTAGTCTAAATACTTAACTAGATACATATAAATTTAGACAAAGTTATGCCCACTAATATGGATCGGAGGGAGCAGAACAATCTTTGCACGTCGTTGATTTTTTAAAGCCTTTGAAAGACTCACAAAGCAAGTTCTGTACTGACAAGTGCAACACCTCTGATTCTCAACGATCTGCAGACAGTGTGGGAAGGGGTTCAAGCCGCAGGAGCTGCACCTGCACATGCAGTCGTGCAGGGGATTGAGGGAGAGGATGAGGAACAGCGCCGCCAACGCGCGAGTGAGCGTGGACAGCAGACGGAGCTCCACAGCAAAGAGCGACCTTTCCTCCACGGAGCGACCAGCTACTGTGTTCCTCCTCACCGCGTCATGATCTGATCTGTGTTCTGAGATGTTGGTTATGTGAATCTATGGGTCCGTTCTTCATCATTTCTAGAATTGTTTAGCTTGGCAGTGCAATGCTCCTATCTCTGATTGTGCGCAGTGGCACCATTTTTTTCTCTTGGGATCTTAAGGGGAATGAATCCCCATAGCTCATCTTTTTTTTTAACCGAGCCAAAAGACATGCCATTTTCATTAATTAAGAAGTGGGAATTGGCCGGTTAATTAGCGGGAAACCGGTCTAATACAGAAAGAACACCCTCGACGACCGTCATGGAACATGACCGGCGCGAGGGCGTACACAGCCATCCTGGCTACCCACACAAGCTACACACGCTGCCGAAGCTAGAGTCGTCGTCGAGGTTGCCCCCATGTCATCGTCATCAAACTGCACACCCTGCAGCGACTCCGACTTCACAAGAAAACCACGAAGGAGACCATTGCCGAAGCGGCGTCGAGAAGCCCAGGTCGGCCTATGCCAAACAGATGACTCTTCGCGTATAGGTAGGCAACTCCGATTCTGATGATGAGCTCCGGATAGGAGATGTATTAGATCAGCGCCGAAAAAGATCTTCACCACCGCACCGCCCCCTGCAAGTCATCGTAACGCTGCTCAAATGAAGAAGCTTGAGAGACATAGCGGCTCTGACTCCACAGCCTGGGGAGACCAACACGAAGAAACTCGGACACGCCGCAACAGAGCAGACTACGAAGCCATTGACGCGACCAGACGCGACCAGACCATCGCACACCGACATTGTCGTTGCCACCCAAACTGCCACATGGAACTCGCACATCGCCGAACGGACACCTGCCAAGTCGTGATGTCGTGCACGTCCAGCCCCAGGAAAGCGTGAAGGGGACGATGATCTTAAAGACGGCACCCTAAAGAGGGAAGCGGCGTAGAAGACGCCACCGCCGCCCGACCCTGAGCCAGGGTCTAGGCTTTCGCCCGAAGAACACGACCTGGGATGTGGAGGCCAAAGAACTCCACGATGGGGCCTCCAAGGAAGGCCACGACATCCCGCGGACGCCACCCCGGCCGGCCGGAGCCGAGCAGACTTTCATCCGGAGCCAAACAAGCCACCACCACCCACGCTGCCGATTGCTCAGCCCGCGAACCCGCTGTCATGTGCACCTTCGGGAGTGGCAACAGCGCCATTGCCACACCGAATCCGCCACGAACCTCATCTCCAGCAGCAACAGAAGAGCCAAGATCTGGGCGAGCTCGCCCATATCAAACGACCACCATGGACGAGAGAGCCGCATGAGTAGGAGCACGACGCTCCACGGTCGTCGGGGAGCACCACCACCGGAGCTTGGAGCGCGGGCTGCCACCCCGCCAAGCCAAGCAAGGAACCGGCAGGACAGGGCCCGTAGGTCGCCGCCGCTGCATCGAGCAAGTCGCTGAAGCCGCGCCGCCGGAGCCGCACCATCGTCGAGGGTCGCCAAAACCATTGCCCGAGCTTCCCCTACCGAGCTTCCGCGAGGGCACTGCAGCGCCAGAGCCAGGGCCACGCCGCCGCCATCCGCTACCCGGGCCCGACAGCATCTTCCGGCGACGGCGGCCGGGATGAGGGCAGATCAGGAGGGGCTCCTGGCGGCGGCAGATAGGGTTCGCCCGAGCCGTCCGAGTCGGGCGACGCGGGCGTGGGAAAAAATATCCCCATAGCTCATCGCATTCACCCCGAGAGATAATACTAGCATTGTTAGAAACTTGACTTCCCGTCCGTAACCAACAATGTCAGGCCGGCTTAGCGAGGAGCGGCAGCGGCGACGCACTGTCGACACGGTCTGGAGACTAAAGACGAAGGGCATCTTAAGAATTTCGTTGTAATTTTTGTTTTTTGTTGAAATGCTTTGTACTTTTCGATTTTTCTGTTAATGTTAGGATCCTTCCTTTTCGTAAAAAAAGGGACTATCTAAATAACAACAATAGGCTGCTCTAAACCAGGGTGCAGTGGAAGAAGAGATTATAAATGGACAATGGACAACTCCACCAATGGACCTAGAGAATAGTCCAGTCTACCAACGTGCAAAATATCAACTCAAAATAATTCATATTTCAGACTACACAAAAATAACAACATAATCTGACAGATCTTAGAGGGTTCGAATTTTGTACTATTCACTATTTTTAGGTTCAGATTTTATCATTTTTTTACAGCCCAAAATATAGCATATTTCTATTTGAGATTGTACACGTTGGTAGAAGACGACTTTATCTACATTCAGCGATTTTCACATTTGTTTGAAACTTTAAATATGTTTTCAAATTTCGCAAAATAAAAGGGCTATGTGTAGCCAAACTACAAAGAGCCGCTCTCGACTTTCTTTTGTTATCACTCACCGAAATGGAATGTTCACAGAACACAACCCCAAAAAAATGTTACTCCGTTGGCCAAACACGTCTCTCTGTTCTTGGCAAACACCTCTTCTGCATCGTCCCTGCTCTTCTGTTCACACAACTGGCTCTATCCACTCTGGTCAGTGGCCCAGCAGCACAACAAGTCAACAGCTCGGCGACCTCCACCGCCTCCCCTTCGACGAGATGCCGCACCGGCACCGCTCCTTCGCCGACGCGCTGGCCGCGGCGCGCCCGTTCCTCCGCGGCGAGGAGTCAGACTGCGACCCGGCCCTCCCCGCCCTGGCCGCCGTGCTGCGCGCCGCCGGCGCGGGCGAGTGCTGGCACAAGCACGGCACCTTCCTCGCGCACCTGCTCGAGGTCCACCGGATCCTCCACCTCTGGGCGGCCCCCGACGCGGTGTGCCGCTGCGGCCTCTACCACTCCGCCTACTCCAACTCCTACGTCAACCTCGCCATCTTCGAGCCCGACGTCGGCCGCGCCCGCGTCGCCGCCGTCGTCGGGGACGACGCCGAGCGCCTCGTCCACCTCTTCTGCGTCGTCCCGCGCCAGCAGATCATACACGACGACCTGCTATTTCACTACGCTGATGAGGACCTCGTGGCTGACCTCGCCCGGTCCGAGGAGTCCGTCCGGGACGCGCGCCAAGGGGTGTTCCGGGAGGCCGAGCCCTGGCGCGGCAAGATCCAGCGGCTCCTCCCGGCCGCCGGCATCACTGTCAAGCACATCAGGTGTGTTTTTCATTTTCATGCCATTTGCGTTGCTGCTTGCTTGAAATCAGTGAACTCATGTAGAGAGTATTCACTAGTCACAAATACTGAACTGAACATCGTTGTGCAGTGTTTGGAAATACTGACAGATATATATGGTGAATTGGGAAATACATGATAATAGCTTAAGAATTGAGGATCAAGTACTCTTATCTAGCTGATCGTTACAACTTTTAGTATTCAGGATTAGCAGTTCTCACAGAGTCACAGTATTTGTCAAGAGTCTATGGGCCTACCTTATAACCTACCAAGGTTCCCCAGCTTTCTAAATGATAGGGAAAACTTGTTTCAGGCATTTTATGTAGGTAAAAATCTCATTTTACTGTCACAGAGACAGTTAGAACAGTATTTAGTGTCTTGCCAAGAAGATTGAGAACATTACTATCTGGCAACTTGCCGAAGTCAGGAAGATTTCTATTTAGGGTTTGTTTATTTCTGCTGCAACTAATGTTTTCAAATACTTGCAACAATTCGTGATTAAGTACTAGTCACCACAATTTACACTAAAGATATCTATTCTGAACCTTATCCAAAATTCAAACTATGCAGCCGGGTAAAGCGAAAGAAAATTGCTAAGCAAACTACTCCCTATTCCTTATCCAATTTGATTCCACTGTGCACCTGATATGAATCATTACCCTGCAGGACCGGTGAGGATGTGGCTCTCTCTAGGCGGGTAGCGGCGACATTCCTTCTGATGACAATGGCAGATTTCAGTGACCAGCTCTTCGACTGGCAAGACCGCCTCTTTGACAACACCAACGGCCGTCTCGAGTACCAAGGCAACACCTGGACGGCGCTGTGGCCTGGCACCGGCAAGCCCGGCCTCTGGACCACGTCCATCTCCCGCATGGGCGCGCTCTACAGCCTCATCGTTCGCGAAGAGGAGATATACATAGCTCACCGAGCACATACCACCGGCCAAGAAGTCGACGACTCAGCTTCCCGCGACGAGGACATCGCCCTAGTGATCCCTCCGGTATTCGATGGCTGCACCAAGGTGCTCAACGCCGATGACCAGAAGGCAGCGCGAGACCTCTACTGGGAGGCAGTGTGTAGCGATGAGGAGATGGACCGGTGCAAAGTTGAGGAGCTCCTCCGGCAGAGCATCGCCAAGAACCCGTTTGTCGGGGAACCTCGGCTGGTCCTCGCGCAGATGTGCCTCAACACAGAGATGTACGAGGAAGCGCAGGAGCAAGCGGAGGAAGGGCTAAAGCTGCTGCTGGAGTGGGGGAGCAGCTGGGACAAGAGGATGCAATGGGAGGGGTGGGTGTCCTGGGGCAGAGCCATGCTGACCAAGGCCAAGGAGAAGGACTGGCCTCATACCTCCTTCGGCATCCTCAGCCTGGGCCTTGTCAAGTAGCTGCTTTGTGTTATGGTGTCGGCATATGGTTAGCACGACAGGTACGGAAAGATATACCTGCATCAGTTAAATAAATGATTTTACAGACAACAGGGTGGATTTACCATTTTCCTTGTAAAAAAGATACAATTGAGATTATCTTATACATAGTGTATTGATGTCTATACAGAAATCTCAGTAAATTGTTACCATGTAATTTTCTCGACTGTACTGTATGAACACCAAATCAAGGAGGACAAGCATCCAACAAAAAATGATTTGAAGATTTTAGGAAATCAAAAAGTGTCACTCCTGTACCAGAATATAGGACATACTGAATTA
Source organism: Poa pratensis (assembly GCA_947311845.1). NCBI lineage: Eukaryota > Viridiplantae > Streptophyta > Magnoliopsida > Poales > Poaceae > Poa > Poa pratensis. The sequence continues at coordinate 22,145,313 of CAMZMU010000055.1, forward strand.
TCTGCCTTGGCAGCATAGAACTTTGCTGCATATTAACTGCAAACTTCTCTCTGACTGATGACATTAGCAAACCTATGTAGCTAGCAAGGTTCAAAAAAGCGTCGCTTAATCGCCGCTTGCGCAGGAAATTGAGCGGAGCGACGGCTTTCTGCGTCGCTTCTTCCTGAGCATCCAGTTACGCGCGCCGAGCGATTAGGCGACGCTGAAGAGATTAAGCGGGCGATTAGGCGACGCTGAAGCGGCGCACAGCGATGAATGCGGCGGCTGCGCGCTGAGCTTCCCCGAGCGGGATTTCTGAAATTTTGGGGAGAAAAGAGGGGGAAACGCGAGCCGAGCGAGCATAAGCCTGGGACGCGAGCGAGGGGGTTAGGGTTACCCGACAGAGGCCTGGGACGCGAGGCTCTTTTCCGCCGCCGCCAGTGCAGCTCGGGCCTCCGCCGCCGCCGCAGCTCGGACCTCCGCCGCCGCCAGCGCCGACCCCGACCTCCTCGTCCCTGCTGCGCCTCCTCCCCGCCGCCAGCGCCGACCCCGACCTCCTCGTCCCTGCTGCGCCTCCTCCCCGCCGCCAGCGCCGACCCCGACGGCCGACCTCCTCGTCCCCGCCGTCCTGCTTCTCCTCCGCTGCCGTGAAGCTTCTACTCCGACCCGACCTCCTCGTCCCCGCCGTACTGCTTCTCCTCCGCAAGATCGAGCTCTATCTTCAGGTAACGCTCTGCTTTTGTGTTCTGTGATCCTGTGACTGCTGTGTGCTGTCCTCGTGTGTACTGCTGTGTGCCCCCGCATGTGTATGCTGCTGTCAAAATTGGTAGATCTGAATTTCCTGCTATTAGGGAATGGGCTATAGCTGTTATTTTTGCTATAATTTGAGGCTGTGCTAATGTTGCTTAATTTCTGTAGAAGACATGGAGGCCGAGGCTGATGGTGAGGTACCCATGCCGCCGCCTTCAATGGCATTGAGGGGCAACTCGAAAGATGTCGGATGGAATTATGGCAAATATTGTGATCCAGACAACAAGAGCAAAGTGAAGTGTGACTTCTGTGGCCATATTAGCACCGGAGGGATTTATCGCTTGAAGTTACACATTCTTGGTACGGATAAAAATGTGGCAGGATGCAAGAAAGCTACCCGGAAGCCAAGGCGGCATGCAAGAAACAGTATACCAAGGTCATAGAGACAAAGTCAACAAAGAGGCAGCGTGAGCAAGAAGTTAGAGATGATGTGCATATATCAAGTGCATGTGGATCGGTACAAGATGGTGATAGCTCATGCGTGCAGCAGCCTAACACACTAGGTCCCATGGACAAGTTTGCGCGTCCTATTAATGGTACACCAAGCACTGAGGAATCGTTGAGGCAACAAAGTATTAATGAGGCTCTTTGGAAGGAGAGAGTGCATGAAGCTTCACAATATGTTGCTAGATGGGTGTATACACATGGTAAAGTACCATACATGGCAGCCTTGTATGTTGTTATTTGCTTACAGCCTTGTATGTTGCTAGATGACTAACTTGCTAATTTTTTATTTTTTTTACTTGTGTTTGTGCAGCCATACCATTTAATGCTTTGGACAATGATGAGTTCATGCAAATGTGTGAGGCCATTGGAAAGTTTGGCAAAGGGTATGTGCCTCCTAGTCAATATGAGCTGCGTGAGAAGTTGTTGAGTGAGGAATATGCAAGAACCAAGAGTTTGCTAGATGACCGTGAAGATCTAAAGAAGAAGTATGGATGCACCATCATGACCGATGCATGGACAGATATGAAGAGGAGGAGCATAATGAATGTGTGCATGCATTGTAGTGGAGGATCTTCTTTCCTCAAGTCAAAGGAGACCTCGGATGTGTCACATACCGGGGAACTCATATTTGAACTAGTGGACAAAGCAATTGAGGAGGTAGGGGCTGAACATGTGATGCAAGTTTGTACGGACAATGCTTCCAATAACATGGCAGCCAAGAAGTTGTTGCTTGAGAAGAGGCCAAAAATATTTTGGACCTCTTGTGCAACTCACACCATCAACTTGATGCTCCAAGGATTTGGCAACATCAAAAGGTTCAAGTCCATAGTGGATCAAGCACAAAAAGTCACTATCTTCATCTATGCACATCACAAGACTTTGGCATATATGAGGAAATGCACAAAGAGGAGAGATATCGTAAGGCCGGGGGTGACTAGGTTTGCTTCCAATTTCCTTACTTTGCAAAGCTTGGCGGAAAAGAGAGATGCTCTAAGGGCTATGGTGGTTGATAGAGCATGGGAGGAGATGCCAATTGTGAAGAGCAAGAAAGGAAAAGATGCAACCGCCACCTTGATGGATGCTAACTTTTGGAAGGGAGTGACACTTTGCGTAAAAGTGTTCGAGCCATTGGTTTCCCTTCTTCGTTTGGTTGATGGGGATGTCAAGCCATCTATGGCTTGGCTGTATGGAGAATTGTTGAAGGCAAAGACCAAGATTAAGGAGGCTTTTGGAAATAATGAGAAGAACTATAGAGAGACTATGGTCATTATTGACAAGAAGATGAAAGGAAGGCTTGATAGTCCATTGCACAAGACCGCATATCTCTTGAATCCACACTACGCTTATGCTAACAAGGAGATCTTTGATGATTCAAGCATGACCGTAGCTCTCATGGAATGCGCGGAGCAATATTTTGGAGATGATGTGGTAGCTTGTAAGAAAATGGTCAATGATGAGTGGCTCTTATATGAAAACAAGGAAGGACCTTTCAAGAAAAAGCTTGCAACTACATGGGAAAGGCCGGATTACAATCCCGGTAAGAATAAGTGGTGCTTTGCACTTGTTTTGTCATTGTTTTGCTGCTGTTTTGTAGCTATTTTGTAGCTGTTTTGCTTGCTGTTTTACTTGCTGTTTTGCTGCTGTTTATTTACTGTTTTTTACCTGCAGTTGCATGGTGGAAGCTCTACGGAACCGAAGTTCCTTTGCTGCAACAGATGGCTATGAGGATCCTATCGTTGACTTCTAGCTCTTCCAGTTGTGAAAGAAATTGGAGCGTCTACGAAATGGTTAATAACTACTTAGTCAATTTGCATTGTTCATACTTCAATACTTCATACTCTCAATCTAAAATCTAATTATGTCTTACACTTGTAGATTCACACCAAGAGAAGAAATAGACTAACAACGGATCGCCTCAACAATATGGTCTATATACAATTCAATACAAGGATGTTGTCCAAGAGGCAAAGGTTGAAGGATAAGAAGAAAGCGGATTCTCTTCTAAGCAATGATGCATCCGAAGCTCAAGGATGGCTCTTTGAAGGAGGGGATGATCATGCATTGGTTATTTTTAGAGATGAGGAAGATGGAGATCAAGGCGTGCATCCTTCTACGGGGATACCATATGATGTGTTGGGAGAAGCAATGGGAGCACAAGAGCAACTCCAACTTCGTAGGAGTGCAAGAAACACAAGAGATCTTGAGGAGGAGGAGTTTGAGTCCGAGGAAGAGGATGTGCTTGAAGAGGAGGATGAAATTGAGTTTGAGGATGATGATGTGTATTGATGCCTTGGAGTCTTGGAGATATGATGGCATTATGCTATCCATGTGTGCTTAATTCGTTTGGTTATGTTGTGTGGAACTTACCACTTTGGAATTTGGAACCTCTTTATTTCTTGTAATGTTGTGTGAGACTCTTTTTATTTCTTGTAATGTTGTGTGAGACTATGCCACTAATATGTTGTGTGGCCGTGTGGGTCTTATTATCTTGTGATAATATTGCATTATTGTTTGTTAGTTGTTTGATGATTGAATAGTATTGCTTGCAACTTTGAAATTTGCTTGGTAAATGCTAATATATTCTTGTTGTGTGCTTCTAGCTTCCGTTCCGGAGAAAGGACATGGAGAACAAAAGGAGAAAAACAGAGACAGATCAAGGTACATAATCCATATCCTCTATTCTTCTTACATTTGTAGCAAAATTACAACATACATAATCCATATCCTCTATTCTTCTTACATTTGTAGCAAAATTACAACATTTCATAATCTGTTTGTACACTTCCAACCTGCTATATTGCCTTCCCAGCTCCCGTTTGGACGCTTTTACCCTGAGCGCTTAAGCGGCGCTTAAGCTCGATTAAGCTGTAGTTCCTCTGAGCAGAGCCTCACCGCTCGCTTAGCGCTTTTTTGAACCTTGGTAGCTAGCAGCAATTCATCGGATTACCAAACATCTTAGATGACAATTCTTTTGCAGAGCCCATTCATGAAACGCATCAACATTGAGGTCCCTAGCTAATATTTCTATAGCATCACCATTGAACCAATCAACTGAAATCTAGTACTAGCAGCACAATCCATGTAGGCAAGTCAGAGCAACAGAGAAGGCCCAACAACTCATGCTTCAGTTACAGTGTTGGGCTGGCTGTATTTGTGATTAAGATGTATTCTTGTTTCTCCCTTGTAAATAAGATGCAATTGTGATTATCTTATTAGATGGTGTATTGTTTCTATGCACAAGTCTCAAGAAAATATGTTGGATGCATCAACACCAATAGTCACCTGGAAGTTAAAGACCAAAACATCGTAGAATTACCCGAATTGTAAGTCTATTATGGTTCCCATAGATATGGATGATCTAAGGCTTGAGCACTCTTCTAGCACACCGAATTGCGCAAAGGGGTATTTTCTTTTCACCTACCTTGCCTACCCCTAGGAATTACAAAGCTCGTGCTATCATGTTAAAAAAACTCGTGCTGTACAGCTATACTTCAAAATGAATCTTAACTAGATGAGCCAAGTTTGGTGTGACCATAAGAGAAAAGGTGGGCACTGCATTCATTTTCATTTCCCTCCCATCTCCACATTTCATGTCTCAAAATAGAAAATTTTGTATCCAGTAAAATAATTGTACTGCTATGCTATATAGCGAGCAACATGGCGATTCACAACATCTGCCCAGGGCTATCCTTTTTCAGCGTCTCAGCAAGTACAAGACTTAATTTCACGGTGTTATAACACAATTTTCCCCAATTCAGTTGCTTTATACGGAGTAGATACCAACCAAGAAAGCTGTAAGAAATGGGCGACAAAATTAGATACTGTTCCATATGGTTCAGTAAATCGAACTTGTCATGTTATGGTCAATCAAATCAACAACAATTGTGTTTCAGTCGCAATAATAAATCAAGAGAGGATGAAGAAACAACAGCAGTGCTACGCGAATAGCTGTCAGCTGTGACCATGAACAAAGAAATAAGAACCTGCAGTATCCCTAGAAATGGTTGGAGGTGAGAGGGTATGTTCCCTGCATGAGCTGTAGCATACACATATGCGGAACAATCTCCTTGTAGTAGTCCATGAATCTTGAAACGAAGTACCTCTCGCTTACGGCAACAATTGAGCAATAGTCACGTTTAAGATGCCCCTTTCCCTGCAGTATCTTCATGACGGTATACCGAGCCACCGAGGCACCAGCCTCGTGCTCAGGTCGTAGCTTATGAGTGCAGGCCTGCGCACGATGTACTCTGGATCAAGACCGACCCCAGTGACGAGGAACTCCACCGTGCTGCGCAGGTTGTCCTCTGACGCTCTTAGGAGGCTCAGGTGCTTGACAATCACGATTCGCAGCACGTCATCGGAGCAGCCAAGGGTCTTCTTGAGTAAGTCCATTCTTGCGGCAAGCTTCTCTTGGTTTGCGCCGGAGACTATCGCGAGCCCATACATGAACTGGTCTGAGCGCGATTAACTCCTTGAGTTTCTCTGGTTTGCAGACAGGCACGCACGTCCCACTGAGGCCAGTCTGGCGAGATCACGAATGTTGGATATTTATGATCTTTAGGCAAGACAAATAGTTTAAAAATGCCTACTTCCACTGTAGATGGGGAAAGGAGGAGGAGAGGTCCGTGCTCTCCCCGTGCGACCAGCTCGCCGCCGGCGATCCGTTCGATTCCTCGCTCTCCGCGGCCGCTCCGGCAGCGGGAGGACGGGGAATCGACGGATCCCGGTGTGTACATAGCCTAGGTGTGCGTGGGGTGCTTGTCGGCGGCGCTGTGGAGGTGGCGGCGTGGCCGGAGAGGCTTTTGTCGACGGCGGTCCTCTCCTCTGCTCTGGGTGCTTCGGTGGAGGCCCTTGGCGGAGCTGCCGTCTCCTGCGCGCCTGCTGCTTCTCGGAGTCGCAGCGTGCGTCCCCTCGAGCCAGCGTCCGTGATGGCGGTGCTGGTTCTTGTCTGGGGGGTCCTTCGTCCTTCGCTTCGGCGTTTGGTGGTGCTTTTGCTAAAGATCCGCGGGAGTTTGCAGGCGGGAAGCTCTTCTTCGCCGCTGATCTCGGTGGGTGCTGTGGAAGATGGATGGCGTCTTCGTGTTCGTCTCCGGCCTGAGACGGCGAGGGCGAGCTGGCGGCTCGGAGCTGATGTCCGTTCAACGTCAAGATGCTGGCGCCTGCGTCAGTTGGATTCTGCGGCGTCTCAACAAGGTTGTTCGGGCCGGTGGTTCTGGTGCGAGGTGAGCTTGCTTCCGTCCTTCCCGGCGGCGTGCTGCTGGTGTTCGTCGGAGGTTTGCAACTTGGTGGTGCCGTTTTCGGCGTGTGTGGTGTGTTTTTTGCCTCTGTTCGTGTGGGTGCGTTTGTTCTTCTGATGATTTATACACGAACTCCCTTCAAAAAAAAAAGTTTAAAAAGGCGGCTGCTACAGTGGCTCGGTGCTATAGTGCCCGTAGTCGGTTTTGGTGCCCTGATCGGTACTGTGATTTATAATGTACAAAAGTTTTTAACTTCGCAAGTTGTTCTGCATTTTTGTGAGATGGTACGAACCAAAATGCATGATTTGGCAAATTAGGCCCGGTCAGTGGCTAGATGAGGGTGAGTGTCGTATCCCTTGTCTCTGTATCTTTACTAGAAGAGAGTGTGAAATCATATCAATGGCATGTGAGCCTACCAAAGGTAAAAAGTAGGTTCTACAATAAAGACGAATATATGAAATCAGAAACAACATAATTCACTAGAACAGAGGGGTGCATGTGACGGAATTAAAGAAGTGTCCATCCACACATGCCTATAAATGCAATGAAGTGAAATACCTTGACGCTCCAACAATGCACAGCCTATAAACATGTGTCCCGTTCCAACCCTCTTGGTTCCAGTTGCTCCGTGTTCATGAGTGGAGATTATCCCCATATGTTCACATATTAGAGTCTGTGTCACATGTGAACGACTTGTGTAGGATTGAAAGGTACCGGGAACCGTTTGCCTGCTGGGTGTCAGTACCCTGGAAGCCATCTTCGACTCGGTCGCAAATGTATACGAGTAATTTGGTCCCGAATCAACCCAAGGCCAACGAGCAGCATATCCATAATTGAGGCCGTGTTAGGATCAACGTTACATCAAACTGATGACGCGTGACTCGTGAATGCTAGTGTCATGCTTGGCACTTGGCAGTCATTGATCCACCCTTGGACACGACTAAATTGTTTGTGTTTAATTCCTAGCTCAAAAGACCGAATAAAATTTGATAACAAAATCTATGTTGTACTATTTTGCGCCGAGAGAGGCGAGTAAATTAGTAGCCATCTGATGAAAAATACAGGGTGGAGCTAAGTCATCAAATGAACTTAGCTCCGCAACGTCAGCCAATCTGCGCCAATCTTACTGATGCATACACATAAGCGGCATTTTGCAAAAAATACACATAAAACAACCAACACTGAATGGCTACTAATTTTTATCGGGCACTCATGGTCTTTGTCTCTTGGACATATCATGCATATATACCAATATACTATCAGCATTATACCAAATCATTGTCTCATTTTCCTTTACCCTTTTCTAATCCTGTTAGCCATTGGAAGCAGCCAACATCTAAATAGACACAATGTCACATTTATTTCTGTTGGATACAACTCTACTCAGAGCAAGAATGTAAACTAACTGCAAATGAGCAGAGCCTTATCTTGCTCAGACTCAAGTTGCTCGAACATATTTACAAACAATTTAAAATCAATTAGCACAACATCAAATATTACAAAATAAACATAGACATATTTATTTCCGGAAATACATTTGTACATGCACACATGGGTACATGACCTATCTTGTCCGTTGAGAGGCAGTTATGTGCTTTGGGTACATGACCTGTAATATTTGTAAGACAGAATTTTACTAGGTCTAACAAGCCGGTGCCCAAGTGATCTCCAACCTCTTAAGAATTTTACTAGGGCTAACAAGCCAGTGCCCAAGTGATCTCCAACCTCTTAAGAATACCTAAAGCCACCAAATAAGTTATATACAAGCATGAATTAAAAGATTCTCTCTGCAGTGACTTTGGCTACTATCTAAAACCAAACTAGTTAAGCCTCAATGGAGTAATGGAAGATGGAAGTGGTCCATTAGCTAAGAAAGAGCTGGCAACTTGCTCATTCAAGTAGTGTTACAGTTTTTCCACGTAGCACCCCAGTATCTTAGATTGAGCGCATTAAGACAATGGAATCAAAGAAGTTACCATACACCATGAATTCTTGAAAGAAGTTACCGTATACCCATCAAATAGGTAAATATGTATCATCAGTAAACCTAGTGAACAAGGAAACAAGGACATATAGGAATTTGATGATACTATATGAAATTCAGCGCTAATGGTTTAATCCACTCCATAACATATAGGAAACACAAATGGAGAACCATTTTTCACATAACAACAAAAACTACTTGTTCCTGTTCCTCGTTTACCTGCATTGTTATTTATGCAAAAAGATTACAATGAACTTTCGGTTAATGTCTTGTCTCGGTCCAGACAGGGGCATGGACAGAGAAGCGTATATAATATGTTTATGGTTAAATGATGTAATTTTTTCTATATTTTTTCTTTGTTATCAGGGAAAACATATCCTGTTTAATTTTCAAATACTACACAGGTTATGTAGTTCCGTGTTATGTTGTGTGAACCAGCCAGTTCATACATTAGGTTGAGGTCACGATCGAGAAGAGTGGAAGAATATTATATGCTACGCATCCATATTTATCATATTTTGCAACATGAACAACAGTTAAGACCGTCACCGACAGACGTTGCTAGTAACCATTGGCGAGTTCGGACAAGCTATATGAACTATCGATGACAACTACTCCGTATAACCAGCTGGCAGTGGCACTGATGATTTTTGGCAGTGGCACCGATGATAACTACACTCCGTATATCTATACCACTTGGCAGTTGCACATGGTTGTGCCCAACACAACAGAATAACCAATCACAATTCGCAAAAAAAAAAAAAACCAATCACAAACAACAAACCAGCTAATCATGTCAACCATCAAATCAATCACCCATTTGGTGATCATAGCGAAGCCTAAAACTGCCCACTTGCACAGCCATCTGAAAGCTCCAGCTCCAGCAACCGATTCTCCCTAAATAAATCAGATCAAAGCCTTCTGATCGCTACTATATATACCCGACGTGTCCCGCTCTTCCATCCCATCCTAAAGTTCCCAGCTAGCTATCTTCTCGTTCGTTGCTCACACATCTTCAGCTCATTCCCAAGCATCCACCAGGAAGGTAGATAGCAGAAATGACCTCCATCCTCAAGCTCAGGGTCCTCGTTGTGGCTTGCGCCGCCGCCGTCGTGGCCTCATCCTGGTCGGCGTTGCCACGGCTGCCGACGCGCCGGCTCCCGCCCCAGCCACGCAAAGCGCTTCCACAACCGCCCCCGCTTTCGCCGTCGGCACAATCGTTGCCGCCGCCGTTGGGTACTTCTTCTGCTGAGCTGCGGCGCTCGTGCATCTGGACCAGCAGTCATATCCATCCACACCTTGTTTAACCACTGTGTCCTGTATGGCTATATGTGGTGCTGTTGGTGTTGGTTTTATCTTCTGATCAGTTGACGGATACATTTTACAATGCGACTTGTGTACACTGTACGAATGAAACACAGAGCTCATATACATTCAGCCCTAAAACGCTAATGGCCTTGTGCCATGTTGTATGTTTATACAGTATCCATTATAAATTGGCCAGCTAGCTACCAAGTCTTAAAGAATGAGTGCGATCCTGCACGTACACCATGATGATTGGACAATTGATTTTTGTCGCTTTGCTCTAGATCAATAATCCATTACCTCAAAACCTCGCTCTGATACCACTCATTATCGTTCGGGGCACAATTAATTTCATGGTGCTATACCACAATTTTCCCCAATTCAGTTGCTTCATATATACCAATCAACAAAGTTGTAAGAAATGGGCGACAAAATCAGATTTTCAACTGTTCCATATGGGTTCTAAATGGAACTTGTCATGTTATGGTCAATCAAATCAACAACAGTTTTGTTTCAGTCGCAATAATAAATCAAGAGAGGATGAACAAACAACAGCAGTGCTACGTGAATAGCTGTCAGCTGTGACGACCATGAACAAAAAATATGAACCTGCAGTATCCCTAGAAATGTGTCAAGGTTGGCGGTGAGAGGGTATGTTCCCTGCACGAGCTGCAGCATACACATCTGCGAGCTCAGGAACAATCTCCTTGTAGTAGTCGATGAATCTTGAAACAAATAACCGCTTGCTTTTAGCAACAATTGAGACGGCTGTGTGCATCATTTTGATGCAGAGACCGGGGTGACCCATTTCTAAAAAAAAAAAACAATTGAGCAATAGTCAGGTTTAAGAAGCCCCTTTCCCTGCAGTATCTTCATGACGGTATACTGAGGTACCAGCCTCATGCTCAGGCTGTAGGTGATTCAGTGCAGGCCTGCGCATGATGTACTCTAGCTCAAGACCGACCTTGGTGACGAGGAAGTCCACCGTGTTGCGCAGGTTGTCCTCTGACGCTCTTAGGAGGCTCGGGTGCTTGACGATCGCGATTCACAGCACATCATTGGAGCAGCCAAGGGTCTTCTTAAGTAATTCCATTATTGCTGCAGGCTTCTCTTAGTTTGCGCTTGAGACTGTCGCGAGCGCATACATGAACTGGCCTGAGCCGCATTGCACTCCGAGCTCCTCCATGCGCGCGATTAACTCCTTGAGTTTCTCTGGTTTGCAGACAGGCCCCATGTCCCGCTGAGGCCAGTCTTGGCGAGATCACGAACACTTAACCCGCACCGCAGAAGCAGCACGATCTTGGGCTTGACCATAGTGTCAAGGTCACGGGTTAGAATGGCAACGCCTCCTAGAGCACCCCTTGAGACGGCATGCATGGATGAAGTCGTCCAAGAGAAAACAATGAAGTCCAGAACTGGAGTCTCCTGGCGACACCGCATGAGCGAAGTGCCTGGGCGTTGCTCAAGACGAGGCGCGTGATCATGGGGGCGGAAAGCCCGATGTCGCGGAGCAAGGCGACGCGGGAGGCAACAATCTTGTCCACCTTGGAGCAGAGCAGCCGCGGGTCGGCAGCGACGACGGCGGTGATGTCTGAGCCGGAGAGACCGATGCCTGAAAGGAAGTCGCGGACGGCGTCGGCGTTGGAGGGAGACTTGAGGTCAGAGAGTAACCTGGACGCCTTGAGGGTTTGCGCCCGGGTGAGGCCGCAGGTGGAGACGAGGTAGTCCTGGACGGAGAAAGGGGAGCCGGTATAGGTAGACGCGGCGGCGGAGAGGTGGCGGTGGAGGGAGGCGAGGGTGAAGACAGGGAGAGGGGAGCCGCTATCGTTGCCGAGGAGAGAGAACAACCGATTCTGGAGGCGGAGCATGGTGGCGTCGCCCCCCGCGGAATGCTCGCTGTCGGCGGGATCTGTTGTAGCGTTGATGACGACAAGGGAGCAAGGAAAAAAATAGCGCGCTACAGAAAAATAGCGCCGGCCTTAAAATATGTTATTAGCGTGCTATATCGCGCTATAACGTGTTATTAGCGAGATATTGTACACGATTTATTTAGCGAGACAATTCTTGAAACGCTATAGCGTGCTATTAGCGGCGCTGTAGCGCGCTATTTTTTTCCATGCAAGGGAGTCGGTTCGGTGTTGGGTCGGGCCTAACCATTTAGATTTGGGAGCTGGGAGGGCCAGAACACCAAAATACACAAATCATATACACATGCACCCAAAAACTGTGATTTATAATGTATTAGTACTCACAAAAGTTGTTAACTTCACAAGTTGTTCTGCACTTTTGTGAGATGGTACGAACCAAAATGCATGATTTGCGAAAAGGCTTCTTTTCGAACGTGCGCACGCTCGTCTTCCCTCCCATCCCACGCGAGCTGCGCTATTCCCTTTCGAGTGAGCGTGGCCTGTATTTTTTTCTACGCGAGCGTCAATCCGGCGCAAGCGAACGTGTACCTCGTTTTTTTCTTTTTTTGTCTTTTAGCGCTAGCATGTCCTATCCTCTCGTTCTTTTTCTAGCCCAGAAAATTAAGTGGCAGTAGTGGGATTTGAACTCTGGACGTGCGAGTTCATCTAGTGGGATTTTCCATGTTATCTAGTGGGCTAACCAACTACTCTACTATTTCAGACTATGTTGGTGATTTAGTATCTATTTTAATTAGATAACTATTCATTTTCTTGTATAATAGCAAGTGCAATTTTTTTATACATACATCTTCTATTCCCTTTTTACTATTCCCTTTACCCGTAAAAAAATATACCTAGTAAAAAAATTAATTCCATTTTAGGACAGTGTTTTTATAGGGTAAGTAAAAATGGGTGGGAAATAGGAAAAACCCACTTTCTACTAGTACAAAAAATGAGAATAAAAAAGAACTACCACTTTCTACTAGTATAAATGTTAGGCTAGCTATTTCTTGGTCGATTATAACTATGATGGTACAGTTTTGAATGTGTCGCTCTCTGATACTATTCACTTTACGTGCTACAAACAAAAAGCTTCGATTTTAGCTTGTAAAAAAATACACAGTATAAATTTTCAATTCTATTTTTGGGATAGTTGTTTTTGGGAGTAAATAAAAATGGGTGGGATAGGAAAACCCACTTTCGTGTCAATGGCTCATTCTTTTCCCTTTTTGGCATAGAACCATGTTTCCTTTGCTGGCACGTTGCGGTCCCCGTTTATTCCCTTTTCACGTTCAAAAGAATTTGAAACCCCATCGCCTTATCGTTCCTCTTCTATTCATGTTCGCCGTCTCGTCGTCTCTCTCGGGAGTTGGTAGTCGGCGCTCGCAAATCCGCCATGATGCTGCATCTCCACGCGCATCCAGTCGGAGATTCGAGGGTGGCGCTTCTTCTCCACGCGACAGTGGGAGTCTTTCGAGTTCTAGTCGCTCCCGCACCTTGAGATTTCAGATCTGGGGCTTTCCCGTCGGCGTTAGCATTCTGTTGCTCCGGTGTGTGTTCGTGTCCTTTTATCTCGGCCTAGTATATGTTAGGGTTTGTTGTTCGTGTGACGTAGATAGCTTGATCTATTCCCTTTTTGAGATTAGTATGTTCTTCCCTTGAGTATGTATCGTCGCTTGTCTTTTTTGGTATTTTGATTGCCGCTGTCGTCGACCAGATTTTGGTATATTCCGTTTGGTTTATGCGGGGCTTGGATTCACGTTCGGGATCCGTTGGTGTGCGGTGGTAGGATTGTTGTTCAGGCATAGGGGATTTAACTATCTTTCGGTTCGCCGGGTGAGGTTTAGAGTGAAATTATCACGTGTTTTGTCTATCTGATGCACATGCGTGTTCATGCCTATTTGTAATAATGTATGCTCAATCGTTTGTTTGTAGCATGAGATACACAGATTTTTTCAGTTATTTGTCTATGTCAGTAACCCAGAGGCATTTTATTTTATTTATAGTTGGGTCATACACCATATATAAATGTTTTTGATGAATTAGCTAGCATGTGTATGATCGGTAGACGTGATCGTTTGTTTTTTTGTATGAACTCAAACTTGCTTGGTAGGTACTTGGTATCATCATCTACTATTTTTTACATTTGTAATTCATGTTATAGATGCTTGATAACACTTCAGTTAGTCCTAGTATCAGTAACTTGCTTGCTACATACTTGGTAGCATGTATGTACTAGTTTTTAGGTTGATAACTCGTGCTCTAGATGCTTGGTAACACTTTAAATTAGTTCTAAGATCAGTAACTTGATTGCTATATACTTGGTATCATCATGTACTAGTTTTAGGTCGGTAATTCGTGCTCTAGATACTTGATAACACTTTAGCAAGTTGTAGGATCGGTAACTTGTTTGCTAGGTAGTTGGTATCATCATCTACTATTTTTTAGGTTAGTAATTAATATTTTTTAGGTTAGTAATTAATGGTATAGATGCTTGGTAACACTTCAGTTAGTCGTAGGATCGGTAACTTGCTTGCTAGGTACTTGGTATCATCGTGCACTAGTATTTAGATTGTATTTAGATTGGTAACTCGTGCTCTAGATGCTTGATAACACTTTATTTTGTTCTAAGATCGGTAACTTGCTTGGTAGGTACTTGGTATCATCATGTACTAGTTTTTAGGTTGGTAATTCGTGCGCCAGATGGTTGGTAACACTTTATTAGTCCTAGGATCGGTAACTCGTTTGCTATGTGCTTGGTATCATCATCTACTAGTTTTTAGGTTGGTAATTCATGGTATATATACTTGGCAACATTTCAGTTAATCGTAGGATCGTTAACTTGCTTGCTAGGTACTTGGTATCATCGTGTATTAGTATTTAGATTGTATTTAGATTGGTAACTTGTGCTCTACATACTTGGTAACACTTTATTTTGTTCTAGGATCGGTATCTTTCTTGGTAGGTATTTGGTATCATCATGTACTAGTTTTTAGGTTGGTAATTCGTGCGCTAGATGGTTGCTATTAGTCCTAGGATCGGTAACTCGTTTTCTATGTGCTTGGTATCATCATCTACTTGTTTTTAGGTTGGTAATACGTGCGCTAGATGCTTGGTAACACTTTAGTTAGTCCTAGTATCGGTAACTCGCTGGCTATGTGGTTGGTATCATCATGTACTAGTTTTTAAGTTGGTAATTCATGCGTTATATGCTTGGTAACACTTTTGTTTAGTTCTACGATCGGTAACTTGCTTGTTATATGCTTGGTAACATTTGTGTGAAGCAATTTAGTTGAACTTAGCACAAACTGATCATAGAAAGTTCCACCTTATGCTGAAACTTGCTCTCTTTTTCTATTTCTGTATGGATGCACGAGTTGTATTTATTTTGGTACTAATTTCCTAAATTTGACGGTCATGGCAGTGCGTGAAAACTTCTATTTCTTGATTTTTAACACTAGTATGAAGTGGTAGCTATATTGTTTAGGCAATAAAATGAGCCGTATGATAACCATCGGTTTCGTGACTTTTCCTTTTCGTTGTAAAACTAAATTATGTAACTTTTCTATCAGTGGACTGACATTTATCGATTCACTTTCTGTTGATTTGTTGCATGTCTTATTTACTGGAAGATCGATCTATGCTTGTTTTTTTTGGCGAAACACAGTACAACGCAGGCGCTCATATACACGCGCACACACTCACCCCTATGAACGCACGCACACCCTACCCCTATGAGCACCTCCGAAAGACCGTGTCGGCGGGTCGAGTCTTGAGATTGATGAAGTCACCACGGACGGCTCGCTGTCGACGGGAACGTCGCCTCCCACTGAAGAATATTCCGGCTTAAATGAGAAACATCAGCGTCAAACCTGGGGTTTGAACTCTGGTGGGATGGGAGTACAACCACCCACCTAACCATCTTGCCACAGGCAAGTTCTCATCGATCTATTCTTGTTAGATCTTAATTTTTGTTCATTCTGCCGGATTAAATCATTTTTATGATATTTTATTTCATTCTTTATCACAAAATGAGATTTTCTTTTTTGTTCAAATATTTTACACTAGTAGGAAGTGGTAGTTCATTTTAGTTCAATTTTTTGTACTAGTTGGAAGTGGGATTTTTCGATCTTCCACCTTTTTTTTTACCCTAAAATATCACTTGTCCTAAAAGGGAATTGATTTTGATCGGCAGGTTTTATTTGCTACTAAAAAATTCAAGTATTTTTTCGTTTTTCATGAAAAAAGGGAATAGTTTGCTGCAATGACGTTAAATTTGTTGCACGAAAATTTTAATTAGCCTCGAACAAGTGAGCTCTAAAATATTTGTAGTAATATTATAGCCCTGGCCGAAGAAAGAGAATAGAAGGTGGCCCGACTGAGACATAGCAACAAAAAAAAGGGAATAGAGGTGACATGAGCCCATATAGGCTCAGCTGGTCGGCCTGGTCCGACGTGAAATAGCCACAAAGAGTGCGAATGGATCGTTTCTGGAGTCACGATCCTGAAACGCGCGAGAAAAGGGAATAGCCAAAAGGAGGCGCGCGCAAACTGGAAGACGTACACGATCGTGCACGCCGAATCAGGAAACGGGACTCTTTCCAATTCTGGATGTGAACGATGGTCGGGAATCGTGCGAGAAATTGTTATCGCTCGAACGTGCGAAATTTAGCATCGCCCCATGATTTGGCATATTATGCCCGGTTAGTGGCTAGATGAGGGTGAGTGTCGTATCCCTTGTCTCTCTATCTTTACTAGAAGAGAGTGTGAAATCGTATTAATAGCATGTGAGCCTATGCCAAAGGTAAAAAGTAGGTTCTACAATAAAGACGAATATATGAAATCAGAAACATCATAATTCACTAGAACAGAGTGGTGCATGTGACAGAATTGAAGAAGTGTCCATCCACACAAGCCAATAAATGTAGTGAAGTGAAATGCCTTGATGCGGCAACAATGCACAGCCTATAAACATGCGTCCCGTTCCAACCCTCTTGGTTCCAGTTGCTCCGTGTTCATGAGTGGAGATTATCCATATGTTCACATATTAGAGATTGCATCGCATGTGAATGAGTTGTGTAGGATTGAAAGGTATCGGGAAGCGTTTGCCTGCCACGTTTCAGTATCATGGAAGCCTTCTTCAGCTGTGTAGCTAACGTGTACGAGTAATTTGCTCCCGAATCAACTCAAGACCAACGAGCAGCTCAGCAGCATATACTTAACTGTGGGCGTGTTAGGATCAATGTTACATCAAACTGATGTCGAAAATGCTACGACCACTTTGACCTCAAAGAAAAATGCTAACAGCTAGCGTCGTGCTTGGCATCCATTGATCCACCCTTGGACACGACTAAAATGTTTGTGTTTAATTTCTAGCTCAAAACCGAATAAAATTTGATAATAAATTCTATGATGTACTGTTTTGCACCGAGAGAGGCGGGAAAATTAGTAGTCATCTAATGAAATATACAAGGTGGAGCTAACTCAACCAATGAACTTAGCTCCGCGACGTCAGCCAATCTGCGCCGATCTTGCTGATGCATACACATAAGCGACATTTTGCAAAACAAAAAAATTTACATAAAACAACCAACACTGAATGTCTACTAATTTTTATCAGGCACTCATGGTCTGTCTCTTGGACATGTCATGCATATATACAAATATACTATCAGCATTGTACCAAATCATTGTCTCATTTTCCTTTACCCTTCCCAAGTCCTGTTAGCCATTGGAAGCAGCCAACATCTAAATAGACACAATGTCACATTCATTTCTGCTGGATACAACTCTACTCAGAGCAAGAATTTAGCAAATGAGCACATCTTTATCTTGCTCAGCTCAAGTGGATCCAACATATTTACAAACAATTTAAAATCAACTAGCACAACATCAACATTGTCACGCCCCGAGACCTGGCCCGGTAGAATGACAGCCGCCGCGCGCCTATAGACCCGAAAGTCTATACGCGCGCAAGGCGTAGAGAAGCAGGATAAACCAGCTCAGTGGATCTCAAACAACTCAATTAACTCATTTTACATGATTATTACATTGTACAAGAATAAATAGATTCTCTATTCGCATCCCACCCACTGGTCCAGCCTACTCCTCAGACGACGTCTTCCGCTGCGAACTCTGATTATACAAAAACAGAGGAACCAAGGGTGAGTACGATAAATCATACTCAGCAAGCAGATACCATACTAGATAACGGAAGAACATCAGAAGTAAACAAGAGATAACAACGGAAACGATAAACAAAATATCAGGGAAACTGGATTTAAAGAAAGAAATCATTCACCGAGGATACTAGAGTTAAGGATGGCGAATGACCGCGTATCGGTATCACACATGACAGCAAGGTTCCCTACCCGGGACTCACAGGGGTGAATATTCACGCTTTTACTCTCTTAAGAGGGGTACTCCGACGTCAACAGCCTCGATCAGAACCACACGGGCTCCAGAACGAGCAGAGCCCTTTTGCCCGCTCGGACACCGGACACCTTGACCTACTCGATGTCGGTCGCTCCTACGGATCCATCACCGACACTTTCCATTCAAGGGCCGCCCCTCGCGGAGAGCTCAGACTGTCCCATACCAGAACTGTGACCGGTACAATACGTTTGCCGTCGTGACACCAATACAAAGAGAGATCAAGATATCGGAACAGATCAATCACGGAAATGGCTAGATGCTCATCATGCTCATGCCTCCGCAAGAGCTCAACAGATCATACCGATCTAATCAAGGATGAGAGATCTCCATATCTCTCAGATAGCACAATGATCAAAGAGGATAAAATACAAATTGGATGCCAAGGATTTAGCGAAGACTAATTCAAGATATAAGTGGAGCAAGATTTAGGGGATTAGTAAAGCATTCTACTTGCAAGAATCAAGGGTTTAGGGATCAGGAAAGTATCCACTTGCAGGAATCAACAGAGTAGTAAAGCATCCACTTGCAGGAATCAACAGATCATAAATCACAGCAGCACAAGTCTGGCCGATCAACCACGCCACATATATATGTGTATATTGTACGTATATGCATCAGCTCTCCTCCAAGGCTTGGCTATGGCGGCGTTGCAGCTCTCCTCCTGACAGCATCGCCCGCCCAACTGCATGTGCTTCTTCTAGCACAGCTCCTCTCTCTATTTTCTTTCTCTGGTGGTCTACTCCGATCGATGGGTGGATGTGGTGGTGTGCGATGACAACACGGCGGCAGCAGCAGCAGCTATTTATAGAAGTTGAGGATCGGTGCCCGGCTAAAATATCTAGGTAGAAAATATCTGGCAGGCTTGCCGCTTACTCCTTGGCCCTTCGATGCTAAGGAACTGGTGCCGACGTCCAATAAAATAACCAAACGAGGCCTGCCACTCGACCTGGCAACCATGCAGCGACTCCACGAAGCTTCTGTATTGCTGTCTCATCCCTTCTCCCTCTAGCATGCAGCCACGTTGCAAGCTAACCATCAGCTCCACTTAAGTGCATGCATGCAACGTTCCAGGAAAAAATCTCAAGCATGAGACAAGTACAACATCAGCTAACGAAACTAGCTAGCTCCATCGATGGATACATCAGGTAAAAGGAAAGCACATGCAAGGATTTAAAATATATCTTAAACACAAGTGATTTTCACAAACCAAAATAATTAGTAGTAAAATAATATTTCACTTAAAATAATTAATAACCTGAAAATACGGGTTATCACAAACATATTTTTTTTTCCGGAAATACATTTTCCATGCACACTTGGGTACATGACCTATCTTGTACGTTGAGGGCAGTTATGTGCTTTGGGTACATGACCTGTAAGATTTGTAAGACAGAATTTTACTAGGGCTATCAAGCCGGTACCCAAGTGATTTCCAGCCTGTTAAAAATACCAAGAGCCACCAATAAGTTTATATACAAGCATGAATTAGTTTTCTTGGAAAACCAATATTACAGGGTAAAAAGATTCTCTCTGTAGTGACTTTGGCTACTATCTAAAACCAAACTAGTTAAGCCGAAGATGGAAGTGGTCCATTAGCTATGAAAGAGCTGGCAACTTACTCATTCAAGTAGTATTACAGTTTTTCCTCGTAGCCCACCAGTATCTTGGATTGAGCACATTAATACAACGGAATCAAAGAAGTTACCATATACCATGAATTCTTGAAAGAAGTTACCATATACGTACCCATCAAATAGGTAATATGTATCAATGTATCATCAGTAAACCTAGTGAACAAGGACATATAGGAATTTGATGACTATATGAAATTCAGCGCTAATGGTTTAATCCACTCCATAACATATAGCAAACACAAATGGAGAACAATTTTTCACATAACAAAAAAAGACTATGTGTTCATGTTCCTCCTTTAAATGCATTGTTATTTATACCAAAAGATTAAGATGAACTTTCGGTTAATGTCTTCTCTCGATCCGGACAGGGGCTTGGATAGAGAAGCGTACATAATATGTTTATGGTTAGATGATGTTATTTTTTTCCTATATTTTTCTTTCTTATCAGGGAAAACATATCCCGGTTATGTTGTGAGAACCAGCCAGTTCATACATTAGGTTGAGGTCACGATCGAGAAGAGTGGAAGAATATTATATGCGGCGCATCGATATTTATCATATTTTGCAACATGAACAACAGTTAAGACCGTCACCGACAAACGTTGCTAATAACCATTGGCGAGTTCGGACAAACTATATGAACCATCGATGGCAACTACTCTCCCTATATGATATATCCATACCAGTTGGCACTTGCACATGGTAGTGCCCAACACAACAGAATAACCAATCACAAACAACAAACCAGCTAATCATGTCAACCATCAAATCAATCACCCATTTGGTGATCATAGCGAAGCCTAAAACTGCCCACTTGCACAGTCAGCTGAAAGCTGTAGCTCCAGCCAACGATTCTCCCTACATAAAGCAGATCAAAGCCTTCCGATGGATCCTATATATACCCGACGTGTCCCGCTCTTCCTTCCCATCCTAAAGTTCCCAGCTAGCTATCTTCTTGTTCGTTGCTCACACATCTTCAGCTCATTCCCAGGAATCCACCAGGAAGGTAGATAGCAGAAATGGCCGCCATCCTCAAGCTCAGGGTCCTCGCTGTGGCTTGCGCCGCCGCCGTCGTGGCCTCGTCCCTGGTCGGCGTTGCCACGGCTGCCAACGCGCCGTCTCCCGCCCCAGCCACCCAAAGCGCTGCCGCGACCGCCCTGGCCTTCGCCGTCGGCACGATCGTCGCCGCCGCCGTTGGGTACCTCTTCTGCTGAGCTGCGGCGCCTGTTCGTCTGGACCAGCAGTCAACAGTCATATCCATCCACACCTTGTTTAACCACTGTGTCATGTATCTGTATGTGGTGCTGTTGGTGTTGGTTTTATTTTCTGATCAGTTGACGAATACATTTTACAACGCGATTTGTGTACACTATACGAATGAAACACAGAGCTCATATACATTCAGCCCTAAAACGCTGATGGCCTTGTGCCATGTTGTATGTTTATACATTACTAGATGACCCGTTGCGCGACTGCGCAACTGCCAGATGCAACTACCACATTTTTGATACATGCTTTATTTGCTGGTGAAAAGTAATTAATTTTATTTGTATTCATTTAACTTATACCATATAGAAACCCATACTCTGTACTATCATCATTTGATACCTATAGTTATGCACCTAAACAAAAATAATCGTTTCATTTCCATGTCTAAATTGACTGTTTCAGAAACAGTGAAAATTTGAACGTTGCACTTGCACTCCACAACTGCCAAAAGCAAGACCCCATTGTTATCATAGGCTAATGAGAATAAAAGGATTCCACATTTGTGCATTACAACCAATGTAACCGAAGGTGAAGCACATAGACAACTTATTCTCAAAGTAGATGCAGGGAGAACGGCACAAAACATCAACAACTTGAAAAACATCACCGGCTCCTCTTTTTTTATTACCTTAAGGAGAGATAAGAACAATAGTTTAGTATTTGGATCAGATAATACAGTTCTTATCTTATAAGCTAAAGAGCATACCATAATGAGAATCATTATTGTCAGGAAAAATTACAATAGGCGGGTCAAGTTGCCTGCCATGTGGTTTCAAGTTCATGGCATCTTGATAGCGTGCCCTAAACTACATGAGAAAATCTTATCGTACATTCATATTGAACAACGTGATAGGCATAACATAGGTTCAGAGGCTTCACATATAGGTAAGCGAACTACATGGGTTAACTCTCTTTTCGCTTGTGAGGCAAGACCATATATACGATAATTTATGCACATATTGCCGCTAAGTGTGACCTCAACCTTTACACCTCATAAAGCCTTCTTGATCTGACAATGGGAAAATATAGGAAAGCCTGTGAGTGAAGAGTGAGCACAAAACTACAACCTAAGCATTGTGTAGTGGAAAAACATACAAGTAATATAAAAAAAGTGTGTTTGTCGATAGAGTAATCTAACCTTCACACAGTGAGGATATCTGATCTGATAATGGTCTGACTGAGACGTTTCTATTCAAGAGTTGTGCAAGACAATCAATGTGGAATGCCTTAGCCTCTGTACCAGCAACATCAATCAAATTCTAACTTTTTTATCCAATCCAACATAATGGCAAAAGGAAAAGCATTTGTAGTTTATCTTGATTATAAAGACTGATGAATAATCAAAAGAGGATTTTTTTCAGTTTCAGTCATTCCATGAAAAGAGGAATCAAATTCTAACTTCTTGATTATACAGACCGATGAATATAAGCATCTTGAGTATCTGATAATGCTGAATCTACGTTTTCCAATGTAGGAAAGAAAATGCATATTGGCCAAACTAAAAACTAAAAAGAACCAATTCCTAGTAGCATGTGTACCTAGAACTCATCTAGGACATCAAAACATAGATGCTTATAAGACTCATACACAGAGCTCTTCTCATATATCAAACGACAGATCAATATTATTTTCAGTGGAATGCACGTTGCCTATTTATAATCTTGACAACATCCCTATAAAAGACTAAACCTTACCAGCGATAAAACACAATCCCATACCCATCTTAGAGATGAGAGCAACCTTCAGACGGCCAGCAAAAGCCACAAGAACACTGCAGCCATGTCAATCAAAACCAGAAAGAAACGACCGCAAGACATAAGGAACAGTTGGAAGATAGAATTAAACAAATGAAAGTGAGAACCGAACCGAAGAGGGAATAAAGAGCAGCCCCAAATTGAGCACGGAAAAAGACGAAAGGAAGCAGCAGAAGAAAGAAAAAGAGTGTCCAAATGGACAAAAATCCAACATGAATAACCCGACAGAGCATATGAAGAACACATATAGATAGCAAGATTATCACTGAAATAGAAACAATCATGAAGAATTGAAGATAGCGATAGATTAACACATGATGTACATAGATAGCAAGATTAATACATGACTAATTTTAAGGTTGCCGCAGATGCTATACATAGAACAGCTAAATAAATCGGCATCATATCTATGTATCTCTCATAGGCACCTGGGTACAACGAATATAGGCAGAATATTTAGCATCAACAGGAGCCAAAACGGGAGCAAGAATAAAAAAGCATCCATGGGCATTTGTTGCAATGCTAAAATGGCAATTACACAATTCTAGTGTGATAAGAGAGGAAGCCACAACAGGCTAGATAGTAACAAAGTAGCACACCACACACAGTTCTGAAAATCATACTCTGCATTCTGGAAAAAGAAATAAAGAGGAAACATCTAAAGAATAATCTTCAGGCTAAATTTCTGTGACACTATACCCTATACATATCCAAACCGCAAGTTCCCATAGAATTTAGATTGAAAACAAATGGAAGATGAGATTGTTCCAAAGCAGAAGTTGGAGGAGCTGAGGATCATACCACACACCAGCGATGACCGCCTTCCCTCTCTGCGTCCTCCGCAACTCAGCAGTCATGGATATAGTGTCGTCGTCTACTGATGTATTGCAAGAAAACTGAATTTTGATTCCTTGTTCTCTGAACCACTCGAAATCTTTTTCAATGCTAGCTGAACGTTCCAGCCCATTTTTCTTGAAGTAAACACCTGGATGCACATTATACATTAATACTATGCATATGCTGCAGGTTATGGTCTACT
Source organism: Poa pratensis (assembly GCA_947311845.1). NCBI lineage: Eukaryota > Viridiplantae > Streptophyta > Magnoliopsida > Poales > Poaceae > Poa > Poa pratensis. Next base: position 22,169,113 of record CAMZMU010000055.1, read on the forward strand.
GAGATAAGAAGCTACTTAAGAGGAAGATTGATAGTAGAGAGTACAAGAAGAGGAGAGGAATACCAGCGCACCAGAAGGTCAGGAGAGGGAGATGCTAACTGATCCAGCACCGTTTCACGACAGGTTCCCGACAGCTCTGTTTTAGGTGACAGAAGAAGAGGCGTCGCCGGCGAGCAGGCCAGGCACAAAAGAGGCAAACCAATAAGCCTGAAAAGCAATCAGAAATAGAAAAATGTAGTTTGTTAGCAAATCGAGCAATAAAGTAGCATACCACACACAGTTCCGAAAATCATACTCTGCATCTGGAAAAAGAAATAAAGAGGAAACTTCTAAAGAATAATCTTCAGGCTAAATTTCTGTGACACTCTACCCTATACATATCCAAACCGCAAGTTCCCATAGAATTTAGATTGAAAACAAATGGAAGATGAGATTGTTCCAAAGCAGAAGTTGGGAGGAGATGAGGACACCAGCGATGACCGCATTCCCTATCTGGGTCCTCCGCAACTCAGCGGTCATTGATATAGTGCCGTCGTCTACTGTTGTATTACAAGTGGAGAAAAAATGAGCTATGAATATTGCCACCCTAAAATTTATGAAGTGGCTGAAGAGCACAAATAGAAAATTTATGAAGTGGCTGAAGAGACAGGCTTAAAGGTGACACAAACCCCCGATAATCAAACTGATAGGACAAATCATTTGGAGAAAAGATGCAGAAAAGATGGAAGTAGCGAGAAATTACTTTATCTTGATCACAGGAAGTTAAGAAGTCATAACACAATAAAACAACAAACGAAATGGGTAGCCCACAAAGGAAACACTCAACTAAAGCATATGACAGAAATTATTCAGAATGAATAGGATGTCTTATAGGTGCAACCAACTAATGAAAATCATGACAAATGCCTTTACAACCATATGGAAACCAATGTTGCTTAGCCGAGTGCTGACTGGAATGATATCGATAGCTAGAATTGTAAGTGTGCTCCCATTGTGACCTTTCAGGGCCATGGCCATGACACACATTGGTGTTTTAGTGCTGCACATTAAAGGTTTAGATTGGCATGGCCTTCTCAGTTCTTTTACTCATGCCCAAAGAATTTAGCAGGCTGCCAATTCCAGTAATCTAGAAGCAAGTAACTAAGTTGCATGAGCACGATAACATAGTATTGACTAAAGGGAATATTAGAGCAGGGAAAAGCACTCATACGTCAAGTCTAGTCCAGATTTTTTGCCCAACCAAAGAATAAAGCTCTGCCATTAGAAATAGAAGAATAAAGTAACTACAAAATATGCCCAAATACCTTTGATCTGGTTCCTGGTAGGATTTTTTTCCAAACAACTATCACAAACAAATGTACCTAATGCTTATTTCGCAAGCTAAGTGGCACTAAAAGTAGAAGGGGAGAGAGAGACCGGTAAAAACAAATTAACCTCCACTTCATTTTCTAGCTCAATTTAACGGCCACTTCAGTTTCTTGCTGCCAATTCATTAACGTTAGAGCTTCCCACCATAGTAACTATTCAGTCTACCTATTATTTTTTAACTTGGTCAATCATTTAATCAATAAGCATCTACCACATCCAAGCTGAAGCTAGATGCCAAATTCTTGAAACTTTATAAGATGTAACAAATGTTCAGAGGATTATAAGATCGATGCAGCATTTCTAGTGGTAAAATACATATATACAACATTTGTAGCTTCGGGTTGTACAATCTCTTGCAAAAAATAAAATCTCATTTTGTTCACAATACTTCACAAGAAAAGGAAACAATGATACCGGTGCATTCTCTTATACATTTTTTCAAGCATGCTATAAGTGAATACATCTAATTTAAGAACATAGGCATGCAATAAATATGGAATATAAGAGACATGGAAGAAGAGATGTAACCTTTTGAGTTGAGGTTGCATATTCACCAATTTCTCAGAACTATTATTAAGCATAAATAAGAAGATTCTGAGAGCAACCTGCAACAACACACAGAATAAAAAATGGTTAAATATCCAAAATACGAGTAGCAGAACTATCCGGACTAATACAGAGACATTATTAGCCTAGCATCAACTTTATTTGAAATTATCCATCATTCTTAATCATCTCAACTAAATTAGAATTCAAAAGAACCAACAGTGATGACCGAAGCACCATGCCTTCATTTTAAGGACCCCCAACGTCTCCACTTTGTCATACACAACAAAACGAAACATATCTAATGAATGAAAAGGCAAGGATTGCAATAGATATCCTAATTTACACTATATAAACATATCAAGAAAACCTTCCTATTATTTCGAGATAGTACACAAGGCCATGTAAAACAAATGAAAACTCGGTGCTCCTACACAATAGGTGACATCAAGCCAAAATGGCGTCAACACTCAAGACAAACCAAACTAAATGCTGAGAATTCATGAGCACAAAAAGGCATTTACAACATGGGAAAAAAGTATAGATTCGTAACTACAATCGATAATAAAGATAACAAATATATGGTAAATAAATGAAAGCTTAAGTAACTATAAGATTAACCTCTGATGTTCTCATTAAATATTCATGTTTACTATTATTAATGCATTATTATTTACAAACGTTACCAACATGCAAGCTTAGAAAGACTGCATAAAACATATTCATATGAAAGAAAATCTGAAGCACTATTCCAAACACATATCTATAAGAGGAACATTAGAAATAATATAAGATGGAACATAAGTTGCTAGATATACATTATCTGACTAAATAGTTCAGTAAATACATGTGGATCAGCTCTAGAGGATATAATGAATTTGCAAAGAGATTATTGCGGAAAGCCATAACCCAGCTATGCAATGGCAAATATTCATGAGAATAAGAGGGATGTCGGAGCAGCACCAGGCATACATGGTGAGTCGTACAGAAGACTGGTCGTGGTCTTTGCCGCAGAAGGCCGGGAACTTGCAGACCCAGTTTTCTTGCAAGTATGGATAAAGCCTAATCAGACAGGAACAACAACACTGTCAAAGTTACTACAAAACCTGAATTACTTTAGGATTGCTCTGCAAATACCTGCATCTGGTTGTGTTGGTTGCTTACATGGTATGGCCTGCAGGACATGTAGAGAATATATTCTCCCAAGATTTCACCTGCAAGTGCAAAATGTAAATGGTTCAAAGCTGGGAGCAAACAACGCTCTAGTATAAACAACATATGCAGATGACCTCACAACATTGAGGTGAATAAGCAAACAACCAAAACAAAACCCTGATAAAATGTATTAGGTCAAATCTAAGCCAATCTGGACTGCACCAGGTAGCATAGACTCAAATTTAAGTCTCGTTGCCCCTGATAGAGCTACCAAAAGAATAAAAACACATAGCTCCTTCCAGATTGGACACACCTAAGAATAAACTAAAAACAGCAGCACCCTAATCATGATAAAATGCACCCTGGTGACTGCACCAGTTTCAATATTAGTCTAAGAAGAACAATATGTGCAGATCAATCTATCAAAAGGATATATAAAGACCTCCGATCTGCAGGGAGAAGCTGTTCAGTTAGGGCTTGGGACCTCCGATCTGCACACTGAGAAAAGTTGTTAGCTAGGGCCTGGGACATACGATGTGTACTCACATGGCCATCTTCCTGGAGCAGTCTTTTCTCTAGGCATTTACACAAGCAGCTTGTGTACACACAGACACACCTGCAATCTCGCATCAAGGGAGCAAAAAAGGTGTTGTAGATCAGCATAATTAGGAAGAGATGAAGAGACGAAGAAGGTCGGGAACCAAGGTAAAGGACTACTGCTATACCTGGTCGAACTCGTCGCTGGGCCGTTGCTGCCGTCGGTCTCCCTTTCACCACCTCATCTTCCTCGCCTTGTCAAGCTCGTCGATGAGTGCGCCGGGGACAGGAGGCGCGGTGACGCATCAGCAGAGGGTGGTGGTGCCGGCGGTGGCTTGTGGGGGATGAGGAGGAGGCGCAGGAAGAAGACAAGTGCGTCTTCCTCCCCGCTGCCCTGAGGAACTCCTGCTCCATCTCCTCGATGGTCTCTTTCTGCTTCCTGTCGATGTTGCAATACTAAACCATGTTGTCGTCCTCCTCCTACTGTTGCACCTGGCCTGCACGGTCCAAATTAAGCCCTGAATTAATTCAGCAGAAAAATCAAAGAAACAACGAATAGGCAACCAAATTAAGTCGCACCTGACCTGGCCTGCATGCTCAAAATTTCTGCTTCTTGTCGATGCTGCAGTACTCGAGTTTTTCGCTCTCGCAGAAGCTCTCTGACCCAGCGCAGCCACAGCTGCAACCAGTCACTATCCCGGGCACTGTCAGAGAAAATCTCAAGCGCCAGGCTACGGTGGACAACGTTCTCGAGGCGGCGGGCCGCGCCAGCACCGGGGACTCCACTGGCTCGCCAACGCCACCCTACGCACCGCCACCCTCATCCGGGAGGCACTCCTACTGATAAAAATAAACAGAAAGTATTCAGAGACTGAAAACGTATGATAATCCCAACAGAAAGCCTAATAAAAGCTTGAACTATCGAGTATATATACTTTTCAGGAATCAGACAAGCTGCTACATCAAAACTCAATAGAAACCATAGAAGCAACTAATGAATATGCAACGAGAACAACCTGACCACACCAATCCTATGTGTGTGTGTGTGTGTGTTTCTTTTAGGGAAATCCCCTGTGTTCTAATAAAGTGTAAACAAGCAGCAGCAGAATTTGGCTAAGCAAAATCTGAACCAGGATTTGGACCCATCCTTTCCCAACCAGAATTTGGCGTCGCCTATGGGTGTGAAAGACTTTTCCATCGGCTTCCGTCTTGGATGAACTGATCTAAAAATACAGGGGTGCCTGTAGGCAAACAATCAGCTAAATAATGCCAACAAAGGGGTTCCCAAGAACTAATAAGTTCATATATGAAATGTTTTCTCTCTATCCTTCAAACCAAACAAAACTATAATTAAATGAAACCAATAAATTTAGACATTGTAATGATATCGACCAGTTAGTATACTATGGGCTATGCTGCCAACAACAAAATTAACCAAAGCCTATAAAAGTGGTTAAATATCAATGGTCAGTTGCAACTCGCCACTGCAAATGTATTGCTTGGATAAATCAAATCCAATCTTGTTTAATGTAGAGGGGTAGAATCTATTAACAAAATATCAACCATCAACGAGTTGTCCAAAGGAACAAAATTCAGTTAGTAAAAGCAATAAATTTTAAGCGCAGACTGAGTTGGCAATATAAATAGTTACACAGTTCCGTAATATGTTACTAACATAGATGCAAATCCTAATCTCACCACAATCTGCTCCACGATGATATTTCTCAAACCCTGATGGACTTCTTGGTCTAGAGCATGAAGGAGGCGGCAGAACAGGTCTCAACCAGGCTTAATTTCTGGCAGTGCTGCAGCAAAGGAACAGAAAAGTCAAGGAACATATGGACTTGAATGCATGTATCTAACAACTATCTCAAAAAGTGTGAGGCGGGCAACTAAGAACCCAAACAATTTGCATATAATATCAGATATTTTTGTTTTGTAATGAACGGAAGCACTCTTTTCACTTGCTAAAGAATAAAGTATCTAACCATTCTATGTCCTACATTGTCTTCCAACAAAAGTCCAAAATCATACCAAAGCATTTCACGTTACTAAGCTTTGGTTAAGGCGCAAGCCTTCTTGTTTCCTTCCATGTACCTCTCATGCAAGCAGGAAGTCAGAACAGAACAGAGAGGGAGAGAAGAGAGACCTGCTGCGGGGAGGAACTGTGCTTCTCCAGTAGAGGGCCGTTGTCCATGGAGTCCATGGCTAATAATCTGAAGCCTAAAAAATCCTGTGAAAAATTCAGAAAAAACTGTAGCACATGAAGGGAACCTGGGAATGTTTTAGGAAAGTTCTCCTAGACGATAAGATATCAGAACCAGAAGAACTTCAAACAAATTTGGAATTAACCACACTGTGTGTTACAGCATCAAGTAGTCCATTTTATCCAAGACTTCTTTTTATCACTAATTGATCACAAAAGCATGAAGAGAAGGGGACAAATTTAGAATGAACCACACTGCGTGTTACAACATCAAGTAGTCAATTTTATCCAAGCCTTCTTTTTATCACTAACTGATCACAAAAGCATGAAGAGAAGGGGATAAACCTATACACAAATTGATGGGAAAACCTTTATTTATAAAGCACGTGCATCACACAAACACAGATCAATTTCTGAACTCGTATACTGACACTGACAATATAGAAGAGCATCCAAGTAAGAAGAACATAATTCTGAACCTGTAAATGGAGACGAAGATGAGAGCTAGGGAGACACAGTGAGATAGTTGGCACCTCTTTGTCAGACCCGGTGACCATGGACAGAGCAGCACCTGCAGTAATAATACAACATGGTCCAATTCTCAAATATGGAACGGACGCAAAAAAACCTGACCAAATCAACAGATGGAACTGAGAAGCCAATCGATTGGAAGCTCACATCGACCATGATCGAATCTTGCAGCGTCCAGCTTGGGGTTCGTCTCTGCAACAAAGAAAAACTGATAAGCAGGCTGTAGGCAAATACAGAACACGTACACAGTAACAGCCATTCTTAATTGAATCATGCTAACTGAAGAACTTAATAACCTATCTTTATGCACGATCAGCTTTCCCTTAGCAAATCAGTATTTTATTGTACACATCATATACGGGAGTACCTACAAAATTGAGGAACATTTATTAGATCTGTCTATTCTCCAAAAGTTTTTGATTCAGAACTTTGAAAATACCACATCCTCCATAGCAAAGTTGCAAGTACAAGTCAAAGAAAAGGACAGAGCTCGTCTCTCTGGATGTGGTGCAGCAACTTTTTGTGCGTATGCCACTTCCAATCTGGATAATAGGAGGGAATCGACCTTGACATTAGAGAGAGGAGATGAACCTTGGATGCTGGAGCTGCGTGATGGAGGATGGATGAAAATCTCCACGCCCCATCCGCTTCTTGACCTCGCCGTGCTCCCTTCCCCCGCGTGATTCCAACACGCCGCCGCCTACTCTCTGACTCCCATGCGCCGCCATCCTCCTCACCGACGCTGCGCCGCCGTCCTGCTCCTCAACTCCGCAGCGCCGCCAGGCAGAGCGCAACAGCATCACGTTTCCGAACCGGCCGCTGAATCCCTAGCTCGAGGGTAGGCCAGAAGAGCAGCGGGAGGAGGAGGGCCGCCGCTGCAGGTCACCGGTTCCCTATCCTGCCGCCGACACGAGAAGATCTTGAGCCCCAGGATGCGGCCGCCCCGTCTGCTGCTCTGCCGTCCACGCGCCATCAGGCCGTCCTCATCAGGTGCGGCGGCAAACAGGGGAGGAGGAGGTGGGGGAAGCGGAGGTGGAGGAGAGCTGGGGGAGGGGCGGCGGCGGGCGTGGCAGGTGGAGGAGGAGAAAGGCACGGGAGGAGAGGGGATTGGGGGAGGAGAGACGAGGGCGGATTGGCTAGGGTTTCACCCCGGGCGCTTGTTTTGTCTCGCTGCACAGTAATTTCTAGCCGTCCTCCGCTCGTCCTCGGAGGCGCGCCGACGCGGGTGAGCCTGACCAACGGGCCCGAGCGAAAACTGGACCCAAATGTCAGTGCCTGTGCCCCTCGGTCAAACTGTAACAATCGGAATCACCGCATCTGACGGTTCCAGGTGAAACACGCATGCAATTCACCGCATCCAACGCATGCAGTTCACCGATCGGGGCAACCGGGGGAGAAGGCGGGTAGGCTACGAGCCTTTATAGAAGAGATCCATTATAAATTGGCCAGCTAGCTACCAAGTCTTCCAGAATGAGTGCGATCCCGCACGTACACCATGAGGATTGGACAATTGAATTTTTTCGCTTTGCTCTAGATCAATAATCCATTACCTCAAAACCTCACTCTGATACCACTCATTATCGTTAGGGGCACACTTTTAAGTTGAAATGGTATTCGAATTGGAGTTAAGAAATATGTAGAATTTAAATGAATTTTAGTCCAGTTTAATTTTTTGTTGAAATAATGAAACAAGAAGAAATAGTGGATCAGTTTTGCGGGCAATTGTTGGAGCTTGCATTATTTTAAAGGGCTGGAAGATTTGGACCGGACCTTAAAAGCAGTATAAGGACCATGTTTTAAGGACTATACTATTAGAGATGTTGTATTGTTGGAATAAGTGAGAAATATAATAGGTATCAAAATATTTCAAATTTTGGCAAAGTTGATGTGGAAACCAAAAAAGAAAAAAAAAACTTTTATTTTTGTACATCGCCTCATTGAGCTAGCATTGATCTTTACCAGAACATATATTGAGTGGTATTAATACTATCAAGAGGAGAACTGCGTCAACCAGTTGGTAGTTGAAGCGGGTGCGCGCCCAATCCACCAGGGTTCGAGTCCCAAACTCCCATAGTGCCTCATGGGTCGCTTCTTCTTTAAAAAAGATCAACAGCTTTCAAGAGAGATGTGTGCAACAAGCAGCTGTGTATGAGTGGAATGCTTTAAGATGATATAAAAATCATAAAACTACAAATATGCCGTTTATTATTGCGAAATCAAAATATTTCCTAAAATAAACTCATAGTATGTCTCCATCGGGTTTATCTCACCGATCCAATTTAATGCTTGTCATGTTGCAGAGGTCAGTCTTTAGTAGTATCGGCTTGAGGTTAGCGCTCATGTGCGCAAAGTTGGGGGAAAACTAGCTCGATCTAGTGCTATTGCAGCTTAATTGATTTCCTGTTTGGAGGTTTGTAAAGAGCCTGAATCTTAACGATGCAGGCTTTGCAACACCGTTAGGACTTATGCTGCTTCCAATATAAAGCACGCGTTTTTGGGCATGTTCTCTAAAGTAGTTATTGGCTTGATGGTGTTTTTAGAAAATGACTGAACGGGCAACACAACCCCTTGTTCTTTTTTGCCGAAAGATGAAAGGCGTGGAGACAGCAGAGGAGTTAATAGCATAAAACCACCACTTATTTAGCAAAATTAATTGTGGGACATAAAACCAACACAATTTTGTATGTTGTTGACCAAAAGCACTAAAACAGTCTGGGCATGAATCGACACGGTTTTTGACATGGGTCCCACATGTAATGTCGGTGTGGCGCGGGGGACGAATAGAGCTAAAGCCGTTATCGGACCATGTGAATAAAACCGTGTGGCCACATGTTAGGTCATTGACTCTCTCATC